>OZ032120.1:6217997-6657997 GCA_964026355.1 Pseudorhiza aurosa
AACGCGCGACTTCCATCTGTAAACAAAAGTCCTGCGTCCAAAATGAGACCGGTATCGCCAAATTTTTTGGCAAGCAATTGCTAATCTCCGACATCTTTTGTGTCCTAAGATAGGTCGATGACGCAACTCACAAATCATATCCAATCAAGTAAAGAAAACATTTCCCGAAGAAATTATCTGCATCTTCAATGTGACGACAAATAAAAGCGCATGCAAACTTTGTATACGAAAAAAGGAACTTTTGAATATTTTTCGACTAACATGAGGCTTCACGGAGAGCAATTAATTATCCCAAAGTCCCCGTGAAATGCACATCAAAAAGAATTTGCATGGTTTAAGAAGTATTTCAGACTTACCATACAGACAAATGCATATCATGTGCAAGCACAGTAAAATTTTGGATTCACGATTCAGGCCTTTGAACACGTCCTAGTGCAAGGGAAATGACAAGCGCCTACAGAAACTCTACTGTGTGAGTCGAGTTTCAAGAACATCGACGAATAATTTCTCTCAGAGCGAGATCTCGTCTCAATATAGCCCTGCTTAAACAGCATTTGAATACTCGACTGGAATGATGTTGGCAGGAAAGACAAACTGCTTTTCCGAAACAGCCCGAAGCACACATCAAACTAAGTTTATAGCCAAACGAACGATGATGAAGGGCGCTTACAAAACAGAAATAGTTTATGTTTTTGTGGCTCTGTAAGGCTTGTTGCGAGACTAATTTGCGTGCTGCTATTCGAAAACTACATCATATTTCTATGTAAACCTTTGTTTTCGACTGTTGTACATGCATGCAACATATTTCAAATGTGAATGCTTATAATAGGTACATGATGGAAGAGTAATGAACTGAGTTCACCTGCCCGGAAGAAATTTATTGGAAAACTATAACTCGAATGCCACTAATTGAAAATCCACACAAAACTTAGAAACAGCGATATCATACCACGATAGCGTGTCCATCGACGATCATCATTCCAACCATCTAAATTTGATCAAAACGCGAGCAAAGTTGACTTAAGAGATTCTTCTAAGCTACCAATACCCTGCTGAAAGCAGAGCAACTTTTGCAGCAATACTCCGAGACATCATGAAAATGCAATGACAGCGGCAAACAACCAAGTTTCAGAGCAAACACAACAGGTTGAGCATCGGAGAACGTCTTTTGACGTGCGAACCTTGGCCGTGTATTTGTGTAAATATTTCCTGCTTTGATTATTCGCTTTAATTAGTCAGGATTTCAATAGGAGATAGTCGTTGGAAATCCAACTTGGACAACTGAAAGACAATTGCCATTGACGACCTGATGTCTTTGCATTATTGAATAATGAAATGAGTTGTTAGAAGAGCTTTACACTTTGTAAGTAATTTGCCAGATGGGCTGACACAGGGAAGCACAAACGAACTTCATTAACGTAAAGATCTGCAGTTAGAAATACCATTGGGAAATTAAATCACATATCGATGGATTTGACTGATTGACCTTTCTGATAGAACGATGGGTGGATCGAGTGATTAGTAAATGATTGCGATGACGTCGATGGCTATAAAATTAACAATTAATAACAGTTATAGAATGTGGTGATAGCAGTGATGATTTTGATGATGATGGGTAGTTGTGATAAATGCTAAGGTGATTCTCATTTAGTTATTCCTGACTAAGAAGGATGACATCACGATAATGTTGTTGATCATCATTTGTGATATTTAATGATGATGATGATGATGATGATAATAGTGATGATGATGATGATGATACTGATGATGATGATGATAATAGTGATGATGATGATGATGATGATGATGATAATAGTGATGATGATGATGATAATAGTGATGATGATGATGATAATGGTGATGATAAGATGGACACTGGACGGTGTATTCCCGACGGGGAATGAAAGCCAATAGATAGATAGATAGATAGATAGATAATGGTGATTATAATAATAATGATGATGATTATGATTATGATGATTATGATGATGATGATGATGATGATGATGATGATGATGATGATGATGATGATGATGATGCTGATGATGATGACAATGGTGATGATGATGATTCGTTTACTTAAGAACGATCGATCAGTGATTGACAGAGGATTATGACGATAATCAAAACGATAAAAGATTATGGGAAAGATCAAGATACTGCACATGATGATTACGGCGATACAGCCATCGATAGATGACTGTCAATGTCTGATGATGGTTGCCATGATAATTCTGATTCTGATGATGAGATGGATATGAATGAAGACGATCAGTTGCTAACGATGGCGATTCAAATGATCTTTGATTGGAACAGTAAGGGTAGTGAAAGATGATTGCTGCGATTATCTCAATGATCCGACATTAAATGGATGGCCCGATGTTCAGAAATAAAACACAAATCGCGTACTTTCCTGAACACATGCTTCGGCTTACCATAAAAATCAGTTAAGTATGATAAGGATCATACGAAGGAAACCAAGTTGCCCAGAAAACCTTGATTTTAAAGCTGATTAGCGACGTGACTACATGACGCATAACATGCACTGATAAGCGATTGAGAGGGTCTTCAACGAAGGTTTTGATCCTTGATAAGGTCATCTTCAAACAGTTGATGAAAAAAAATATTGTTGATCGCTATGGGCCCATACACTTAATAACGATCGAACGATTATTTTTCGCACATTTTAGCTTTGTATCTGCGACCTCGTTTCTGGTTTTAGATTATTTCCAGCTCTCTTGGGGCCTCCTATACTAAGCCCCTGCTCAGTGCATACAACGTTCAACATTCATAGATCGAAGTCCAGTGGGCGAAGCAGGAGCTTTTAGTGCCACTCGTCTTCCATTTGAAATGATCAGATCGCAAAATTTGGAAAACTGTGCACCCAGCTGTGTGTGATTTTTACGGTAGAGCCTATAATCTCAAGTCTTAACGTAGGGGATTACAGTAATTGAGATTTGCCAGCACAGGACTGACTTTATCCAAGGGCTGCTTGCAGTTGAGATGGTTCATCAGTTTTAAATGACAAGAAGTGCTGCCGTAGTGTGGAGGCTTAATTCTACCAAACCATAAGGCAAGAGCACGGGTTTGAGCCCAGCCACTTTACAACAACACAACTATGGGTGAGGAAGGTAGCGGGAAACCACATCACAAAATCCACATCCCTAGAAAAACATAGGACCATATTTCTGGATTCAGCTAAGCTCCAAATTGAGTATGTTTTGATATAAGATCAAAAGTAAAGACGACAACAAGTTTCCAGTATTCTCTTTCTAGAATGAAGGTCTTGGGCCTCTGAAAACCTGTACCAGTTACATGGACGAATGAGCGGCGGAAAAGTAACCCGATGAAACGCCGTAGTTTATGGATTAACGTTCTCAAGTGAAGGGCCCCTCGTAATCAGCAAGGGACTACCCTCCTTAATTTATTCAAATGAAAATGAAGTTGAAGTATATCTTTCTTTGCCTGAGTCTAGCAGCATTAACCCTCATTTTAATTCGAACCACCACTTTTATTAGCAACGTACGCAGCCTTAACCCTGATCATAATGTTAGCAGTATCCCTTAATTGAATTTTATTCAAAAATAGGTCTCACGCTAGTCTTGATTCTTACTTCTATATTTGTCATACTTAAACCTTCCAACGCTACCTCGCGCCTTCTTGGAAACTTCTGTAGAGTTTGAAGGGGAAACCCACAGCTGGAATTTCTTAATTTTCGCCACGTTCAGTTTGCTTTTATTCGACTGTTGTTGCAGCCATTATGAATGCTCCTTGCTTCGTGGTTTGAGAGAAATCAAATCCATCAATCACGCGAGAAGCAAATCATAGTGCAAAATTCTTTGATGGGCTATCTTGTAAAGACTTCAGTACTTTTCACGAACCTTTGTCGGAAAATTTGCATTAAATTCTGATTCAAATAGGATATACTGACACACAGGAGATCTATTTGATCCAGTTTGCACGCCATTCTTCGCTACTACTCTATGGGACTTTAAATCCGGCCATCTCAAGGGCATAATAAACACGTAAAAATCTGGTCTCCTAAGATATTTGCTAGCCAATTATATTATTGAGAGGAGACAGATAATGCTACCGGATTGACTTTTGGTTCCATGGTTCACAATAGAAATCATCTTTTGACCATGTCGAAGATCGAAAAATGACTTCTTTGAGATCATAACAATCTGGCGACCTCATCTTTCTGACTTTGTTCGGTCTGAGAGCAAAGCCTCGTGGAATAATCCTCCATGATGACCCTAGCATAGATTCATTTATACCTGTGAAGAAGCTCCATTACTCAGGCTCCCGACTTTCATGACCGTTTAGCTTGGGTTTTTGTCTCCATGTGCCCCTCCTGCTGCTGCCAACCTCTTCTTAGCTCCCGCAGCCAACCGCTTAGCTGGGACACGTAGTCTATGCGCTGGCCATGTTCTCCCCCAGGAACAAACCAGGCATGAGTTCAACGAAAACATCAATCCTCTTTAGAATTACCATGGTGAGCAGTGAAGAAGCGGGACTGGTTGAGGTAGATAAGAAATGTTGACCCAATTGGAGAGAGAGAGACCCTGAGAGAGAGAGACCATGAGAGAAAGAGAGAAAGAGAGATCATGAGAGAGAGAGAGAGAGAGAGATCATGAGAGAGAGAGAGAGAGAGAGAGAGAGAGAGAGAGAGAGAGAGACCCTGAGAGAGAGAGACCCTGAGAGAGAGAGACCCTGAGAGAGAGAGAGAGAGAGAGAGAGAGAGAGAGAGAGAGAGAGAGAGAGAGAGAGAGAGAGAGAGAGAGAGAGAGAGACAGGGGGGAAAATTGGCGTATCGACTATGCTAACAGTCTAAGAGAAAGTTCCGCGACTAGATAAACGTTAAAACTCGTTAACTTTGGAAACTGGGTGAAAAGCAGTATGCATAGAGTTGCTAAAATTCAAGATCCTATTGCAATCTTAAAAAGTCTGCAGAACGATAACAAAAACTGTAAATGATCTTCAAGGGAAAATTGAACTGAAATAACTTAGACCCATGGTGTGCAAAAACTTCTGCTTTAAAGAAAAACAACAATTTAAATTCGAACAATTGTTAGAGAAGTTGAATTCCATCCAGGGGTGAGCCGAATCACATTACAAATGTCTGCTCGAGTGAGGCGTGTAAATTTTTGCGCCATAAGCATGGATAATTTTTAACAGGCTTATCATAAACATTCATCGAGACATGGACACGCTGGGCAAGAAGGCGAAAGTGCAAGCCTTCAGGCTTCGGCCAATAATCTGATAAAACGGGCTGTTTGGGAATTTGTTCAAAAACAACTTGAATTTCGCACAAAATTGATCAAGCAGTTATGCAAAATTCGCATAAAATTCGTAGCTAACCGTGAAAGGGTTAAGTATTAGGTTGCGAAGACTTGCCTCATACCAACCTCTTCAAGACCATTTGAGGTGATATTCGGAAATTTAGGATGCATACGTTACACCCACGTCCCCATTCCGACATCGATATTTGAGATGGAAGAAATGAACGAATCATAATTCATTCTCATTCTAAGGAAGATCCGTACGTTTTAAGGCAACAATCTGGCGATTAAAAGCCGTGCAAACATCGTATGCAAACAAAGGGTGCGCAGGGGAGCACACCGCTAACCGCAGAAGGTGGTGCGCTGGGGAGCCGCATGAGCGAACTTCATCTTAGCCAAAGCAATGTTAATTTTCAAGCACATGGTGTATTGAAAGCAAACAAAGCTCTTGAGAGATTTATCAATATTTCCATCCATCACAAACGCGCTTGTTCTCTTCTAGGGACAAAAACTTCTTCGTTCCATACTCCATTTTTAGTGCAGTAGAAACCAGAGGCGGGCCCAGAGCTATTCACTAGAGAAGTTGGCACTTAGGAGAAAGTTTCTTTTGCCTTCCCAATCGATTCTGCTGTTATTGTGGATCGGGCAGCATTCAAAACCCATAACCATGCGTTCCGAGTTTCCATGCCAAAAGGGGTACACTGCGGCAGCCAGGTTTATTCGCTGCCGCCAGCGTGGTCACGCAATGGTGACATCCCCCGCTAGTCCCAGTCTTGCGCAGAGCGGTCACACCGTTATCCCCGCTCCATCAATTTTGCTATTGTGCCAGTCACTTTCGCTACGGAAGTTCCAGTCATCAAACGGCGCAAAAATATGTCCAAATAAAATAAATCAATTAAGTCACGATATTTTGGTTCGTTTTCACCCAAGGTCCAGTTGTCTGCGAGAGAGGATTCTGACTGGCCTGGTTTCCCGATTAAGCGTGAGTGAGATAGGCAACAGAATTTCACGGTGGATGAATAACAGAATCAATTTAAAACCCTATTACAAGTGATTATGTGAATTTTGTGCAAATGCCTTTATGATAAGATCATGTTCAGAGTCAGCATTGAAGAATAGGGCATTTAATTCTGGTTTCTTATCAAACTAAACGAAAATCCGTTAATTAATCCTCAAATTTATCTGAAATATGCTTCATCGAGCAAGAAATATTTCACACGAAAGCTAGGTAACTGAAGCAGATCTATGAAGCAATGGGCAACAAATGAACCTGACATTTGCCTAATGACATGAAATGTTAATAACTACTTAGCAGGTGTACACAAGCAGGCTTTAAGGACGCTGTTTGGTCGATACATCTTGATATTCAGAATGCATTATGGTCTCATACGTCACAAATATGAACATTTAACACTTAACTCGGCCATTGAAGGTGCTTCACTGCGGTTTGGACTTCATTAAACTTTAATACTATTGGTACAGCTTCCAAGAGAGATGAGGCTATTTACGAACAGGGCGCACTGTCTAACACTGAAAGCTCAGACAAGCATTTTAACTACCAACAAGTGGCGATATACATCAATATACAATCGTATGACAATATGCAAACATGTCAATTCAACCTGACTATAGAGCTGGACAACTAGGCGAATTCGGGCACCCATTTCCCGTTGACATATATTTGCCTTAGTGGGAATTTGGAAGGGTTAATGCTTTAATGAGCTGCTTGCGTGGGACTAAGCTGTACTACGTTTACCCAAGCCGGTTCCTTAGTTTGGCGTTACTGGTAGTAGAATTGCAAGTGTCGTACAGAATGGGGACGAGATGGGCCCTTACATATCCGTACGTGCAGTGCTGACAATGTTTCTCTTGTATAAATATTTCTACCAGCTTTATTATTATGACCTCGTACAATTCCCGTCATGAACGGCACGTGCAAATAGCAACTCTTTTAATTTATACGTAGGCTTTGTTGCTGTAGGAAGAAAGCTCGTATGCAACTATGCGTAATTGACGAATTCCTGCAATCTATTTGCGGTTCTTGTGTAAATTTGAAGCATTTTTACAACTATTCCGATTGGCAACCCAATGAAAAGATTCAACTCGTAGGCTCAACCGCCAAGTAGAAACAGTCTTTGATAACTTGCAATCTGTTCTGAGAACCAATTGAGATCGTTGAAAATTTGAACACATCTTCAATTGCTCCAAATAAACTGGGGAGGGGGGGAGTTAGGCCTCACTGAAACTCCTGCTCCGCTAACAATGAACTATTAAGTAAATGCAATGTGGTTTCTTGGGGGCGTGGCAGAAAGGTTTGGGCAACCTACAGTATGAGGCAAGACGCAGCACTCTTATCAATTCAATTGTTACACAATCCAATCAACATCGATGCTGTGAGAAGTGCTCATACATGGCGTCACAAGCAACCTCCCAGACTGCTAATGGTAGAACAATGGAAATAAGTCAATTCTGCTTGCTGCTTGCTGCTTGATAAGATTAGGGCATTTAACACACCCAGGAAACCGGAACTGGATCAATTTCTCCCACCATTATGACAACGCGTAGTAAAAGCTATGGCTTTGAGGGGAAATCCCGTTTTATTCGATTAAAAGCCACAGTATCAGAATTTCTCCCAAGAAGAAGCCATTAAGAACTCATTCAAGGAGTAAAAGCCAGCCTAGAAAGACCTGCTTCTCCCAAACCTTTGCACCTGTCACGCCGAGGGAATTCTTAATCAGAACTATCACAATCCCTGGTTGATTTTTGAAACGCTCAAACATGCCACTCGGAACTCTTTCGCTAATTTGTTTAACTGTTTATCGGTAGGGATTAGTCGAATCCATTTTGATAGGCACAGAGTTCAGCTTTTCACATAGGAAGTCATATTTGAAGAAGATTGTTTACAAAACATGTTGAAACCATAACTAAAATTTTGTCAATCTGACCTGTTTGTTATATTTTATAGTTTCCTTTCGCAAGTTTACTAAGAAAGGGGAAAACTTCAACTTTAAATCTTTTTGTCATTAAGCGAAATAAAAATGATCAATTCCAAACTCTATAGACAGCACGTGGAAAATGAATGAATGAAGCTCTCGCTTCACAGTACACGATAGCAGCAAAATATCCTTTATTCCATTCTTCCCGAAAGTTTGAGTGTGCTTATGCTTACGAAGACTTCGGTACGTGCTGTACCGTTGACATTTCAAAGTACGCTCAAGGCATCTGTTATCTTCACAATGACTCGGTCCACGATCTGGAGTATTTTGTCTTGTTTTCAAAAGTAACTTAATTACGTTCCTATGATATTGTATATTGGCGACTGCGAGCATCTGTAGTAGGAGAATTATTTGGTGCGAGAAAATGTGCATGAATGTGAACATAATTCTTAAATATACAGCGGAAAGAACTCACCTCGATCTGTTAGGCACAACTTCATGCAAAGTGATTCATGACAAGCAGTTCACAACGCGTGGTAGAACTGGACAACGGTGCGTGCATGTGAAGAACGCCGTGCAGAGCCTATTTCCTTCCTTTAAAATTGACGTTACTACCTCACAGACATACATTAGCTGACCACATAATATTTTATCTACCTTCTGCATACATTTGAAGCAATAAAGGAAACTATGTAGGACCGACCACAATAAAAGAACCGAGAGATTCGACGTGAGCAGATACCGGAAACCATATGGATACTGACATTTAAACAAAAGCAGATGGAGATTAATGTAAAATAATAAACAATCAAATTATAACAATTCCAAGGAACAATAGTAATTGTTTTCACTCCATCTAGAAGCACTTTGAACAGAAGGTCTTCGGCATGGTTGTGATAATGTCATATACCATTATCACCATCAATATAAGAACCATAGTTCCTAACGAGCCCGCTGGTGCATCAATATCCTTCTCCATTTTTTCGATAAATATCGATCTTTTTAAATTTGATTTCATTGGATATAGCTAAATTCTACCATTATATACCTCTCTAGTGACAGGCCGTGTACAACTGGCTATCTGTATCGAATACAAAATCAGTGGTACAACGGTTTATAGAAATACAAGATAATAGAAAGAACAGTGGCAATGAAATAACTAAAAGTCCAAGATCTCCGGTTTTATAAATGATAATGATAATTGTTATAATCATTTCGAATTTTCCGACTGGTTAGACACTTACCAAAGGTATTTCAGTGTGTCCACCTAGGCTTCGACGGTAACTTCAATCGGATCTTCCTGCGTCTAGCCTTTGATGTTCTCTTTCCATGATATTCGTGTTCTACAACAAGGAACGTTTAGAAGAGGTGCCCTTCTCCACAACCCTGTAACTGTGTATCTAAAATTGAAATATACGCCACCGTGTAGATTACAAATCGGGACTTTTTTTAAACTTCATTTTGATATATTTACTAAACATACACATACAAATCTCGCTAGTAATAGGTAATTTGTATGGCTGGCCTAATTACAGGGATTTCTAGGGAAAAAATTAATGAGTGAATAAGTAACGAAAATAGACAAAAAAAAGAACCGGAGAAAGGTAAATGATTTTGATAAGAAGAACTAAATGATGAAGGAAAACTGTTAATAGGATAGGAGGTCTGGGTTAGTTCAGGGCATGAACAATAATAATTGCTAGACTACGATCTTTTCTTCTCGACCACGCGTGGCCACCAGGCAGCAAGCAAGGGGGAAAGTTTCTGCATCCAGAAAGAGGCCAGGTGCCGGAATGTCATTCTGGAAGGTGTTCCTCCATTGGCTGTTGGCATGCCCCTGCTTTGCCTTCTTTGTGGGGGACCAGGACAGGGCTGTGTACAACCGCCGTGTGTTGGGTAATCGGAGGATGCTATGTAGCAGTTTCGATTTTGCTCTTATGAGGACCTCTTCGGTGGTAATCCTGTCTATTCCAGTATTAGGCGAAGGCATCTCAGATAACAGTAATGAGAATAATACAAAGCTTCCCCAATGATGTGAAGTGATATTTGCAAGCTTGACTACGAATCATTCTAACAAGGGCAAAGAATAAGAGATCACCTCTCACTTCAAAATTGTCAATATATGTACTTGTAAAATAAAAGGAATAATTTCTCATGTGGAAGAAGAATCATAGCCAATCGTGATCAATCATAACATGGAGTCAATCATTAAACAAAATCAACCAACAAATCGGACCCTAATATAAATACGTGATTAATCATTCAATGGGTTTGTTATTTGATCAAAAAGTCAAGATTTGTCAAGTTGAGCTGCAGGACTTGACACTGAATACAAAATTCAGTCAATCATCGAAAGAATCGGATAATCTAATGCTTTGTTAATTGAGCTAAGAATAATTTTTGTTAGTTGGAGAAGGCCACCAAGAAACCTTCTATGCTTTCATTGGTTAAGTGAAAGCGCAATATTTGCAAATGGAGGAAACATTTTGAAATTAAACTAAGATTGACTTGAAGTTGTGGAATTGTAATGCAAGCTCCAAACTAACAAATTGCTTGATGCAGTCAATCTATAATTTATGCCAATATCAGAAATGATCAAAAAATGAAACTTTATGAATAAGTACCCAAAGATTCTCAGCTTTTAAATGAAATTCGATTCATCTCCATCTATTCCTGCGTTCACTCGAATCGCCGGGGATATTCTGAAATAGCAGATTAACAGACTGCTTACCAACGAGAAGGCTTCCAGTAATAGTCGTTTCTAATCAAGTGGGTACATTCTCATTAGGGCCCTGGTCAAACTATCCAAAAACTTCGGTCAACATTTGAGTGAGGCAACTCGTCGGAGCCTGGGAACGACATCGCGGATAACTCAACGTGAATGCAAAGCTATGGCTGCTTTAGAATTTTTGAAATTCGTAAAAAAGAATGGGCAGGCACTGATAGGGGGGGGGATAGTAGATGGGTTAATAGAACAGAAATCCTAATCCCTTGTTGTATCTTCTTGTGCTAATTCTGTCTGAATAAATTTGAGCAGAAGCAGCAGTTCCTCCATAAACTGAATACTTTTTCAGATTTAGATGAATTCTCCTTCCCACTTTCCTCCCCTACCCCATTGACACCCTCATTGAACATCTAATTTTTGGCAGAAAAGTGAACAAAAATGTTCAGTGAATGTTGGCTCATTTCACAGGGGCCGAATTAGTTGGAAGTTTTCTGGGATTATTAAAAGCTAATCCGAGTACATCTTGATATCAATACCTTCTACTTACACACTTTAGTGCTTTTCATAAACAAGCAGAGTCAAAATAAAAACCATTGACACATTACCAAGGAAAAGCAGCATAGAAATTGTAAATTTCCATGCAAATCAAGCATCCTTCTGTCAGGACATTCAAAAGCAGCAACTGGCGACTACTATGTGGTCTTTATGAATCTTTGAAACATTCAATCCAAAGAATTCAGAGCAGAACTGATAACAAACAAAGACAAACTTTTGGTGTTGAGGATTTTATTTAGTTCTCATATCAAAACTAATCAAAAAGTCCAAAGCCCATGTCATCATCAGATTCTTCCTCACTTTCAGCCTTCTTCTCTTCCTTCTTCTCCTCAGTGGCACCTGCATCACCACCACCAGCTGCAGCTCCTCCAGCTGATGCTGCTGCGGCTCCTCCAGCAGGCATACTTGCCAATTTGCCTTTGCCAAGTTCAATTAGCTACAAGAGATTGGTACTAACTTCAAATCATGTCAAAACTTGAAAATAATACAGTGGTTGAAAGAGTGAAGGAAAACTATGACATTAACAACGACAGTTTGTACCTTGGCTGTAAAATCCCTTGCAATTTTGTAGAATTACTTCTTAATGGGTCATCATCTTATTAAAAACTATTTGATAAAACTGTGTTTTAAACTACTTTCACCCAGTAATTAATTCATTTAAAATAATATATATTGTCAGGTAGAACAATAACAACTTCAGCTGAGCCTAACCAAAGATGCTTCTGTCACCTAAAGATGCTTCATTTCTAGTAAAAACGAAAGAAACCTGCTCTTGCATAAAAAGGTACTAATACAAGGGGGTACACTGTCAATGAAAAATCAGTGAGAGAATGAATAATACCTCATTGATGTCTTTTCCTTCCAACTTCTTGCAAACAGTGCTAGCCTTTTCATCGTCAAAGCTGACACCAACACTTTCAAGAATATCTTTGATGTTGGATGTGGATGGACTTGAGTTGCCTCCAAGGACAGCTAGTAAATAGGCAGCCACGTAACGCATTCTAAAACAAAAACAGATGTAGACTCATTAACACATAATTTCATTAATGCATAGTACTATTTCAGTCCTACAGAATAATAGTTACTTGTGACCTTTGTAGTTCGCATAGCTGCTAATCTCTTTGATAGACTTGGAAGGCTACATGTGCAAAGCCACAATACATCACAGATTGGTAGAACATTCTGATGTCATCCACACAAATTCACCCTTTAGTGATGGTGGAAAATATTTTTGGACTTGTGAATGAAATAATCTGATGTAAGTAGCACAAACTAGACTATGGAAGGCACTTAGATGAATCAGCCATTTAAGGCACAATTTCAATCAACTCCTAAATGATAACAAGACTTATCAACAAATCTGACAGTGACTGAAAGTCAAAAGTGGGAAAATGCCTGACTCAAAAAATGGTTTTTAGTCTGCAATTGCAAATGCTAAAGGGAAGCTGCCATTGTTCCCACATCCAATGTGTGATGCTCCTAGGTCAAAATCCAGTTTATGAATGCCCCCTATCAGTACACACTGTAAGAGACAGGAACTCCTGGCCCGGTGAAAGTACAATGAAGAAGGGTGTGGATCAGGTTATTGCCTCTCGCTATAGCAGGGATGGGCAAACTACGGCCCACAGGCCACATGCGGCCCGTCGAATGGTTTTTTGTGGCCCGCCAAGAACTTTTATCAAGCAAAACTCTCCCGTTATTCTCGTTTTCTAATCGCTTGATACTGTATAAACGCATTATAAACATGTAAAGTTTCACCATGCTGAGAATGGATTATGTTTTCAAAAGATTTAAGCAAATTGTTCATTTTTATTGCCGGACAATCTAATTTTGAAACAGCCTTGGAAACTTGCTGTGCGGCCCTCTCAAACTTAAAATGTGACTGCGGCCCTTGTGCTGAAAAGTTTGCCCACCCCTGCTCTATAGTCATACTAATAAGGTCTCACTTTCAAATTACTGCTGTCTATGCAGTTGTTTTTGTGTGGTCACATCAGCCAATTCTAATGTAATTTTGCCACATAGAAACCAACATATGACTATCCATCTGATATATTATGTTTATGTGCTTCATACCATCCACAAAACAGTTGTGCATGGACATTTAAATGTTTCGAAAAAGCCACAAATTGAGAGCTACCCACTTTTTGTGCATTGACATTTCATTATAGAATCATTCTCAGCACTGTAATATTTTTTACATTTCTTAAATCATCTAAACTTGCAATACCAGATCTCTTGACGGAAGTTGCAGACTTTGGTGAACTAATGCTTTCATCCTAAGCACTACCAAATTTAACTAGGCTAAGGCTGTCTACAAACCCAATTGCTGAGGCAAGGTCTTAAGGAAATGTCAGATAGTACAGCAACAAGACATCAATTTGCAATGTTTTTACAGAAGAAGACCCAATTAGTTTTTTTTACTTTAAATTATACTGGATGAAATTTGAAGCGAAGGCAGAATATGATTAAGCAGAGGAAATCAGACCGTATAAGACAGCACTAGATTTATATTTGAAGTTATAAACCCAATAGGAACAGATGCCTGAAACTTTAAATTTCAACACGATTAGTGTCATGAAACACTTTTACCACCAATTGAAGGCCTACGTCGCGTTTGCTCAAATGCATTAGGCCGTGTTATACACAGCGGTAAACTCTTGCTCCAAAAGTGTTCTAATGGTGTGGCCAGTTAAATAGTTTGAAGCAAAAAACCCATTTAACAATCCTTCAATTGGTACTTACTTTTAAGTCTAGTTCGACACGAAACTGTGTGCTCGCCAAAATTTAGATTCAAGAAGTACCTCTACACAAGGTTTCAGTTCTTTGAAAGAGGCTTGCAGTCGAGCAACATGCGTTTTTCAGTTCTAGTGCCTAGTCCTCTGTGACGTAGTCCATCTTGGTAGCCTCCATTTCGCCAGCGCAGCCTCTGCTGAGAACGGAATTGCAAAATGGCGGACAGGCTCACTCAGTTGCAAGATGCAGTTAATCAGGTTACAAACTCCAAAAAATCGTTTGAATCCTCTGATTGCTTGTAAAATTTAAAAATGCTGTGATCTTCTAGAATTCTTAGCTGTATTTGTATCCAGTGGCTATTCGTTTGAATTGCAATCCACCTGGATGCAAAATATCCAGATCATCACCCAATCCACGAACTTTGTCAAATCAATCATCACTCACCCCAAGAACGTGTAATTTATGGAAAATCTTGCCTTTTTCTTCCTTTCAAGAATGTTTCAACATGCCCTCTTTCTATTCTAAAAGCAATAAACTAGATCTTATCTCTCTCTCCTCTGAGCTTCCTCTTTCTTCTCTTTTCCATTATTGGGTCTTAAAATTCAATGTTTTCATCTGTGTAAATATATTTCAAGAAGCAACGCTCAGAAATCAGAACTAAAGCAATGCACAGAGAGGCATCTGGTTTGTCCATTGTAAGAAAGTCTCATTTCTAGATTTCTGTAATCAGGGGTCTATTCTTCGTCCTCTCATTTTCCTTATATACATGAATGAAAAGGCACAGGCATTTGATTGTGATATGGCTCTATATGCACATGATTCTTGTTTGATTTCTAGATACAATACAATTAAGCAAATAAAGAAGAACTTGAATAAACATTTCCATTATCTATATGATCGTTTTGTTTTCTCCAAACTCGACATTTATTTTGGAGAAAACAAAACTGAATATGTTATCTTTCGTTGAACAATTGCAATAGATTAAATAAGTTGTACATTAGGAGGAGTAATATAAAGATTAAAGAACACTTTTTTATGAAGAGTTGGATTGACCTGGGCAAACCACCCAACCCGATTTATTGATGAAACAACACGTAACGGGCACACATCTTAGATGTTTTCCTGATGTAAGCCTCTGGGGTGTTGATGGCAAGTAAGGTGCTGGGGGAAATAGATTGCAAGCTAAGATTTCTGTACAGGATGCAAAGGTACCTACATAAGCCCCTTTGCAGATTGCTTTTAAATGTTCTTATTCAGTCTCATTTCAATTATGCCTCCTCTTCCTAGTATTGTGCGTTGAATAAGAGGCTGTCCAAAGTTGAAGTTAGCGCAGAACCAATTTATTAATTTTCATCTGAGTCTAAAAAGCAAAGAACATATTGGATTTGCAGAAATTAAAGCTATGAATTGGCTCCTAGCAAAGAAAAGGATAGACCAATGTATCTCTGCAAGTATTATGAACTTTTTCAATGGAACTGCCTCTGCCCACATGGCTGAGATATTTCATCCAGAGATAACAAGGACAGAATCACACAAATATCAAAGTTCAAACTAGACACACCGTTTCAGAACAGCAATGCTGGGCTAAGGTGCCTATCCTAGCTTGGGCCCTAAACATGAAATTGTTTTCTATCAGAACTAAAAACAATGACAAATGTCAACACATTCAAGCATCAAATCAAGGAGAATTTTTCCAATCTTTTCCCCCCGTTTTTTTCTCTTTTAAACCAGCACCTTTAAAGGGGCCATTGTGGAACTAAGGTCAGCTTGACCTTTTAGTGCTATCCCTACCATTGAAAATCCTGGGGTGGTTGTCTTTGTTTTAACTTTGTTCTTTTTAACTTTTATAACTTGTAAATAAAATCAATGTGGCAATTAACACATACATACTTAATTTGAATTTTTAATTTTCAGCTTGCTGACAGTTTGTGCAACAGTGTTGGAATAATACAGCAAACTGCCCCTACATCGCTGCAGGATAGCAAATCAGGTAGACATGTTAAATTTCTAGAAAAGCTTTGTACCTGGGTACTTACTTAGCCGCAATATTTTTATGTGCTGTGGGAGAGGAGAGACAGCTGATGGGGAGAGAAACGTCTTCAAGGGCACCAGCGGCTACGGCCGGACCCCTCCCAGACGCAAGGACAAGGACAGAAGCCAGTCTTCACCTGCAGCACCTGCAACATGCAATGCAGTTCCCACATTGGCCTATACCACCAGACCCAGCACTGCAATTCTCTTAGTCAGTAAGAGTGATTACCTTGGGCATAGACAGCCATGATCTTTCGAGATCGACAGAGCCAGAACTTGAACTTGTATTGTGAGAACTGGGACTTTATGTAGGTCTCTAGGGCCTTCCCCAACATAACTTACTAAGCAAAAACAGCGTCATGAATTTTACATTGAAATGTACTGATTTGAAGTAGATAAACTATCTAAACATGTACAATTTACATATCATTTATTAAGATGTACATGGAGCAAAAATTGGCTGGTATCATCTCAATTACATCATAGCAGAGATCTCTGTCTAGTGTCATCCATTCAACTTGTTATGTCTTCTGCTCCATATGTAAGCCATGTTTCAATCAGGAGCTGTGTATTGATATAATTTTGATGTATATTTTAAATATTTCTAATGAATATAAGCCATTAGAATACAAATCACCAATCAATGAGACTTCTATTTGAGATGTTATATTTACCATTTTCATATTTTTTAATAAAAAGGGTCATTTGATCATTTGTTGGGGCTTTGTACAGGCCACCATAGCCTTTCCTCAACATAACCCACTAAAAAAAGAAGAAATAAAGAAAAGATATGGTTGATGCATATCCGGAAGTAGAAAAAGCTCTATAATGCTGAGTGTTTATTGAAATTATATGTGCTTTTTCAGTAAGCAATCAACAACAAGACCAAGAAAGTAAGCCTTTCTTACATGCACTTAATATTTGCAATTTTCTTAAGTTTTGCAAAAATGCATATGCCTAAGTATGTTGAGAAGTATTGCATTGCTATATCAACAGATGAAGCAGATTGTGGAATTTCTCAGTCTTTTACAAATTGGCTGTTGGTATCTCTCTCTATGTGCTGTCAAGTTGTCTCCAACTTGTGGTGATTCTATAAATGACCTGTCTCCATGAGTCATGATTTCTGCACAAGGCCACAGCTTCTGTGAGGCTGATGCTGGCCTCCACCAGTATGCAGTCCATCCAGCATTTCCTCTGGCGGCCTCTTCTTCTTGAGCCATTGGCTATGCCTGCCATTAGGTCCTTTCTAAACTGCTGTCCTTCTGCATGCAGTGTCCAAAGAAACGCAACCTTAATCAACATGTTGGTATAATAAGTGATAAAGATATTTTAATTCCTACTCTGCTGTACAAACTCAACTCAAAACTGCATTCAAGAAAATATTTACTATGTTTTTTATTCTCCTCTTGCATAATTCTGCTTGGTAGGTGGCATATGTTATCTTTTTGCCAATCTTCATTTGTCTGTTGTGAGGAAAATAAAAACTCTTTCTTCCAATGGGAATTTTGATTGTAGATTAAATTGATTGCAAATTATTGCAGTTATTGAGACAGATTTTAATCCTCCTTTTCAACCAGGAGAGTTCCCATTCCCAGCTACCAAGATTTGATTGTAAAATCACTTGTTTATCAATATGTAAGAATTTCAAAGCCAGCAAGTTTACTTAGCTTTCTCTAGCACATCATAGCACACAAATATGTGAGAATATTATACATTCATTGATTTTTTGTTATAGGTCACATTCCATTGTTTGCTTCTCTTATTACAAAAACTGCAAAAGACATTGATTTTCTCATTGATTCCTTGCCAAGCAGTCAATGTAGTGCTGAACTGCAGGTAACTATGTTTGGCGTTAAGTCTTTGTTGTGAACTTACTTTGTCTCAACAAGTTATCTTACTATAGTAATTGTATGGCTTCATTTACCTGTATCATTTCTGAAGTGCCATATAGGGCTGTTAGTAGCTTTAACCAAGTGTGTCCATGATAGAGGATGACTTCTGGAAGGTTTTTTGCAACATCGTTTTTAGTGAAGTTATTAAGTTATGAAATCAGTAGTGAGTAAGGTTTACGGTCAAGCAAATAAATGTGGTGTGAAAGGGAATGCTTTTCTGTTATGATGCCATGAATAAAGGAATGATTATTTGATAAGCAACACTTCAATGTTACACACCGAGGTGGGACCTATTTTGTTGTCCTGCAGATCTTTTCATTTGACACTAATGAAGGTAAGGAATTCGGATGACACCAGAAGTAGAACTCTGCTTTTGATACCCATATACGGGTTTACGCGTTTAAGATTGAGCTATTGACGCACATGATTAGTTGCTTGCTTTGACCAGTCACGGCGCGTCACTCTTCACATTGTGAAAGAGCCTGAGACAGAAAATGAAATATGTTTGTCTGCACAGGTTAGGGTCATTGGCCAACACAAAACAAATGAGGAATCGCCTCTTTGACAGACACTAAGCAATGTTGTCTTAGTATCCATTTTCTAGCAAAAAGTTTTTCGTCTGCCTTTCACAGGGTCTTTAATCTCAATAAAGATCCATTTCTCAACGCCCATATGACGTGACGTCACGAGGGCTTTTTACACCAATCGCCCACTTGCACACATTTCGATTCGCATAGTGAATTTGGGCCATTATCAGACGTTTCATGCTGTATGTTGTACGGAAAGATCTTCGCCACGACAAAATTACGTGTTCACTTGTTATGGAATATCAAAATTTAGATGGAAATATATTTGGTAATATTTTTCGGGCATTACCCGACGCTTTAGCACCGTATGAGTGTCAGGCGAAAGATCTTCAGTGTGATGAAATTTTATTGCCACTTTTTTTTCAAAACTGGAATGGTATGTAACAAATTGGTATCAATTATGTAGTTTTATTTCGGCCATTGTTCGAACTTTTTCAACTTTGGTCGTTTGCTGTATAACTTGCGTTTTGAAAGAAGGAAAAAGGAAAAAGCAATGTTGAATTGAAAATATGACAAAAATGAGGGCTGGTCCTTTATAGTCTTTTTTCTTTTAAATATCAGTTTGATGAAATCTTATAAGAATTTATAAATCCCCTCCAAAGTGAAACGACTTCAATAATAGTGTCGTCATGTCTTGGAAAGCATGTCTACTGTGTTCCCATCTGTGTCGCAGTCTTCCTGTTTGAATTCTCTCCCCTTTGCACAGCTGAAAGTATAGTAGTTGTTTGGAGGCCAGTCTATCTCCATCTCGTGCTCGTGACCTAAAAATCTAAGGTTTTTCCATGACCTGCAAGGTTTTTCTATATTAAGATATCAGCCATGCTTGGCAGGCTAGCAGGGCGCAGGATTTTTGCATTTGTGATTTCATCGAACCATTTGATATTCAATATTTGTCTTAGTTGTCTGCTTTTGTAGGCACTTGACTTCTAAACCTATGTCCTGTATATTTTCCAAGCTCCCACTCCATTAAGGAGACGCAGCGTTTCCACTGCTCTTTAGACTTTTCATTTGACGCTGGTGGAGACATGCCTGTTTTCCACTGCCGTTGAGGTTTGCCGAAAGTCACACTCGCCTTGCCTGGTCCATTGCATATCTTCTTTTTTACTTAATCGATGTTTCAATTTGTGTCACGATAATCCAGTGGTAAGATTCTTGCGCATTGATCCGATGGTCAGTGGTTCGAATCCGCCCTCAGCTAAACTTTCACTTAGAATGAGGAGAGTTGCCAGCTCTCTGTAATTCCAGGCGAGGGAATCACTAGGTGTGGTCACATCGAGAGGAAGGACCTGGACACTGCTCGATAGGCAAATATCTTCTCAGTGTCCATTAACAATTTATATATATGAAACGCTACTCGTTTTGGGAATCCTTTATCTATTGTTTATCAAAAATTAATGATTTCGAATAGCGACATTGACTAAAACAGCTGTTCTATTTGAATAAGAAAAGTGAAAACATGTGGTTCGATGCATGATCTCTTGCATGCCTAATTTTTTGCAAAAGTCGTAGGTAAGATTTTTACATTGCATTGAGTAAGATAAAGTCGTGGTATTTGCGAAATGGTCCTAAAATCTATCAGATTTAAGAAGTAGTATCTAAAACACAACGAAAATTGTGTAAGAGAAGTGGTCCTTGTACCGACAAGAGGGCGTTGCAGTTGTAAGACATTCTCTTCTTCTGACCAGTCAAAACTCTTTGATCAGTGTGAATCGTTCATCCCTCTTGCCTCGTACACTTTGCTTCCACTTTCCCATAGCCGTTATTTGACGCGTTTTCGTTACATTCTCCAGAGCACAAGCCTGCAGAGATTAGAACAAGAAAACCGCGATGCTGGCGAAAAGCTGGAACAAGCTATTGATGAAGGAGGTTGGCACTGAATTGTTCATGCTTCCAACATAGCTTAGGTTTTCCCTCTTATGTACAGGTCTTTTGTTATCTTTTATTAAAGAGGCTAAGGTGAGGATAAGTCGAATGTCAAAATTTCAAGTTGAAATGAAAAGTTTTTACTGTTATGAAAGTGAAAGAAAAGATGAATTAAGGATTCATTTTTCTGTTTTTCTTTTAGAAAATTTCATCTTCGTTAGAGATCTAAAATTTTATGGGTTTAGAAAGGATATTAAAGTTGGATGCTGATTGTTAATTTGCATTAATACTTTCGTGTTCGCACTAGTACATCCTGGACGCATGGCCTGGCATCACCATGCTTGACTTCCGCAATCTTTCGCTTGCCTCGTTTGAGAAATTGATACCATTGCCTTGCTTCGCATGGGACGTATACATGCGTCGTCATGCATGAGAAGTGCCCCCTATGATGATGATAATAATTGTATCATATTTATAAAGTTTAAATTGTTCAGCAGATGCTGTTATCAGCCAAGGACCTGTCTAAATTATACCAAATTGTTCATGCGTTGCTAAGAGGAAAAAAGATAAATAAAAAGAAAAATAAGATAAATGAAAAAGGTAAAATATTTGCTGTTAGCCCTTCAATTGTTAGCTCCTGATTACTTATGACAAAAACGTTTGGCTAGCTGCCATCGAAACGACTCCTCCATGTGGCTATGGCCTTCTGAACCGAGCCAAACCTCTCGTCTGCAAGAGGAAACTCTACAACTGGGGCCCATTTTTATGCATTCTCTAAATTCGATGGCGGTACTTTTCTTTGGGATGTTTTTAAATTGATCACCTGGTTTACAGTGTAAGGTTAAGGAGTCCGATTGCGAATTGACAACTGGTTTCATTTCTAAGAACTAGCTTTATCTTCTATTTGCCTTTTACTGATACTGCGAATTAAATCATTTTTCAAAGATAAATTGCTGGCAGATATTCGAAGCGCCCTAGCAGAAATATCCGACTCTTTGCTGTATAGTGCGACGAAGTTGTCTAAAGAGTAAAAGGAGTCCTGAAAAGATCCTCGCAACTGTAAGTAGAAAACTCGTTCAACTTCTCAGAAATATTGTCTTAAAATGAGTCGTGCTTTTATGTTTTGTCGAGCATCCGAGGCTAGAATTTAGGTAACTGAGAAGCTACGCCTATCGAGCATTTTTCTGGTCCTTCCTCTTGCTGTGACTACACCTTGTCATTTTTCTACGCCTAGAATCATAGATAGCTAGCAAATCACAGCTCACTCCAAATAGGAGTGAAGCCAGTGGTGTGGCTCATATCAAATGCCTTTCGACTCACTGAGTTATCCTTACTCCTAGTGAATCGTGGGGACCAAATTTGTATCTGATAAGCAAATAACTCTTACTCAGTGCTCGTTGAAGTATTTATCAATCCAAGAAACATTGATGGAAATGATTGAAAGTTCATTTGAGACAATTATTTTTAAAGAAGGTCTAATTTATCAAGAAGTAAATTGATTTTTAGTTGCCAAACAAGCTATAGATTTTTCTGTAATATTTTCTTTGGAAAAGGCTAATCTCTCACACTGGCAACTGATAAAAATTGAAAGTCAATTGGATGGAGATTAATCGATCAGCATAATGAGTTAATCATTCATGAATTTAAGAATTTTAAGTCCTTCCTTCATCGTTTTGGTGCATAAAGTGGCGATCAGCGCTGTTTCTGCACATGTCGGGTCACAGAAGTGCAAGGATAGTCAATTTTCAGTTTTAAGGACAGGCCAACTGCTGGAAATCCATGTTTTGCTGCCATTCGCTTCTCCCCAAATGTAGAAAATTAGCAGATAAGCAGGACGTATCCTTTTAGAGTCGTTGGTGTGGCCCGATTAGGGCATCGAATGCCTGTCTATCGCACACGAAGCGAGCAGGCTACCGGTAGGCCATGTATTCGGTCGACTATTGGCAGTGCAGTTTTTAGATCATCAGGCAGAGGGGATCATTGCCGTTGTAAAATGCAAAACTATTTAACCTTGACCATTGAGACGCAGTGGTGTTGTGGTGTGGACTGCTTGTTACATCTTGATACTTAGATGTTCAAAATCTGATTGCTGACAGTTGTAACAGTCTGAAGGATTATTTTTAGTGTTCTAACTGGGGAAACAAATCGAGAAGCAAATAATTTTTATGAACCTTCTAGCATGAAATTCAAATCATTTTTCCGTGATGGCTTAACCCTTCTTTGATTTGGTGATTTTTTTCAGTATCTCTTACCCTATTTTTATTGCGTAGTTAGCATTCGCTTCCAATGTTACACTTGATAGTGGGGTTCTGCGAGAACATAGCGAAGAATCGGACTGTGCTCGCTGTTTACATCAGAATGAGACTCGTTGCAGACGCTGGTCTGGCTGCTATCTCTTCTTCCTGTCTAATTTCGCAGGCTTCATAAAGGATATTTTTAACCGAACACCGAGGCTCACAAAAATGAAAACACGAGGCTTGAGACTCAGGTCCTGTTAGTATATTTCTATCTGAGCTTCTTTCGATTTAAGCTGTCTGCTTCAACATTGTTGATTTGACCCCAAAAGTCTTCTAAAGGACTTATCTTTCCGTTATCAGGTGTGAATCCTATAACCCGTTGCTTCAATAGTTATACCCAATTTGCAGTCTAAATTGAATCATCTTCTTAAGGTTTCTACCCAACAGGCTCAAATGGATCAATATCGCAATAGCCTTGTAGTTTCGCTTCTTTGAACTGAGCATTCTGTGTCCAACGTAAATTATGATATTTCCTTGAAATGTTAAAGAGAGCTATAATTTGAAACATCTATTCCCGCCGGTTCTAAATCTGTCACTACTTAGCACTGTCTGTACTCTATTTCAACTTTATAGGAGCGAGAGATAAAGCTCTGAGTTTTTCGCAGGAAAGTAGATTTCTTAAGTTAAACTGTACAGCGTACTCGATCTTGTGCTTAGCAGAAGCGAGAGGAAAGAGTTCCTATTTCATTTATCAAAGCAGTGGGTTTTTTATGAGTTGATGTCCCGTTGCCATCCTGACAGACAGTATTGCAATGGGAGCCATGCAGGACTCGAACCTATTGCCCTGCATTTTGAGGTGCCACACGTAAGCCACCACCCTGCGGCACTACTCTGATTCTAAAGCCTTCGCCATTTTGTAGCGACAAGCATTTCCATTGCTCTTCTCTGGTGACTGTTATTTCACTGTGGTTCGTAACCGAGTGATTGAATATGGAGGATTAGCTCCACTTTGAAAAAGCTCCTCAACATGCTTTTAATGAAATCTTAGAAGTAATCAAGGTATTTCCTTTCTATCTCCAGATATGTAAGCTAACCCTTTTTGCTTGAAATTTCATAATGTGCATGCCACAAATTGGGTTTGGTAGGAATCGCCTGATAACGAACATTCACCAAATACCTGATTCCTCTCTATTAATCTACACTTTCCCATCGCAGTTCTAATGAGATAGGTTTGATTTTTAATGAAAAATCACGCTCTTCATTCTTCTCGTCGGCTTGTACCTTTACATTGCATACTGCATACTACTCGATGCGGTTTCTACGTAAACAGCATCGATTCGAACAATTCCATTCTACTGATAGCTGGGAGTGGGAATTCATGACCAGATGCTCTTTCTCTCCATTGCGTCGGCCTTGAGACTGGTGTGTCACAGGCTTGTACCTTCTAGCAACTCATTTCATTTTGATTTTAGATCATTCATTCATGGTAGCCCCGTCAATCAAAGTAGATTGGTTTTAATGGGGTCGTGATAAATTATTTATATAATTTTCAGTCAAAGTTGCAAGCGTTGCATTTATTTACAATATCTATATCTTGATATGATAACATACAATAACTTAGTAAAATAGCGTTAATGAGCTCTGCATGACGTCTTTCCAGCAACGGACCTGGCAAAAAGCCATTAGGATTCTCGCTATCATGGTACATGCTAAATCTAGATCCTTCATACTCACAAGTATTAAGAAAATGGTAAGAATTGCAAAAGAAAGAAATCTTCAAGCTTTGACGGCTCTCCTAGAAGTAGACTGGGAGCACACCTGTGTAGGTGCAAGCTGCATTTTGTTCCACACTTGAGATTCTCCATAAGTAAACGCTTCTTGTCCACTTTCTTCTTCCACAAAAGGAACGTATAGACCAGTGTCTCTACATTGTGGAGCCTGGTAGTGTCCCTGGAAGAACTTTTGGCAAATAAGCTCGGCTCTTTCAACAAATATAGCATTGGGACGCATACACTCGGGGGTGGTTTTGGCTTCCTTTTGCAAAATTGTTTACTTAATAGATTGTTCATCGAGCCTGTCCCTCAAATGTGCTTTGAGGGAAAGTGGTTGCAGAATCGGTTACGAGCCGACAAAAATGAGTCGAGATCACTTTTGGCGGTCGATATCCAGGGACACCAACGTGGAGGTTTCTACATTGTCCCCTACTTAATAGATGTCATTATTAATTGACTTTTTGTGTTGCTGGCATCTGTTAATGTACCAATTAGAGCTTTCCCAAATCGTGATTGTTAAGTAGCTACCAAATTCTTAATCGTCCTCGAATAATGACAGTTCTAGTATGATTCAACATCTTTTCAAGGGTCTTTCATGCACATTTGATATCCAGAGTACCGTTTTTTGTGTTTAATACCAA
Source organism: Pseudorhiza aurosa (assembly GCA_964026355.1). Classification (NCBI taxonomy): domain Eukaryota; kingdom Metazoa; phylum Cnidaria; class Scyphozoa; order Rhizostomeae; family Lychnorhizidae; genus Pseudorhiza; species Pseudorhiza aurosa. The sequence goes on from OZ032120.1 coordinate 6,243,252, forward strand.
GCACCCTAAGTTAGATTTCAGAATACCCAGAAGCTCTTTTTATCGAGAAGTGCCCTGGTCTACACGTAGCATTACAGACACCACGTTGGTCACGTTTAGTTGAACGTGAGGATTGCCTGATCTACCTTGGATTTCACTAGATTTTGTTCACGGTTTTGTGATTTTTCAATGAATAATGCGACACATTGGCTGTCGTTTCTCATTGGGTCTTCTATCTTGGAACACGTTTTCCTAAAAGGATTCCACTAGGTTTTTTTTAGCGAAAATTCCATCTGTTTAATCTGCGCCACAAGCAATGTCGCTTTTAGCACCTCGTTCTATTTATGCAGTGACAAATGGACTAAGCAGGTTAAATCCATCTGCCTCTTTCAGAGAGCTATTTGTGAATTCCGTTTCGGGTGCTTTTTTTGGTTCCAACAATTTCCTTATTGCATGCTGTCATGGGATCTTAGTTCAATATAGGCTTCTTCTCATGCCGACAGGCGTACGAAAATGAACATCGAATTATCCCCCGTGTCTGCCAGAGCATCTATTACTTTTTGACGCGGTCATAGTTATGTCTTAGCTGGCTCTCCTGATTTACTCCCAAGTCTCGTATGACCTTTCACGTTATTAGCGCGTTCTCACTATTGAGATGGCTGTTATTTTTTAAGAATTCATGCCAAAAAATGTATTGCAGACATTGGCTAAGGGGCGCTGGAATTTTCCTTCCAGCAAGGGATAGAGTATTATTTACCAGAAACTGAATTTCTGTATTTTCTAACCGACGCTGCACCGAATCCTTGAGGCTCATACACGTATAATTTCAGTCTTATTATTGATTCAGTTTGGTTGCAAACGTTATAGACTTCATCGCCAATTTTCCTGCTTAGCTTATCTTTGTCATCAATTTCCTTGCAGAGGTCTTTGGAATACGCCACCAGCATATCTGTTTGTTGGCCTTTCTATATCAAATGCACTTTTCGTCGAACATCCCATGAATATCCTATTAATATACCATCATCATCAGAATGTCTGCAGAAATATAATTTTCACATTGTAAATATTCTATAAAATGCTAGTTCAAGCCATAAAAGTCTTATGTTTGCCTTGCCAAAGGTCAAACCAGATTATCCCGTTTCTTCTAACCCTCATTCCCTTTTGGAACCACACCAGCAGTAAATTGGAATAAGCAGTTCAGATTTTGCATGTGTAATCATGGCATTTTATTCTAAACGTACGGTACACATGCATGCATACTCGATTTTGAGAGTAGCAGAAACCAGATACAAGGCTCCGAATTTTTTCAAGGAAAGTGGATTTTGTGAGGTGGTTTCCCGTTGTGTTCCTCGCCAACGGTGCTTATATTCTCACACGTGTAAGATTCGAAAGCACTTAAAATGTTTGAAAAGCGCCTGGGAGTTACAAGCCTAGACCATGAGCGTTGGATGATGGCCAAAAGGATACCCCCTGAAACTTATTTTCAGGTGCAGATTGAAATGTGAGATCATTGGTGGAGATGCTTAGCCTGAACCAATGGTTGCCAATCGCCCTTGCCGTTTTTGGAGAGTTTCTATTCTCACTGGGAAATTTAAGCCTTCTTTGCAACGTCTCTCTTCAGAAACATCTGGTCATACTGTGCGGGCTATCTTAATCGTTTTCTCCAACGTGCACTTCCTTCTGGCACTCACTGCACAATATTTGATCGGGGATTTTTAGGATTCCTAAGGCGTTTACAAGGAAATGGATTGATCAGCTTTTCAGATTTGGTTTGCCATATACAGTTCACCTGTGCAAAGAAGAATATGCATAGCTACACCTTGGTTGTTTGCTCGATATTAAAGGTCTAGACACGTTCAGTGCATTTCAAGCTGAGCATCTTTGAATCCCAGCCCAAAGTTAATTATAGTGGTTAACCATTGAGCCCTTCTGTAATCGCTTTGTGTCACACACAGTTGCAGTTGAAGGAGCTCCGCCCCTGATTTGAAGATAGGCGTGGAGGGGTCACGAACTGGGCAAACGAGCGCACGACTCCCTTCAAATCTGCTACAATTGTGTGTTGTACAATCAGTGAAATGCACGTCCAATTCGCTCATGCCACCACCGGACCGCCGAATCGTCAGAGCCATGCATGTACTCTGTGCCTTATTGAAAAGGTGCGTTTTGAGTGGAAAGGGAAATAGTTGGGCCTAGCGCACAAGCCAGTGACGTCTAGGGTCGGTTCCCAATCGAAGGTTTGGCAGCAAGAGAGCTATCCTATGGTTGATACACTGGGGTTGATGAAAGGAGGCCTTCCCGCCAGTGAACCCTATGAGTACCAGCACCTTACCCCTTCCCCACCCTCTCGCCATGATATACATGTCATACATGGTGGAGAGACACGATTCCACACCATTAAAACCCTAGCCATCAGATTTATGATGCTGATGGAATGGAGGTTGATTGAAGGGCCGAATCGATTTTCCTACCTTGACCGACCCTCAGCTTGAAGGGCCTTATTATTGACGGGATGAGTCACATTTTCTTTTGACTACGGAGTCTGTATTTTTGGTGCAAGGTCAATGGAAGTATCTCTTTTTGGGTCAGATCCCTTTGTCTGTTGGTCTCTGTTAACTGAAGACTGATGCCGTAGTGTAATTGTCCATTGTGGGAACTCACGTAGCATTGGTTCGAATCCTGCACGGTTCACACTGAAAATGCTATCTGCGAAGGAAGCTACGAGAAGCCATCTCATAGACCCCATTATACAACATCTTACAGCTGCCAAATCAGATCCTTGTGGAAATAGTGTCGAATGATGATGGAAAATTTACTAACCAAAATGGACGGATCCGTTTCAGGACAGCTCAGTGGTAAGATTCTTACGCATGGGTCCTACGGTCAATGGTTCAAATCCGCCCTCAGCTAAACTTTCCCCTATAATGGGGAGAGGCGCTAGCTCTCTGTAACTCCAGGCATAGGGGTCACGAGGTGTGGTCACATAAGACAAATGCTTAGAGCTCCGTTGACGTTCACCCACCCATCAGAGCGTTCCTTGAGGCACTAGCAGTGCAAAACTACATTCTATTTCTTCCCTAGCCATTAGCCTACGTGTCTTAATCCATTAATCTCTTAATAAATGCGTCTATATTACTTAAGACTCTACCAAGTCTATCAAACTTCTTTTTCTATCCAGCTGTAGTTTTATCTTCTGCGATTCAAGCTGTTTCTCCATACGGAGGATGGATACTCAATAAGAGTCTTTATATTTGGTACAAGCTTTGTTAATTTCAGCTTTAGATCACCAAGATCAATTATATTCAGAGACAACTACCTACCTACTCAACTTAAACTCCCCTCCTTTGTATAATTCAACCCCGTATGTATAATTCACCCTCAGGAGTGGATATGAACCACGGTTGAGAAGCGCGTGTTTAGAGGCAAGCGATTGAGCTGAACACCAATGTTAGCAGCAACCCCCTGAGTCTGAAGTGTGATGTCCACGATCGCTGTGTTGTTCTATAGCGTTAAGTGTTGTTCTATAGCGTTAAGTGTTGCTGTTCGCTGGGCTCTTGTATGGGGGTTAGTTGCTGTTTGGGCTGCATCGTAAGAGCCAACGAAAGCTGGGACTAGACAACCATGCGTTTTTCTTGCTATTGTTGACTTCGATCGTTGCATGGCACTTTGTATTCCTCTGCTGCATAGAAAAGAGAAAGAATGCCAATGAATGACTTGATGTTTTGTTTCAGATTGATGGCAGCCCCAAGCCGAATATTCTCTGTCGTTTTTGCGTGGAGTGTCTATGGTGTTCACGATAATTAGATGGTATCCAGTAACTGGCGAAATGGTAAAAAAGAAGACAGATTATATCGTATGAAAGCGTTCGTCAGACGTGAATGAGGTGGCACTCTCAATAGCCATTGGCGAGAGACAGAGGCATAATCTAGTGACAGTTTTTGACCTGGTAGATGACGATGTCACAGCAACTGGCAACTGCCTCTTACCATGTGGCTGTGTAACCACCTCAAAGGCTCTTAGAACCAAAGATGTATGTTCAGAGAAGTTGTTTACCTGACTCAAGGTTAAATCTGTAGATTAGCATACGTACATAAGAACAATGTACGGTTTGGTAGTGTGATACCAGTACGATCAATCTGTTTCAGTTAATTTGATGCGTGTACGAATAAAGGAAGTGCTGAAGCGACCACATTAAGACTCGAGCCTGCGATCACTAGCTATGTGAATTGATTTGCTTTCTTACTTTACAAATTAGCCACATGCATTTATAGATGTCGTTTCTTGTCAATCAAAACCATGTCACCTTGTTTTAGATAGTGATTGTTGCTTTGTTTCACAAGGCATAAGTTCACTTTAATTTAGTGACATCTTTAAAACGTCCAATGGAAAGAAATCGATGATGATAATAATAATCATAATAAATTTTTTTTGAACTTCATTCTTTTATCGAATACGTTAAAGGCTACAAATACAAATCTCACTAAAAAGGTGACTTGTATTTGGCTGGTTTACAGCAACTACCAACAGTAAGAATATAGAAAAGAAAAATGTAAGCCACATTATCTAGTAGAGTAGTGGTTGAGCATGCGGACTCACAACACAGAGGTTGTCAGTTCGATTCCTCCATGTGTCACTTTTAAAACGCCATTGGTGAGGAAAGCAACGGGAAACCACCTCATGAATTCCACTTCCCTAGAAAAAACTCAGAGCCCTATCTCTGGTTTCTGCTACGCGCGAAATCGATTATGCAACGCAGTTCTTTTTTTAATTAATGAGGAAGGTGTTCCGGGTTTGGCCATGGTTTGTTTCTGGAACAAAATGTATCATAGGTGGTATGTTAATATTTATAATGACATTAATAACGGTGAGAATCATTATGTCATGAATGATAACCATAATAATAATGATAGTAATTATAATGGTAATGAAAAGTACAGTTGAGAGAGAGAGACTCGCCAACCTGAGCAATGGGATCGTGAGGTAGGGGGACCAGTTCCTTTCCTCTTCGTACTTCACCCCTAGTTTTATGCCAGGTACCCATTTAGAGAACAAGCGAAAGAAACGAGCATGGGGGTGTCTCGAACCAGGACCGTCTACAAAGCAGACGAGCTCTAACCACTCTGTCAACATTCCCTCTGATAATGATGATCATTATAGTAATGCTAAGATACGTGTCTGCTTGGATTTCCGTTTCGCTGTTTTTCATATTCAGTCTTTGCCATATAGGTCAGAAAGATTCCGTCGGAGTATGCAGCAACAGCTTTAAACTCATCAAAAAGTGCCTTTTCCTAAATCTTATTTCTGGATAGCAATTCCTCGATTTATGCTACCTTGAACTTGAGGGTGTCACAGAGCAGCAGCAAAATTGACGACGAATGTTTCAAACTGGAATCATAGACCTTTGAACCTCTTGACCTTCGAATATTTGGCCTTTTAATCACAGGTTTTATTTCATCGCGCCTTTTCTCTAGCGACCTATTAGCAATAAGGCAAGAATTGCAAATTAGATCGGTAGGAAAGGCTGTGTAGTTAGACTGGAAATAGGTTGCCCAAACCGGCAAACTACGATTAACAGGAAGCCGTAGGTAGATGCCACGCCTAAACTGCACTCCTCTTTCTATCGAGCTTTTTGTGGCGAAATACGGAACTCCATAGCTGCCCTTGTCAACTTATTAACCGGGCGTGGAGTTTATAGCAATACATTTGCATGTATCTCACCTTCAATCTACCCCTTTTAAGTGGTTTGACTAAAGGGATTTACCAATATTGAGAATGCTGGTGGGAGTTCCCAATAGGTTCAATTCTGTTAGTATACGTATTTGCAATGGGCGGAAGATTTTTCCAGTAGCTTGCTTCACTGTAAACCCGTGCTTAACTTTGCGTTCTTAACCGTTTTGGTCTATTCCTCTAGGATATACTTTTTAAGGTGCTCTGGGATGGATGACTAAGTTACGGATGAAGCGGCCTACTGCATCAGCAAGTGCAGTTCTAGAATTGTTGATCATACCCTTCGATAAAGAAGGGTTTTGATTGCTCCTAACTTGCCTTTGTCGCTGGAGGAGATCCAACTTTGACGTCGCAAGAATCAGCAATTTCTACCGATGCGAAGAGATCAATGTGCTTTTATCTCACCCATGTACGTTAAATGGATATATTACTTTTCAAATTGAAAATGCCTGCAGCTATTGCCCTACTTAGCAGAAGCAGGATAATTCCACTTGAATCGCCAACAGTATTACAGAGAGATTAAGCACCGCAAATCTGTCTATGAATTCATTCGAGCACATTTTGATTACCTACCTTCGACATTGATTCGAACAGTACTACTTTGAAGTGAAATGTTATTAAGATTGCTAGCATGTTGATCAGGAAAGCCAGCCCACAACGAGAGGAGATAACGAAAGTTGCACAGCATATGCGATTTAGAGTGTAGCTGAAGACAGAAACAGGACTGTAGATTTTTCCATTGGGATAAAATTCCTGAAATGAATCCCCATGGCATGTACTCGATTTTTGGGGTATGAGAAACGAGCATCAGGGCTCCTAATCTTTTCTGAATAAGTGTGATCTAGTTATTTGGCTCCCGACTGCCTTCATCGCCAATAGAGTCTTGGTTAAGAACCGCGCATTATTTGAACAAATGATTCCTACATTATACGATGGCCTGCATAAGCACTACGATGATATTTCTTTGAGACAGAGGTGGCATTGTGTCATTGATTTTTAAGTTTGATCTCACAGGAGACCGTCACGTATCCAGTGAAGTCTAGTGCAAGAGTAGCGCAGATGTCCAGGTAGATGATGACAGAGGCTATGATGAGCACAAGTTCGACCAAATTTAGCGTTGGAATTATTTCAAGGCAGAATTAAAGGCAGTGAAACAATACGGTGCACTATGACGCAAACAAAACCAAGCTCAGTCTTTTAGCAACTTCAACAACATAATCTACAACAAATGAATGACTCTATGATTTGAATTTCATACCAAGATGTAATCTTTGCTGAAAGTCAGTTTTCTTTTATTTAATAACGCAGGCTGGGTTTATGGGCAGCTATCCACATGATGTGGGCTTGTGGCATTGCCACTTATGCCCTCGGAGTAGCCTCCAAGTGCTCATTTACCGACCTCGGAAGGGTGCACAGCTGATTCGGCTGTTGATTTGTAGGTGAGGATTTTGATGAAGGGGCTCGAACCAATGATGCGAGTAGACCCCACAAGATTTGAGACACTGCCCTCAACCACTCGGCCATTTCACTTTGGTGGAACGGCAGAGGTAAGCAAGTGGAGCGAGGAAGGAAACTGGTCACTCTTCTGTTGTATTTCATGCTTGTCACTAATTTTCATTGGTTCTGCTACTTCCACAGTTAAGCTATAGAAACAGAAATAGTCACTCTAGCATCCGCACACAACAAGACTGCGGAATATGATAAGTCACGATACTTATTCCAAGGAGGCTGGGTTCTATATTTTTTTTTTTTAGTGGGTTATGTTGAGGAAAGGCTATGGTGGCCTATACAAAGCCCCAACACAGGATTACATGATTACTGCACCTTCCTCACAATGACATGACTTAGAATGCTACCTCTCCACTTACTCGCGTATGCTCCCCAACGCTCTTATCGAGTATAGAGCTTTACTTTGATTAGAGCACTGTCCATTAGCCTCTTCTCTGGCATTTCTTTCTCGCCAATTGCTGTAGACATTCTATGCTGGATTTTGCATTATGTAAGAAGGAAGGATCTCTTGTTGCCAATGCCCGGATTTTCGCTGAGTGACAGGGCAGCGTTTGGCTTGTTTGTCCATTGTCACGGTCAAGTGCCATCCTAGATTAGAAATCTATGAAGCGACTGGCAACTGACTGCGTTGCCTTGCATTCATTTATGTATCAAATTATATCTGGAAACCAAGCTGAATTCCATGTCCACTTCCAACTTAAACGAATCAAAATAAAGTACCTAATAACGAAATTTGTACACAGGCCTTTGGTGGAAAGCAATTCCAATTTCCTCTCAACGGGCAAATATTAGTGTAGCTGAGTTGATCTTTTTACTGAGGAAACGCCGCTCAAAAGAGCAAAGAGCATTAATCAAGTAATTGTCACTGCGAAGTTGCTTTGAACCACTAATATTAATCCATCCCTCTTTGTTATGAATGTGCTTATATAAAAACTAAAAACACGACAAATTAGCGCAGGGGAAATTAATCTTCCTTGATAGAAGATGACATGCGTTTCGTTGGTAAGACCACCGTGGGAACAGGCTAGCTTAAACGGGTATGATTCGTACACAGCTGTTCAAGACATGCTGATTAGCGAATCGTCGTAATCAATTAACATGATCAATTGTTGTACTCATCATTAATAATAGTCATCACTTACAATCAATATCAGTAAATCATTATCGCCAAGCCTAATCATAATCAATCACCGATCGTCATCATCTTTTATCAGCATACACACCGTCATTGTTATCACAGCCACAATCATTTTCAATCGCTAATCATCACTCAAATCATCACCACCGGTATCAATCATCAGTCGTCATCATCATCACTACTGCACATCACGCCATCATCATAATCATCATCACCGCCATCATGTTCAATCACCAATCATCGTTTATCATTATCACTACCACCGCCATTCTTGTCATCTCCACCGCAATCAGTATTCATCAATTACATCACCAACGATCACTTAAAATCGTCATCCTAGTTTTATCACATGATTTGAAACATCCCAAAGTCGTCCATAAACTTGTGCATTTTCTTATAATGAGATACCACATTAATATCGGGCGAATATCAGGAAGGGAAGATTTTTTAACATCATAGTTGTCGTTGGTTCTGTCCAGTTTTACATGACAGGTACTCCTGGTAGGTACAATAAGGTGACTCCCAACATTTTTTCATTTTCAGTAGTGATTTTAGTCAGTGCTTGCTGTTGTCTAATTCAAACGGACGCAGTTGAGCTGGATTATTTGGAGGGCTCTTCATTGTAAACAAATCATTTTAATTGGAGAGCTTGCTGAGTCAACCAACAGGTCAATAAACCGCGTTCTACACCCAGGAAATCACCTTGTTTTGATTGAGTCCTACGCATTTCATAACAAATTGGCTTGCGAACGCTCTGTCTCTACCACGCCATCCCTCCTAGCGCGTTCTTCAAAGGACCCATCAACCTCGCTTTTGTGTCCTGTTGTTTTGATAGAATCATTCGAGATTTCATAGCACCATGCATGCCACTCCCTTGTGCATCATCCCTGAGGAATCGAGTAATCTTTATCGATTCGCACCACATGTGCGCACTATCCCTGGCAGAACACGTGACCACAATACTCCGCTGTTGATGCCATTGAGTGAGGCCAAATCTAAGAAGTTCTCCTTGAAAGTTGCGGGTAGGACTAGTGTATATTTAATTATCATCGGTACTTCCATGGAATCAGCCCCGATGAAAAACGCGTTTAATTCTTCAAGCTCTTTGTCATTTTTTGACCGACTCATGCAGTTTGGTAGAGCTTGACGAATCTGACAAATCTTATGGGGTCCTTCCGATGCATCATAGACGTTATATGCGTGACAGGTAGCAAAGTGCAATGGCATTCTACCTGCTTCGAGGGCCCTAGAAGTTTATTTCAAGTTTCCATTCGACTGTTCCGGTTTTCATAAGTATCAACGAACTACTCGAAGCCAGCCAGCTTCAATAGCTCATTCTTGATAAAAAGGCAGGGTATATACATAAAGCACATACAAAAAAGATTAAATTGTGAAAATGTTTAGCTGGGCTTAGAACCCAATTCATCACAAAAGAGAAAGACTGAGAAATGGGCCCCTGACTCCGTATGTTTTGGACAGCTGAAGTCATCCAGTACAGCATCATTCATCATTCTAGTGGCATTGAGATTGGTCACAATCATTTGGAGACAGATATTCTAAGCTCTTTACAAATGCATCATCAATGTTAGTGTAGACTCGACCTTTAAAACTCGCCGGTTCTGGTTCATTCTGATTCTACAAAAGCAGAATTAATTCAGAGGAACAACAATATTTAGATTAACTGTAATGCTCAACATCATCATTCGTACATTCTTTGTGTAGTTCACAACCCTCTTAGAATTGGGCTAAACCAGAACCAGCTAGTTAGAAAGGTCGAATCTCTACACCTGGTGCATTTTCAACCAATGGTGCCTTCCACGTTGAGAACGACGTCAGAAGATCACGCAATGCTCAGCGGGGAATTGCTCGGTAGGGATGAAGATTATTCAACCCTATGTACCTGCATTAGGTCTCGTCTCAATTAGACACACAGAGAAAGTTCGATGAAAATGGACAAAAATCTATTATGCTTGAGCAGATTGCCTCTTACCCAGTCATATATCCGTAGTCAAGTCTTAAGTTTATTCGCGATGAATGCAGCAGGCAGAACACAGCTACCAATAGTCGCAGACTCGCTGTCAGTTCTCAGAACTATTCATTAGGTTACGGGAAGAAGTACAAGTTTATTCAATTTCAAAATTCCACCACTTACAATTTATTTAGTACAGTTAAATAAGGACGAAATGATAAAGTAATGCAAAAGCTATTCCGCAAAATGACTTTACTACTTAATATTGTATAAATAAAAGGCAGAATTGTTTAAATATTACTGGAACAATTACATAAACTAAACCAAAATTGGAATTCTATGATAAGGAATTTCTGCAGGAGGAACTCTCTCAATAGATTAGCTAATCAAGGGGAGAGTTCCCCCATAAATGAATCAAATAAATTTAAATATATACTTAAATGGATTTACATTTAGCAGATATTTTCTTAGCCGAATGCTGTAAAAAAGGGAATAAGTGAGGGAGCAGTTTCAGACTTGTTTTAATAGCTCAGTGAATACATTTTTCGTCAGTCATTAGAGATGTTATAGGTATTTCTGTCCAGCTCTACTCGACGTAGTACCGATGATACCAAGTAAAGCACCATTTTTGAAAATCCAGATACCAGGGCTCACCAAATCAGAAAGTAGACATTTTCTTCTGAAAAGGCATTTTTTGCCTCGAACAAAGGAATTTTCTCTTTTGGTTCACGACCAAGTGCTGTTTGGTAGAAGGGAAGATGTCACAAAGCGACTTGGCTACCACAAGTTTCAAAAAGCCGGCTCGGCGCAGTTGAAAGACGAGAAAGGTGTTTAATTTTTCGTCATCTTCCTTAAGCTTTTATATCGATTTCCTCCATCCCCCCATTCATTTTTCAATGTTTTCCAACCTATGTCCGCTTGTCACTGTTCTCTGCCCCAACCCATTGTGGACACCCATTGTGAGTGCTGGTTCTCAGTGCCAGTGAATCTCATGGTAACGGTACGCGTTTGAGAAACAACCACTGCTTATTGTACACGCGATGAGAAAACAAGCCTTATCTTCAGCAAAGATTTCATATTATTAAGTAATGCGGTCACGGATTATGGTCTATGTTATTTTGCAAAGAAGAAAAATACAGATAACCAAACAACTCGCACACAAAAACAATTTGCCTCCGCGACCATCAAGGCAGGATCGGTTTTGAAAGTATGGGGCCCTGCTTATCTTGCCTTTATGAGATTTGGTATAGGCAGGCCGTAAGAAAAATCTAATCTGATTACTCCATGACGATTGACTTACTCTGCCCTTGGACGTGTGTGTTTTCCTCCTTTTTAATTCCGATAATCGTTTAGGCTAATAATTTACTTTATTGTGCCTAATCGTCTTGACAAATTTCGTGTGGTCCTGTCATTGCGAAGTAAGTTCTAAGACAACCTTATTAGAATGCATCTAATTTCATTTAGTGTGCAGGGGATCTCTTTCGACTTCAGAAATGCTCATCCATACTCACTGCACCCCTTAACACCACAAGCTGTTCTGCTATAGGTTAAACAAGGCCGTCGAGGGCTACGTACTCACAAGAATGAAGAGCAGGCCCTGATAACGATCAGTAAAGGCATGTGGCAGTGGCTAATTAGTTACTAAAAAGGCCCCACAAAAGTGGATCGAGCCCCACCTAATGATTAAAATCACAAAGGAAGAGAAAGGTCTTAAGTTCTCTGCAGCTCAGGGCGTTTGGCTACGCTGATAAGTGGAGTAGCCAGGACACTTATCAATAGGCATGAACTTTGAATTGCCTTTTTCAAACAAAGTCCAATTCATAATGCGTATTTCTATGCAATAAGAATTTTCTTGCAATCTTTTATCAATTGAATTTCAGATAGTCCTTTCGACGGACCCTTCAAGTGTGTTTACCCAGATGAGTATCAAGTATAAGCCTTTCACATCCTTCAAGTGCTTCATCGAAATCCGTTCTGTGCTCTCTGCTCAGCCTCCGAAGAGAGGTTCTAGAGCGGTGGCAAGACATGGTTATTTCGGCTGTGCCGTAGGATTCCCTGCCGATGTGCCCACACCTCTTGCTTCATGCACGCTTTGGAATAACAGAAAGCTGGCGATCGCTCTTGATTCTAATGCGAAAATAAGCTGTAGATGGGGCTAAAAACAATGAACCTAAGATCTTTGATAAAGTGCCTAAACCGCTAAGCTCTCTTTACACCTTGCAGAACGTGGGTTAAGAACAAGCTTCTTATGATTTGCCTTTGACCCAAATTTTCCCATCCCACGGCACCTTCGGATGTCGTGACACCCATTCTTTGACTCTTCCCCTTCTTCTCTGTTTCTCACCGTAAAATTTATTTAAATGGTGAATACCTGAGTCGCTACCATTCCCTTACAAAATTGCCGATTGAAATTGTGGTCAGACCAAGTTTCAATAAATCGTTTTGCCTCCTAGCCGACAAATAGGAGGTAGTTGGATGAATTTCTTTTTAATGAAAAATCCAATTTTCATGAATTGTGTTCGCCTTCGAGCACTTTGAACGCCAAGAGAGGGAATGAACTGAAGGACGGCTGGGGCGCTTACTCCTTCTATATGCCCCCCTCTGAATATGACATGGCCAACTCATGACGTAGGAGCAATGGTTTCAATACTGCACGATTTGCAGCAAAAACGAAACCAGGGAGGAAGGCAACTCGCAACCAAGTTATAGAATTCGACTTCCCTTGGAAAACTTGTAAATTCGTCTCTGGTTTCTGTTTCTTTAGAAATCAAGTCATGCGATTTATGTTTTAAGAAAGCAATTTCCAACGAAATAACTAGAGACTTAAGCTTCCATTTCTGATTTTCTAGAATTTACGATACGTATATCATTCTAATAGACCTACTTCTCTAGAAAAAGGTCCGAGCCATGTTTCCACTCTCTGCTTTAAATGTTGAGTATCTTATACAGTGTTTCGTCTAGTAGGCTCTGAAGTACAGATACTTCTTTAACTGTAAAGAACAGAACGGAATAGTATTGTCTGACAGGACACCCACTTGTAAAAGTTTCAATCCTTTTTCCTTTTTGCGATTTTCACTTCGATTGATAAAGAAGCGCACAGGCCATAACGAACAATCAAATTCTTTCTTTATGATTTCTACCTGACATCCAAAAAAATGATTTTTTGGACGCTGAGATGCCTTTTGCTTATCGAGTAGTGACCAACTCCTTCCTCTTGGTATGGAAAACGCCTTATTCCTGCGACTGGCATTCCAGAGAGCTAACCACCTTCTTCACTGATAAGTGAAAGTTTCAATGAGGGTGGCGTCAAACCACTGGTCATAGATCAATAGGCAAGAATCTTACCATTGAGCCAGCCTGACATTAAGTTCAATGACCCAGTGACCCAGTTCTAAAAGAATTCCACTGAAATTCTCAGACTACAAACTGTATCGAATCATCCCCATCAAGTCAGCTGCGTTTAAAGGGCAGCCGAATTCGAGCCTTAGAAACTTCCATTCTTTGACGATTATTGCAGGTGCAACATAGATACAGCCATGCCGAAAATCGGGGTGAGAGGGCAGCTGTCCATATTTCCCCCTTATCTAAGGTAGCCAGGGGGGAATCCGTCTCCTACTGAAATCCTTTAATTCCTCTCGATAATTAGTATTTTGCAGTGAGTAACATACTGTTTTGCTCTCCAATGCATGGCAGGTCGCAGGTCGGTCCTGTTAGGCCAAGACGATGCACTGACACGCGAGGTCTGCAGTCGTATACCTAGGCCACAGCGGAAAGACTATAGTTTGTTTTGTAGTATTTTCCTGCGACTTGCAAACCACACCTATCAAGTATCTAATGAGTTAATTCCCGTACTTTTTAACCAGCGCGGAAATGGCAAAGCAGGAATAAAGAGTTTAGATAGATATAAATCCAACATCCTATATCTCATTAAGGAGTAATCCCGGTTTTGTCTTGGTAGGATGCAATTCTAAAATAGCCTGATGCTCTCACAGGGTCTAAAACTGATCAGCTTATCACCGGCCCCTCATCTTAAAAGTTGTCTTGTTTTATCCTGTTGGGCAAACTCAGAATTGTATTCATAGCAACTGTTCAATAGACAATACACCTCAATGGAAAATCATGGGAAAAGAGAGTCGTTCATTATTGTCTGCAGGGACTTTATTCGGACTTTGTGGGTGTGCCCAAATGCTCCATTCATAAATCTACAGTGTTTCGGAAACAAAATCGTTCTAGGATCTTTGCATTGGTGCGTCGACTTTGAAGTGATGCGTCACTTGCTGAGATTACTTTTCATAAATCACATTACGATGCGTAGCCAGGCTGGACACAGCGAGAAAGTCGAACCTGCAAAAACATCTTGGGTTATGAGCTTGCTTAGACCTCGTTCCTCAGACATTTAGAAATCAAGATGTGCCGTTAACCTCTGTACCATTCTTTTCCAATAAAGATTATATCCGAAATCAATCTATGGAACTTCTTGCCTTCTTCTTGCTTTCCTGAGTCCTACAACTTGCCACCTTTCAAATCTAAGATCAATAAACTTGATCTTATCTCTCTCTTCTCGTAGCTGTTCGCTTTCTTCTTTCTTCCTATGTTGGGGCTTTGTATAGGCCACCATAGCCTTTCCTCAACATAACCCACTAAAAAAATTAAAAAAAAAATAGCAGAGTAGAATCCTGTCAGAAGCTCAGCTTTTGGGTACTGCAAGAATATGGATGATCACATTTCCACCTTTGAATGATTTTTGCATTAACTACCTAAAAGGGGTATCTCGGGTGCTACCCACTTGTTGGAGAGAACACTCATTGCAAAAATTGGTATCTCCATCGATCATCGACTCAATAGAAACAAGTGCAGGCATGCACCAGCTGCTCAAAATGTCTACCTAAATCTTCTCGTGAAGCTCTTGGTTCGCCGTATAAGTTCTACATTCAACAATTGGTTACTTGAAACGACAACAAACGAGGAATACAGAGGGAAGAAAGCTACTAGAAAAAAATGGGAATTTTCAGAATAGGACGAGTTCTGGATTGTCTCTATCCTTATAACTTCGGCAGAAAACGCAGTACGAAGTCCTTATTGCAATCGCCGTTATCTTCTTGACCGCGTAATGCCTCATAATAATAGTGATGATGATAAAAAGAATAACGATTATAATCATCTTTATCATCATAATGTATTGAATATCATATTTTGTTAGCTAGGCATTATACATTATATGATACATATCAAATAGTGCAAATTAGACATGTTGTTTCATATATAGCATAAATGATAAAGTATGTCATTGTTTGCCAAATTGATATGTACTATTTGCTCAGCTACAATTTTCTTCGTTATCTATTGCAGGACATTTTCCCTTTTTTAGGTTCTTTTAAATTGCATAGTTATTGAATTTTGTCTTTCTTTAATTTCTAGACAGGGCTTTTATTCATAAAAGCTGTTGCAGCAACGAGAAGGTCTATCCTATGTAAATGCACATCTTGATATGATTATTAGCATTGTAAAAACAGCAACTAGTACGTACGCAAGTGTACGTAAAATTTGACCTGCAAATAGACAATGACACATTAAGAAGGAACGTGTGAGAGCAACGAATGAATGATTGTCTGCTGAGGTCTGCGAGAAAATGTAGACTGGCGTCCCTTCAAGATGATTTACTCATTTGATCAAGTGTGTATGGCTTACGCTACGACCCATCCAGATGGATCAGAGTTGAAAATGTCAACAAGCTTCATTCATCACGAACCAGAATTA
Organism: Pseudorhiza aurosa; assembly: GCA_964026355.1. Taxonomy (NCBI): domain Eukaryota; kingdom Metazoa; phylum Cnidaria; class Scyphozoa; order Rhizostomeae; family Lychnorhizidae; genus Pseudorhiza; species Pseudorhiza aurosa. The sequence continues at coordinate 6,259,328 of OZ032120.1, forward strand.
GCTTCAACTGTGCAGTGACCCCTTGTAAATCGAGACCCATCACACGATACACACTAGGCCAAGCCAAGCCTGTGTACCTTCCCTAGTATTACGTCTGAACCAGTGACTCTCGCCAGCATCCTGCAACGCTGAATTCTTAATTCGTGTCTGCTCTCCAAGTTTAAAACGAGTTGAAGCCTAGTGGAAAACCGTGTTTCTTTGTGGTAATAAACCTCCAGATGACCTTCAACTGCTCTTTTATATGTTTCCACTAATTTTACTTTCACCAAATAAATCTGGAAATTCCTAGTCCGTGTACCGGGATTAGATTTTCTCGAAATCTGATAGGAGATGGTAGCGGCTACCAGAGTTGCAGCAGCCAGAATCTGTCCCTGGGAATACGAACCCGACCCGAGAACCACACGCATTTTATTGATCAATAGGGAAAAGACGAGAACCAGATAATACTTGCTTGTTACATCATTACATCTTGCAACTGTAACATTTAGAATTATCCTGGGGGGGGGGGGAGGCGAAGGTCATCGCGGCTCACCTGATCCAGCAAAGGACAAGGGGGGGTCGTGCTTGGTAACATGGGAGGGTCATTCGGGTGAATGTTGAATGCAGTGTGCAGTGCATCAATGGGCCGCTGAATTTGTTGGCCGACAGCATCAAGCGTAGTTTTGATTACAACTTGATGCAATGATACAGACAAACAGTGCCGTATTGATCTAAGGACGGAGGTTTGCATTTCTTTAAGATACGAGAAAATGACGATAACATCCATCGCGAAGTCTTAATGCCCAATGCTGTTTTGGGCAGAGGGGTCTAGTCTTCCTTCCGTTCCCCCGGTTTCAATTCAAAGCTCTGCGTGGAACGGTTGGGTTAAAAGCCGTGAGACTAATCAGATTGAATGCTGCAGTTGAAAATATCCTCTGCACAATTACTTTACCTGGCACGTCAGTTTAGAGCTAAATATACAGTCGAAAGTACTCAGTTAAAAGTAGCACTCAATTAGCTTATATGATGAGTCTTCGGCGGCGTCTACACTGTACCAGATCACCTTTTGATCCGATACAAACGTTAATATATGCTAATTATGTTAATCATGCTAATTATGTTACGACATGATACGTGCGTTTACAATAGATAAAGTGATCCAGTAAAACTTTGTACCTGTTATCAGGTACAGTTGTGTACCTGCTAGGAAAGAGGAACAGTATTGTACCTGCACTGCTCCGAAACTGTACCGGTACAGTGTAAACGCGAGGGAAAAGGGACACTTTTGTATCGGATCAAAATTGATCCGGTACAGTGTAAACGCAGCCAGAAAAGGTCTTCCAATGAAATGATGCTTGATTATGCTAATCAACTTCGTTACTGTTTAAGTCTCACATCTTTATGCTGTTCCCTGAGGCAATATGAGGATATCAACTGAGGATTCAGTCAATTATGGCCTGACCTTGGCATGAGAGGTACAATGAAAGAGATGTTTCAAACTTAACGTCTCTCCTCCTTATCTTTCTCTGCACTCACCCTTGATTGGGTCACCATAGAACTGCTCGATCCGGCTCTAACCGTATTCATTCATTCCATTCCATGAAGCCAGTAGCCGGGAATCTTTACTGTCCGATGCGCACCCCTCCCTATCGTACGTCCCCCCCTGTTATCCGCACTTGGGGCCATGTGCCGGCGGTGCAGTCAGATGTGCTTTCCCTATTTCAAAATCCCCCCCTCGGTTATCTGCGCTTGGGACCTGGTGCTGGCGTGCCTGGCTTATGCCTTGAAAAGGCTATGTTAAAGATCAGATGTCTTAAAATCGAAAGCCAATCTCCTATCGTTGATTTTCTCAGTGATTATTTGACATTTACTCTTAAGTATTTCCAAGTGTATAGTATATTGCTTCCGTCTGAAGCCAGTCCGGTAACCAGTCCACTATACGATCTGTCAGTTCCTACAGGATCGCCTAAAAGCATATACAGAGCTGTCAGATTCCCTTCGAGTTTTCTAGAGACAACCCAGTTGTAAGATGTGTCGGGTGTCCACCAAAATGGGAACTTGCTGTGTATAATCATCTTTAATTTCCATCGTATTTTATAACACAATAGTTGCTCTTTGAATCTCGTATATTTGTTTGGCTGCGGAATCGTTTTTTTTCATTGCTAAGATCATCTGATGTCATGAGACATTCATGAGTTTCCATATGAAAATATCATCCAAGGTGTAGAGTAGAAATCATTTTAAATGTTGCTAATGGAATCTCATAATATAAGCCAATTTTTCCAGAACTGTTTTGAAGACTTTGTCCTACCGTCCATGAATTCTAAAGACACAAATCTAATCAATCGAAACATCCATGTCATTCTACGGGGAACGGATTGGTCTAGTGGGCAGATCACGTTATATAGATATGTATGATCTGCTGCTAAATGTAAGCTACGGTACTATCGATGGATCATTTCTTCTGGAGCATTGCGTAGCCTCTCATGCTAAGGGGGGGGGGGGGGTTAGTGAGTCTCGCTACGCCTCACTTCATCGTCTTCCTTGCGGGTCGACTGCTTTTGTTAGAGGAAGTTTTCATACATGCAATGTTCATACAATTAAAATTACAACTCAAATTTCACAGGAGTACCCGAGACGATTTCCGACTGAAGAGGCTGCCTTTCCTATTTGTCAAAGCAATCATGGACGTATCACCTGAGGCGAATACCTGCAATTCCCATGCCAGATAAACACCGTGAAGTGTCTGGCTTGCCCCTTAAATCTGATATCGGCTCGTGTTTGTGCAAAAGATAAGGCTATGGTAAACATTACGACTGCGCTGCCACCAGTGAAATCCTTCTCAGCTTTCGCGGAACTTATCGCCTTTGATTGCTTGGGACTTTATTTCAAGTTTGTAAATCCATTAATACATTTATCCATCCGCATATTGAGAAGTTGGTTCTTCATGAAATAGCGTCTCGCTCTGTTGTATTTTCCCACAAATACGAGAATCCTTTTAAGTAAAATCCCCAAGACTGATCCACTAGGCATCTGACAGATACTTCTCATTATTCTTGGTTTGTTCTTCTGATAAGATTAGAAGCATGTAATGAAAATGGGTTTGAATGAGTCTATATGGTTTCATTTGCAAAGACAGTCTTTACAATGCTTCTCATTCCATATCGAAATATGAAGATTTCTTTTTTTTTAATCGAATAAGCCCACAGTACTTACTGGAAGCTTTCGTAGGTTACTTGTCAGAAAAAAGTTCTCTTATTAAAAGCCTTCTAATAGATGTTGTAAAGTCAGATTTCCAAAACTTAAGAAAAATTGCTGCAAAGTTTCGCAGTGTCTGAAAAACTAAGAAAACTTGCTGTTATGTAATCATTTTCTAACTTCTCAAATAGCTTTATAATACTGCAACTTCTGTACTTTTTCATTTCTATCTAGAAATGGGTATGTCCTTAAATTTCGTTAAGCTTGATTATAAATTTTGGCACATGAAATGGAAAAAAATTGTTATAGGGGGTGGGACAAGACCTGGAAAATAAGGTTTCCTTGTTAGGAAACTAGCTAAAACATTTTTGCTCAATGCCTGCAAAAGAAGTTGAAGTACTTTTGTAAAAAGATTTTGAAAGCTTCTTATCAAAATATGCCAAGCTTGCACCTTAAAATTCTTGGGAAACAGAATTCCTCTTTGTGAAATCATTCACTTTTTATGCCCATGCATGCTGTATATATGTAAATATATATGTATATATGTAGTCTAGAACTAGTACTGGTTTCTCTCTCGTTATTCTGTCCATGTATATATAAATATAAATATGTATATATATGTACATATGTTCATAGATTCAGTCTATATCTATATGAATACAGTATATATCTACATATTTATAAATATATTTACACGTGTAAACTTTGTATATATTTATATATACAGTATATATTCATGTAGACTGTATACATTTACATAAAATAACTGTATATTTATCTATAGGGACACGCCTCAATAAAGACACTTTCGTTGCGGAAGGCAAAGTGAAACCACATTTTCATTGCCCCATTTCTTAAAGGGAACATCTGAATCTAGTGTGTTGCTTCAGCAAAACTCAAAATTCGCCGAACGTCTAAGTGAAGGGAGGCATTTCTTACATCATATTTTCCTAGCCCAATGCAGAAGTTCGGGCTCTTGCACGTCGTGAGTTGCTTTTGTTTGGCTGCCCATTCGATTCGAAAGGACATAAATATTTGAACGGCCGTTTGAAGTATGGTTATTCGGTGTATCAGATCTGCATCAAAGTGTCAATGTTTCTCCGTAGAACGGAAGCAAATCATCCCACAAATATATATAAACAAAGAATTGGATTTAAAGTTAATGCTGAAACAAAAGAATGAATTGTGGAATGAATGAATAAAGGAGAATGAGAATGGATGGATGAATGAATGATTTGCAATCGACATGCTAATTATGAATGATGTCAATTAGTTGATCAAATGCTGACAAACATGTAGGCCACTGATAGAAGAACTCCACAGCACACGAAGCATGAAATCATTTACAAAACCATTCAGAATATGTGATGAATTAATCCAGGTCAGAGTAACGTAGGCTTAGCTAGAATGATATCTATGGCAGGATATCCTTTCCAACTCTACGTGGGCAAACTTGATTTCGTTCGGATACTCTGAGTTGGCGTATGTGACTGGATAGAAGACCTTTTCTTCAATAACCATCATTGAGTCTCAAGACTGCTAGGTATGAAAATTTCAAAGTCCTTTCCTCGCTTTTTTTCATCAATAGGGTGGTGCCCAATTCCGCTTCTTTAGCCTTTGGGGTCAAGGACAGTGAATGCCACAGATAGGATGACCTTCTCGTAAGATGATAATGATAATGCAATAATACTACAAGTATTTTTATCAATTAAGACTCTGTTTTAAATTAAAAGTGAAGAAATTTTAAGGAAAAGAATAGCATCGTGTGTTTAAGTCCCGTTTTACGTACCAAAATGCTGAATTTTAATCATGGAAGTAACACGCACTAAATTTCAACTCTTTGGTACGAGTCGATCCGGTATCGAACCCTTACCTGCCTCGGTTGAAACCATCATACTACTATTGAACCGCTACTGCAGTAGACTTTAAGCGGAGCAGAAATAAAAACCAGGATGGAAAGATTTTTCCTTGGCAGGTCCCACGCACTCTTTCCAAGTTTCACAGCCTAATTAAGGAACTATATCCCACAAGTCATCATTCTTCCCAAGAACGTGCAATCTATGGAACTTCTTGCCTTGCTCCTTAACCGAATCCTGCAACTTGCCAAATCTCAAATCTAAATCAAGATTTCATCTCCTCTCCTCTTAACCTTTCACTTCCTTCTTCCTTTCACTTCCTTTGTTGGGGCTTTGTACAAGCCACCATGGTCTTCCCCAATATAGTTCACTATAGGAGCAGAATTTTCGAATGTGGTAATCGATATCGAATTTTGAAGCGTACAGGATTGGAGCAATACAGCAAAGCACAACTGATTATTTCAAACAATGATCATTTCGCCATAGAGGCGATCACGGATGGGGCAAGTGGCGTGGGTGGCGTCGTGTGGCGTGGAGTGGTGTCGGATGGTGTAGTGTGGCGTGGAGTGGTGTCGGATGGTGTGGTGTGGCGTGGTGTGGTGTCGGATGGTGCGGTGTGGTGTGGTGTGGTGTGGTGTCGGATGTCGTGGTGTGGCGTGGAGTGGTGTCGGATGGTGTGGTGTGGCGTTGAGTGGTGTCGGATGGTGTGGTGTGGCGTTGAGTGGTGTCGGATGGTGTGGTGTGGCGTTGAGTGGTGTCGGATGGTGCGGTGTGGTGTGGTGTGGTGTGGTGTCGGATGTCGTGGTGTGGCGTGGCGGCCAGGCCCTCGCAGGGGCTGCGCAACCATTTTAGCGCCTTTCTGAAATATATCGCAGACAAGATTCTTTGCATCCTCATTTCATTTCACCTTAGATTCTTTAACCAGGGGAAAAGTAAAAGTCAAAGCTAATTTCCTACTGTCCTGCAAAGTTACATACAACATAAAAAAAAATCTTATTACAATCGTGATAAAATCAGAATTACATACAATGATAATAAAAAGGAAAAGTATACAAAAAGGAGTCAACGAAAAAATGTTTCGCTGATTTTATGTTTGGCTTTGAATTTTTTAAAGGCTTGCGTTTTCTTGACTTCAGCGCATAGATTAGGCAAAGTCATGCTTCTCTATAGGAAAAGCACCGCTGACAGACCACAGGGATATTTAAAGAGAGGCAGGTTAAGATCAGTTTTAGTATCTCAAAGCTCTTAAACGATATTATCAGAAAGCATGTCTGCTTATGATAGCTCACATGCAAACTTTGTTAGCGCCCCATTTTCTACCCTCTCCCATTTGACACCGCTGAAAAGATGAAAGATGAGATGAGCAGAAGTATGAGTAATGATTGATGATTATTGAATGAATCAATGGATATATTTAATTACTTCGATAGATACTATGATGCCTTAGTAATTGTATGCTTGACTACATGCTACGATATTTGATTAAACGAGTGAATAAATAAAGGAATGAATGGACCGATAAATGCAGAATTAAGGGTATGAAAATGGATACGCGAATGAATGAAATATTGAATGAAGGAAGAAATTATTGAATGGCTGGCTAAATAAATGAAAGATTGCTTAAAAGAAAAATGAGTGATTGAATGAATGAAAAACTGAATGATTAAGTTAATGAATGAATGAATGAATGAATGAATGGATTAATGTCAGCTCCCTCCCAAAGGCCGTCGTTTCTTCGTGCTACAACAAATTGAGAAAATGAATAAATGAGTATTTGATTAGGCATGGAACAAAAAGAATATATTATATGATTTGGGATTGCTTTTGGTAATGAAAAGCCTAATGAGCCGATGGAGGTAAGGATAAAGGCCTAATTCACCGTGCGTTTGAGGAAATGCTAACGCTCAATGAAAAGACCATGATTATCGAAATAGGTGAAATGCAAGATCAACACTACAATGAATATGTGACGTTATTGCTTAATATCGCGGTGAATCGTTAATGAATTACACACCCTAAGCAATTCTTCGTGTCAACGGAATGATCCGAAAGGAAACGCTGCCATCAAGTAAAGTGTTTAATAGGACGTTTGTATTTGGCTCTGACGCCTTTTTCAATTTTCCTCAGAAACCGCGATAGTGAATGAATTTCTTGCGGTAATGACACTTTAGAATTATCTACAGCGAATGTCAAAGTTTATCAACCCAAGAAAAGTTCTCCAGAACATTCGATATGCCACACAGGCTCAGTTTCTTCCCTTTGTGTTTTCAACTAATCATTTCCTGTTAATTATTTCCAATTTTGATCTTGATTACTTTGAATCCAATCTTACTCTAACCGGCATGCTAATAGCTTTTCAACTTCTTTCCGCTGATTACGTATCTTGCTTTTGCAATTATACACCTTTCTGTCAGATACGTTGGTGTAGATATCAAGCTAGGGTGGGCAAGCTAGAGAAAGAATCATACCCCCTGTGGGGAACAGGGTTTTATTTAAAATACCAGGACAAGTTGAATGACGCTTTTTGCTTCCTTGAAAATGCCACTTCTCTCTTAATTTGGTCAATTGTAGCTGTAACGAGAACGGCCAAACTATAACGAAGACTTTCCCACGAAGGGGTAGGGTTTAGAGGCCCTGTGTAACTCCTACAGTTGTGTGTCGCTTTCTGTCTAACTGGCTACCTGCTGCACGATTATAATGAGTGCTACAGGTTGTTTCTATGGTATTTTAACAGTCGTGTTTCTAGCGCGTACAGTAAAATACCAGGCCTGGTCATTCTCGGCTCGTTTCCACGGCTCTGCACCAACCTCCTTATCTTAGGGCAAAAGTCATCCTTTTCATTTATATCAAGATTGAGTTAAGGAGGTTGATTAAAACTGGAAGGAATTTTTGAGGGAATTTATCGAGAAGTATAGCATCTCAGTCACGACTTTTTTTAGAGAAAATTTCAAAACTGTGAACTTCGTGATCTTCATCGTTGGAAGTATCGTGAGTATGCTAACTGTTGTTAGAGTATCGTAAATCATAGCTGTTTTCAATTTTTCGGTTCTTTTTCCATCATTCTCCCTCTATCTTGTGCCGATTCAATCGGTTCTTCGGTGCCCCCAAACCCTGCCCCCCAATATGTTGCTGAACCCCGCCTTTCAGATTTATTCTAGGCCTTCCTTTCTCCTCCTACTTCCAGGAGCTCCGCCGCTTCTTCATCTCTTCGCAGTACATGGCCGACATAGTTGTGATATCTGGCTTTGATCCCTTCCTCCATTGTCCTGAATCCTGGTGCTCTCTTGTGCAGTTCTTTATTGGTGATAATGATCTTTGTTTATAGTCTACCAAGACGATGGGAGAAATCAAATGCTGATTGGTCAGCTTGTCTGGCACGTACGACTCTTTGGCCGCAAAACAGCAGACATTTTTTTGGTTGAGCATAGCAAGGGCTGACACATTGTATTCGCACACATCTTGTAGGCCAAGACATTATTCGGCAAGCAGCCCCAATCTAAGGATCTTAGTCGGCTTAAGTAGCAAAAAATATCTCGAGCCTCAAGCAAATTTGAGGGAAAGACTCGCTGTAAAGTGTACTTGCTAACCCTTTCCCATTAGTTGGGGCTCCGGAAAGAGTGTAGGTGTCACTTGGTTATCACTTGGAGAGCTGTTTGTAGAATTGAATTGTGATTATGTAGAAAAGCGCTGGATTGGTGGATCGGCACCGTTTCTTTTGCCCCGTGGCCACTTGTCACTATCATTCTGTGCAAAGTGTACCAATTAGGAGGGTAGCATCAACCTCAATTGAGATTCAAACGACCTTGATGAATATCAGGTTTTGTGACCGTTTTCTGTACCCTAATAATACTGTGGGAAAATTTAGAAGCTTTATGACTAAAAGGCGCCACCATTATCTGATGGCCCAAAGATAAAGATGTTTAGTCTTCATATGGGAGTTTGTTATTGAAAGGGCCACCCTATGATCTTCCCTAGGCAAAGAAACGGTTGCAGAAATGCTTGAAGCAAGATATTCTGTAAGATTTGAAGCATCTGTGGGCGCCTTCAATCGTCTCTTAAGATAAGCGAAATCTGGAATTGCTCACCTCAGGCGCGTTTTACTGATTTGTTTGTCTCAAGAGATTGAATACCCCTAGCAGTGGTGCCGTGGTGCAGTGGTTAAGCATGCGGACTAAAAACACAGGGGCTGTTGGTTCGATTTCTCCATGTGGCACAATAAAAAAGCCATTTGTGAGGAGGGCAACGGGGAACTGCCTCATAATTTCCACTTCCCTAGAAAAAATTCAGAGCCCTGTCTGTGGTTTCTGCTACGCTCGAAATAGAGTATGCAACGCAGCATGGTCCAGACTTTCAAAACATGCATTTACCTATATTGATGCTACCATCCGTTGTAAAACCCTTAGCATATGTGGTGATTTTATGGCACTTGATATTATGAGGATTTTCTCAACGATTTTCTATCCCCCTGTTTATCCAAAGATCGTAATTGTTGCTCTCCAGCGAAGAAGCCATTTTGCAATGATATAACTAAGAGACCAACAAGGCCCAATGGTCGGTGGGAGCTTCAAGCCAGACAGTTTGCAGGGGATGGGCCAGACGAAGTGCTACCACAATCGAATTGGTCTCTATTGGCTGATCCACAATGGAAAAAGTAAAAGGGAAGCATGAGCTCTTTCGACGCACTCTATCGACTCAAAGTAATGTACAGTTTTGTACAAGGATTAGGATGCAATGCCCTTGAGGCCCGCTAACAGGCTGTCAGATGTTGTTCAACTTTCCGCTATCAAGAGAGAATTCCAAGTTTAACTCCTTTCCACGGATGTATGTCGCTAAGAACTGCTACACCGTGGGGCAGTTACACGCACAATAAAACCTCGAACTGGTTACGTATTGCTACGAACAACGGCGTCTTGAATCTGTTGAGGAGTATTTTCACTGGCAGCATTATACTTAAAGCGAGATTTATTCACCTACGTAGAGTCATGTTTTGACGCCTACGTAAGAGGAGACTAAAGCTGCGTTTACACTGCACCGGATCACTTTTGATCCGATACAAAAGTGTTCCTTTTCCCTCACGTCTACGCTGTACCGGTACAGTTTCGGAGCAGTGCAGATACAAAACTGTTCCTCTTTCCTAGCAGATGCAAAACTGCTCCTCTTTCCTAGCAGATACAAAACTGTACCTGATAGCAGGTACAAAGTTGTACCAGATCATTTTGTGTAATGTAAAAGCATGGCTGATCCGTAACACTTTTGTATCGGATCAAAACGTGATTTGGTACAGTGAAAACGCGGCCTAAGGGGTGCCGGACAGAAAGAATGTTTGCTGTCAATGAACAGTCCTCTGTATACCCATTGAGCTTTGATATACGTACACAAATAGTTCACGTACTTGACACCAATATGCCTATATCCGAATTCCGTTTGTTAATCGGTCAACAATGACAACAAATATATCTTTAAATCGACCAGTTCCGTCATATCTAGGAGCCATGTGTACAAAAGGATACTATTCATTCTGAAGACACTAATATCCAGACTCGCCATTGTGTACAATGATTTAATTCTATTCGGATGTTCATAGAGACACCATTTGCTTTGATACATCAACGTACAATAAATCTCTTTCATCTTATCGAGCGTGCAGAGGACTCTCCCAAAAAATGCCCGAAGAGTCGCTGCATAGCATAATCGATTTCGAGCGTAGCAGAAACTGGAGGCAAGGCTCCAAGTTTTAAGGGGCTCGTCAAAAGAGGCCATCCAGCTGGCGAGCCCTGTGAGTACCTGCCCCGAGCAGAGAAATTAACTCTTTCGCAGCTCCCTTGCCATGCCATACACGTTAGACATGTTGAGAGGGCCGTGACGCTGTTTCCTCTTGCCTTCCTTGCCGAAAGTGCTTTCATTGAGAGCCGTACCTGGTTTCGACCCAAAACCTGAAGTGGTAAATCCACATACTCAAGTCACTAATCTAGAGCGGCTTGTGTCGGCTGGTTGCTTTATTTCAATTCTATTGCGTAAGCTTTTAAAAATAAGCAGATGCACAACATTCGACAAACCGGTATCTAGAATAGTATAGTTACTTGAAGTAGTTACTGCGCTAAGCTCCCCCACATTGGCTGATATTGTGAGGATTGATCAGTGGTAGGGGACGTGCTCCCAAATTCTTTTGTCAATGACTCCAACCCCACCCCAGGCCCAACGTTCACTCGGAGTAAGGAGATTTTATGGTTATCTGTTTTCCAGGCTTGGGAATCACGAGGTGTTGGCACATCGAGAAAAAGGACCAGGACGTTTTTCGATAAGCACAATACCGCTTCTCAGTGTCCTAAAGTCTACCTTCGGATGTTAGATAGAGATAATACAAGCACAGAGTGCTGAATTTTTCAATATTTGGGCTTGGAATCATCATATCGATCGAGTCACAAAGCGAGCTGCTCTTCCCAGAGCTTGCAGTCGGAATGAAACTGATTAGCCACATTGTGTACTACGGAAAAGTTGTGGCAAACACAAGATAAGATGAGCAGACTTGTTTTTCAATTATTTTTAGCTCAATGCATAATCTCACCATAGAATCAATTTGATTAGATAAATCATTTCTCTCTCCTCAAGGCAGGAGATTGTGAAATCCTGGAATGACATTCATGTGAATTCAAGACCATCGCCGGGATTGTCGCGGTACATACTGATACCTACAGCCGAGAGAAAAAAGGGATCGTTTCTGAAATACCTAAGCACCTCTCGCCGAAGAAAAAAGTGCATAGATGCTCTTCAACAGAATAGGACGTGATCAAGAATATGCGAAAGCGTGTGAAAATGAGAGTAGTGAGCCTTTGGTTAATGGCTCAATGGTAATAAATACGTGTCTAGTTACAGAGAAGCGCATAAAGTCGAAGCTTCTTGAATCATATTTTCCAGGATGCAAAAGTTAGATGACAGGGAACTGCTACAGTGGCAATCGTTTGTTGTGGTTTCGGTACACACAACAAGTACAAGACAAACAAGGCCTGATGGGCCTTCATACAGTTGACACTGGCCGGGCTTCAAATTGGACAGCCTTCAACTGGAGCATTCACCGTGCTGGCTCAGCCATGTGGCCCAAAGGCTAAAGGAACGAAGATGGCCACCACCCTTTTGCTAGAAGCGGAGAGGGTGATGACCTTTGACGTAGCTTTGATCTTGCTAGAGTAGTTCCCCACAAATTTATCGTGATGTTCTCATTTTCCCACAACGTTCTCACGGTTTTCATTCATTGTGCGTGAAGGTTATATTTAGCTTGTCCGTATTTGCCGTTTGCTCAATCAAAGCTCATCGTGTTTAATTCTTGAATCCTTGACTGGTTCCGGTTAATCTAGTCAATCCAAAATAGGAAACCTTCAACCATTGATCAAATCGGCACTTTAGTCAACAAATTCTAAACCAACTTCTGCTGCATTTTAAGTTTTGCATCCCTTACATAAAAGCTTTGCAATATCTTCGTTTTTTTTAAACGAATTATCTTGAGGAAAAGCCATGGTGGCCTATATCAGGCCCCGAAAAAGGAAGAAAGAAGGGGAAGGTTAAGAGGAGAGGGAGATTAGATCAAGTTTATTGATCTTAGACTTGAGAGGTGGCAAGGTGTAAGATACAGGGAAAGGAAGAAGGCAGTGTGCTCGATAAATTGCATGTTCTAGGGATGAATGATGATTTGTGGGATCAAGTTCGTGGATTAGGCAGTGAAACTTGGAAAGGGTGTGAGTGAGTTGAGCTTCTGGTGGTCCTGACACGCCTCAGAGGAACTGGAATAATATCCCTGATCTCCTGTGAGCAATGCCCGTGAAAGTATCTGTAAAAGATGGAAAGATCTCCGACTAAACGACGATGGGAAAGAGGTAGGAGAGATTTGGCGAGGGTAGGATTGTTGATTAGACGAATGGCTTTGGACTGGACTTTGTCAAGAAGACAGAGAGTGGATTTTGGAGCGCCACCGCAGACGTGGGAGCAGTACTGTAAAGAAGGAGGGATTTGGGACTTGTATACAGTTAGAAGGGGAGGAAATGAGAAAACCCCCTGTGGGCTCTGGCGAGGAAGCCGAGCTTTTAAGGTCCGTGTTTAGCAATGGAATGGATGTGAGTTTTCCAAGTGAGATTAGATGAAAAGAAAAAAAAAGTTGTGCGAAAGAAATTGATGTGTCGAGTTCGTCACCATTCATGACGGTTGGTGGAATTCTGGGTTGCGTCTAACTTTCCCAACTTCCTACCCTCCTTCATCGTTCATTCTTTAAACAAAAGGGCTCCTGTCTCCGGCCAAGAGAGAATCCTTGCATGCAGCATACCTCATGATTTCGGGCTTTGATTTCGTTAAAAGCTAAATCGATTTGCTCTGATACTTTAAAAGGCAAATTAGAGTGAAAAAGTTTGATAACATAATGGTTAATGCTTCTTCATTCTTTCAACCCAGACAGAGCCTTGCACCAAAGTTCCTTAGGCTTGGTAAATAAGAATTTAGCATATTTCATGGGGGGATTCTCATTAAAAAAATTCTTATAGTGCTGCTGTGTTGTCTTGCTTGAAACCTAGGCTCCGACCACGTGTTGGTAAATACAACATGCCCTTCAGAACGCCTTGCTATTAAGCCAACTCCTATTTCCATTCTGCCATAGTCGGTAATTCATTCAGGGGTTACTCTGCGTCTTCGCCGACGCCTGTTGCACCCATCGATGCACCACAAGTGGAAAAGACTGCTTTTTTTCATCGAGTCTTTCCCTCAGATGTGCTTTGGACCTCGCCGAGATCCCTTTTGGCGGTCGATATCCAGGGACACCAACGTGGAGGTTTCTGCATTGTCCCCAAAAGACTGCTATGAATACCCAAGGGTGAGTCTTCAACCAACGGGACGCACTCACGAGTACGAAATGCTTTACAGCTTGTTGAAGGGTCCAAATATGTGTGGTACATTTGCTGAGGTCGATCGCGTATCTCGGTAAAAGGGCCTAGCTGACAATCTGCAGATTCATCACAAGATTGCACACAGCTGAGCGTACTTTGCAAGAGCATAGGCAACTCATCAACTCTTAAAAGGAAAGGTATGTCGCTCCTTTTTCCTTTGGTAGGAAAATCCCACTAAACATCAAGTGACTTGGAGTGTTTAATACGCTTTCGCCGTTTCTTTCTACGAGAGAGAAAATGAATTGCTAACAATTATCAAATACTGGGACTCTCCTATTTCCTGTGTTCTGATTTTTGTTTAAGCAGGGTGTTTTTTGAATGGGTGTTTTGCTTCTTCATTGTCAACCGTGATTCGATCTTCAGGAAGAGAATCATACCGTACTGATTCTAACTCCTGTAGAAACAAATCTATATTGACGTAATAAATCTGATGAATTATCGGCCGCAAAAACAAGTCAATGCTCCTTGTCTGCCGTATCCTGTACCAAAGCACCTCTCTCCAATTCCATTCCAATCTCCGTCATTCACCGGCCCTCTTAACTAAGCCTACCGTCGCATGCTCTTCACACATCAGCTCCAGGTATTGCGGTGACGTTGATGATTGCTCTTCGACACCACGATGACGTAATCAGCACTGAAGAGCTTCAATGTGCAAGAGCCGTGTTACGTCTTCGACCAAGAGATGCGCCAAGTCTAATAGTTGTTTATTGACAACATGCGTTACCTTCTGGACGAGTCCAACCCTCTCGATATTCCATGTTTGTTGAAAGGTGTCAACGAGAAATCTGAAAGCTGTCAAGAAAATGTTAGTACTCAATGGTGTATTGAATTTCTTGATTGCTTCATGGTTCTTGTCTTGAGTGTGACACGTTTTCGATCAATTGCCCTACCCATTCTTGACTTGAACTATTTTAAGCTCATTAGCACCAGGTAGCAGAGAAATCTCCCTCCATTACAATACAGCAAATGGAAGCCGCTCTGTAAGATTCCCGTCCCGTGCACCGTCTAGAAGCAACTTTATCGATCTTTTTAGACCATCCATGAGGATCGCAGAAATCATCTTCCAAAGGTACCGTAGGCTTCTTAGCCAACCTTGTTGTTCTTCGTCTGGAAATGAAAATTCAATCCATGAAGTTAGTGCACATTTCTTGCATCTTAGCTGCTCTTTTTCGGGGTTCCGTAGTGGAGTGACTAAAAGGTTCCAACTCACTATGAAGGGATTGCGAATTCTAGTCCTTCTAGCTTCACATTTGCAAAACTACCGGTGATAGAAATAACATCGGAGATTCCATAGCAATACCCACCGCTGTCAAACTGCTTTGCATACTCGATTTCGAGCGTAGCAGGGAATCAGAGACGCGGCTCTGAGTTCCTTTCTAGCGAAGCGAACTTGATGAGGTGGTTTCCCGTTGCCTCCCTCGCCAACGGCGTTTCATTGTGACACGTGTAGGATTCGAACTCACAACCCCTATGTTATGAGCACCACTCTTAACTACCATAACAATCTTCAAATCCTTGTGCTGGTTCTTGCTGTGCTCAAAATCGAGTATCTTAACAGCTCTTCCTCAGACGCACTTTTGCTTGAAAGGGTGCTAGCACATTTTTAGCAATGGCATCTGCAAATCTTTATCAACTGTTGTTACCAGACTTATCGTACATGACAATGTTTTGACTAAAGTTAAATGTTATTTCAATCAATGCCGAAGCCATTGTTCACAGATGCGTTATCTTTCTTTCCAAGTTTTCTTAGGTAAAAAGCCGAAGTCCAATGCAAATATAAATTTGCTAGCTTTTTTATTTTACCCACAATCAATGAATTTCATCGCAACTTAGAGAATTGGTGCTGTTGGCTTCGCTCCATCCCCCGCCCTCGCCCCGACTTAAACCCGATACGACTCGTGGAGGATTGGCGATTCCCCTGTATTGAAACAATTGCAATTCGATACGATGGATTTTGTTAAAAAATCGTGTTGCACGCAAATTGTTATGCAAGGGGGTTCCTGATTGTTGCCGTGCATCTTAGTAGAACTAATTAACAAAGCTAAATGGTCTCATTGTTCCCTCGACAACAAGTCAGCACCGGACGATATAAAACAACCGGGGGCTTGTGATAGCATTCAAGTGAACGTACATCGCTCGGCAGTGTTCCACCATCACTCGTTGAGCAAGGATCATCTGATGCACAGGCTTACGACCACTGATCGTTGTGTTTAAACCAACGATCGCTCTTGGCAGCAGTCAAATTTCTCTGCTATCTTTGAAAGATACACAGCTCTTGCTGGCAAGAACCAAGGAAGATTTTGGAGGACACGTCGAATTTGGGATTTTTATTACAGGGTCTCGCCTTTCCTAGAGACTTAACGGAAGATGGAGTTGAAATGTATTCTGTATTTCGCATTTGTCTTTAGCCTGAAAATATTTTTAGTTGATTGCCAGTGTGATCAAAGACCATTTGGGGGAACTATGATGTGCTGTTCTGGTAGAAATAGTCACTGCTATGTGAAAGTCCGCAATTCGCCCAAAAATGGCACATCCTCAAGGGGAATTTGTTACTGTGATGAATACTGCAAGATTACCAAAGACTGCTGCAAGGATTTCGACAAAATCAGAGAATCTTGTAGAGGTGAGAATGTTTTCTTTTATTACTGTCGATCAGTTTGACGTATGAGCTTGTCAGTTATCAACGTTTATTATTCAGAAGTTTTCTTAGAGAAGGATAATTTAGAATGAAATTATTCAAGAAAGAAGTCAGCCTTAGGCTGCTTTGCCGGTAAATTGTTAATTTTAATAAATGATATGCCGAGCAATCACATTCTTGACTCCGTTATATTTGACCTTGAAAACATCTGACATGGTGCCCCAAGGTTCACGAGAATGTAAATTCTTTAAAAAAAGATGAAAATTGCTTGAAGATATTTTCTGGTGGTTTAGTAAGATCTTTAATCTTGTCGAAATTGAAGCAGGATTATCGATCAGTCTGCCGAGAGAAAACGTGCTGTTTTCTAACGACGAGTCGTTCTTATTTTCTTGTTTATGTTTCGAGATGGGGAATTAGTTAGACAAGAGTTGTTTTCAAGACTAATCACTCGTGGAATTGATATGAAGTTCATTGATTAGTTGACAGAAAACATGGAATTTTTCTCCTCCGTAAAAATCTTTTTTACATCGAACATAAGAGCACGACTTGTTGCCAGGTCCAAATAGCAGAGGAATACTAACGAAGAGAAAATAAATCTCGTCTTAGACTTGGATGAGGTAAACAAATATCTTGCGCAGATACTGCCTAATCTATGATAAAAGTCTTGTTATTGGTAAAGCAGGCGTCACAAATCCTACAAAATCATCTCATAATAAACTTTTAAATTTATTGAAATATTGAGGTCTCGAATCAATTGATGTTAAATTTGGAGAGGTCCATTCAAAGGAATCTCCATTCAAATGGATTACTTCCTGTAAATATCAAACGGGTCAAACTGAGGGTGCTATTGAACACATCCTATGTTGATATAGGGATTAATTTCAAGGAGTGTGTATCCTCCGTGATGACTTATCTGCTTTTGAGAAAACCAGAGGCGTGTTTGAAGGCCAGACGCGCTCGGCGGAAACTTATCGTCCTTTTCAGCTTAAAATTTTTGTTCGATAAGGTTGCGACCGTATCAGTATTATATGAATCAGTAAGTCTGTCTATTAGTTCAAAAACATGAATCGTATCACAATTTTTGCTAAACATTTGCCGTAAGTCAGGGGACAGAATAGGGATAAATCAGGTCCAAATGCGCCTTTCTGGTTGTTCAATATTTCCGGTGAAGCGAGAAACGAGTTCAGTTCACATTTAGAAATCTCGACATCGAATATCCCGCAAAAACACTACTTGCATTCAGCGACTGCAAATTACGAATACACATTCGAGATCAAGCTAGTCGTGAATAGAAAGATATTGAAGGCCAGATATAAATAACTTCTCGATAACTAGATAGATCGGGATGTTTGTGCATGGACATGTCAGACTAAACTTGCCAACTGGTCGGCGAGCTTATTTAAGCAATCTAAGCTTTAAGAAATGGTGTGCCAAGGCGGCATATTTTATCTGTTTTTTCAAGTTCAGTTAATTTTTTGGAATATTCTCGTTATAAATAATAGCCCGTCAAGCATCTTCAACATTCTCGGTATTTTCTGTTTTGTGACCGATATTAGAGTCGACGTATTTCATGATCTGCATTATGTTCAAAGTTTTTCTGACATATGATCAGTAAATTTAGTGTTCGTATTTTTTTTTATGTTTTTCTTATTTTCATTTTTGTTCACCACATTCGGTACTGATTAATTCGCAAGTTGCGTTACTGGTAAGTTTATAAAATCATTGAATTTGATTCAACACCGAAAAAAAATTACCAATTAGTTCTAAATGAATCAGGTGCGGAAGTGAAATTGTTAAACCTTGCGGGTTCGAAAAACGTGGAATGTGAATTGTCACAGAAGCCAATGAGAAAGACGGCGGCAAATCACTTCACGTCTCTCTACAATTGAGAAAGACGGCGGCAAATCACTTCACGTAAACGCATTTCCCTAGGACGAATTCGGAGCCCTGTCTCCCGATTACCCTAAGCTCCAGCCGAGTTTGCCATACAGTTAACTGAAATATAGACTCGAACTCCGTAGAATCAGTTACGAGTCCTGCTCCTGGTTTGTGATACTCTTGGAATCGAAAATGGTTTGCTACGCTGAGATAATTTTACTGGTCGTGATTTACATAGACGTGCGGATTCGAATTGCCTGGTTAGCTTACCTCGTAACCTTGAAAATCTTCATCTAATGACGTTGGTATTTCTCGGATACACCCTGGTTTCGGTTTTGCAAATCGCAGAGATTTTTGAAGTACTCTTACGACGTCTTCCAGCCCACAAACCAACCTTTGCGGCGAGGCTTGAACCGCACGCGCTACCGAAACGATAATGTTCGGCGTTAAAACTTGACTATTTTAGGTAATTATGCAGACTGGTCTACAACGTATTGTGGTGTAAGGATTGTATTAGCAAAGGGGCACGGATAGATGATTGCAGCTGCCAAACCGGACAAGCACCGCAGTAAATCAGACAGCTTCCCCCATATCCCCAGTGGATGGACCATTTTACTCATCGGCGTGTGCGAAGCGTGGGTTGGCAGGTGACGCCGGCGTTGGGTTTCAATCGGTGCCAAACCAGCACAGCTAAACTTTCTTTGCACTGGTAGGCAAGTTGAATTTCGTCTGAATGCAAATTTGTTTCAGGCATTCCACACTGGTGGAAGATTGAATTTGGAAGCAGATGCTCAGCCACGTTGCTGCAATATGGTGGGCAAACTCGGCGAAGAGCTATACCCCCCAGGGCGCAGGTTTCTTAATATGAACCCGAAAAGATAAGATCGTGTGTTATCTTTGCGTGGAAAACGAAAAAGTATGCAACGCAGTTACTCCTCTACTGCTGGACGGTCAGAGAAAGGTGGAAGGAAGCGCGCGCAAGGCCCCTTAACCCGGGCCGTCGGTGACATAGACGTGTGCTCTAACCACGTTGCCAACTGTCCCTCCTAGTTTAAAGTAGAAATTATAACAAGTCGGCTGGCTCTATGACCATTCTTATTCGTAATCTGAGGTAGGAATTAAACAAGAGATCCCGCCGTGTGAAAAATTGTTGGATGTGAATGCGTTTGTAATTAGATGCTCGTGAAGACATTTGTCTATAAGTGTATTGCGTGACGTTCTGAGTTGTCAAAACGGTGCTTTAAATATCGACCATTGTCCGACTAGTTGGATGACTTAAACTTGGTCACGACAGGAGCCTTTACCATTTCAGTTTTGCTCGTCAAAACAGCGCGGTCACGTTTCAGTCAGTGAAACCGCACGCTTTCATATGCTGCAGCAAACTCTCCACCACATCAGGTCGGGCCTAACACAAGAGGCGGGTTCATGTATACCACAATTTTGGTGGGGTCAAGAATCCACCTTCTGGGTATCACTGATGTAAAAGTCACCTACCAGCAATCGGGTGTGGCACAGCTTGCCTTAACCGCTGAAAGTTATCATCTGTGTTTTCGTTGGAAACACGATGATTTGTCGGGGGCTTGAGGGCAACGATCAAGGAACTTACCCGGAGAAGCGACCAATCTCTCTCCCTTCTTAGTATACGAAAAGTCTGAAGCTACTTAGAGCAGAATAAACGACTTTCCAAGACAAGCTGCTGAAAATGTGTCACACTGGGTCGTTTTCTTTCGAGTGCAATTTCTTATTAACCTTTTCCTGATAGGTTCCCCAAGAGGGCCTTCAGTTCATTTCTTCAAGATTCCCTGCCCGTTCCTCCAAGAAAATTTCGTTTTCCTCGATGACTTCTGCTTTAAGGTACTTTGTAGAATATAGTAGAATAGGACCCCAAGTTGCCTTTGCGGCCCCCGCAGAGCTGAACGCGACTCAGCTTTCCATCGCATTGCTTCTACAAGTCCATGCCATCATCTACTGGTCTACCGAATCCCTAATGTTAATGGTGCTTCCAGCTACTATTGTCGCACGATCCCCCGTCGCCATTCACCAGCTGTTGGGCACTATCAGAATGCTCTATCCAAGAACGAGCATTGTATTGTGCAATATTGGCGTGTTGTTAGGGTTATTTTCGTACAAATACATATTTGAAGTCATGCCAGCTTGGCAGCATGTGACTGCGTACATTGAAAACATCCCTGGATGATTCATTGCTTCCATCAATAAGAAAACAAAACGAGAGACTTACATCGATCTAGTGTCAGATTTCCCATGCCTTTTCATCTAAGAGCAACGCTGCTATGAATTTCGTTTCATGCAATGTTGTATACACTGGGGTGGTTTTGTCGCTTTGAAACCGCCATCGAATAGCAGACCTTAGCGTGCCCCCGTTTCACTTGTTTCAAAGTTCCATTCGGCCATTCGAATCCAGGAGCTTTCTTCTTCAGAACCATGATTAATTGCGTGCTGCCTCGCGAGAATCGAATTTTCATGCATCACAAACTTATCACAGTCACTTCTTATATCATCCCACTCATGTCGCATCCAGCAACAACATAATTTCATGCAGTCTTGATCTGATCTCTCTCTCTCCTCTTCCCCTTTCGCTTTTTTCTTTCTTCCTTTCTTGGGCCTTTCTTTGTATAGGCCACCATGGCCTTTCCTCAACATAACTCACTAAAAAAAGTATTTAGGCATGTCTGCGGTACCTTAAAGTTAGTTGATTGAGACAATTTCAACTGGTTTTTATGGCACTTTGGGTCATTCATGCTGATAGCTGGTTGCCTGTTTTGGCTAACCGTCTTTAATCCCTCGTCACGTGGTTCAAGAACCTGGGAGAGAAGTTAATGGTTTATTCACACAGGACATCTTCTCTTTTACCAAAGACCGAATCCAAATCTCCTATAAGAGAGGAAGCCTGGCTCTAACAGTCATATAAACAATTTTGCTGGTCTATGTTTTGGAGCACCTCCCTCAGAACTAGCTTCCTGTGAGTAGTGCGTCCTCCATAACAGGCCTTAGATCGTTGCAGTTTTTCATAAACGACACACATTTTATTGCGTCTCCTCCCCGTGTGTACGTTTAGGCCTATCTTGAGAGTTTCATTCTTGTTTTCTTCAATAGATGCCGTCGCTCTCAGTTGCCTTGCGAACGTACCTCGATAAGTTGTTGACAACCATAAACTAGTAAATGTCCCGAAAATAGGTCATGCTTTCACTGCTATAATTTAGAGTGCTTAGGTTCGGTTGGCAAAGCAATGCTAGGTCTGTTTTGTTGCTGCTAGCCCAACCTCTTGCCTTGTTTATTAATAACTCTGTCACTTGAGAAATTCCCACTCAAAAACTGAAAATTGGATCCAATAATTGCTTTCTGTCGATGGAACAGTTACAAAATAAGTTCAACCACCGCGATACGGAGGGCAAACACAACGAATGGATTAATCCAATGATATTTTATTTGTGATTTTCAAATGAGAAATCACGAGTCTGCAGATTGTGGACAACTGGTATTTTTTACGAATGTTTTTGATAGAGGAATGCTCCTAAAATAGAAACAGATGAAGGAAACAGACAACAAATCAATCATGCAAGTGGGTAGCCAAGAAACGCTGGCAAAACAGCAAACGAAATGAGAATGTTGCTCAAAGATGCAAGACAAATATCAACGAAATAAGCGACTGGGAATGCAAACAACCAGTCAAATAAATCATCAAAGGAACAAGTAGCAAACAACTAACGCAGGAAACAACAAACCAAGCAGACGGCAAGAAATGGATATCAGATTCTTCCAAAGAGTGGCAAAGAGCTTTCTACCCCGGTAATTCTACTGAAGTAGGACAAAGATCGGAAAAGAGGGAAAGCGAAGAATCCGTTATCTTCTCCTCTCCTTCAAAATGTTGTGTGCTTGCTTGCATGGTAGAACTGTCTAAAAACGGTGCCATTGAATAATTTCTAATTATGCAGCCACGTGACATGATTGATTGCATGCGTGATAAATCACCGTCAGTACATGTGTGTCAGCCCAAGTATGCCATAAAAAGCACTCTACAAACACTTATATAGCGACAAACGGCCACACTCTATAAACGGCCATTAACAAGGCGTTAGAATCGTTTTTATTGCCAATAAATACTGGAATGTTCCCTCAGAAGCATGCCCATTTGCATTAACAGCTGTCATAAATTGAATCGAAAGTTAAACAACTGGCTGTGCAGATCACTTAGTAATAATGTGATCTTGGTACAAGCCCTAAAGCGAAAGCAGTGTGACTTGTCCATGACAATTTAATCTTTAGTCGTATACCACGGTTGTCCGATGCGTGGCCCGCAGGCCCCATCGTGGCCCGTCATTCTGCTTGATATAACCCGCGTTGAGGTCAAAGTAAAGACAAGGTTTCGAATTCTGTGCCAAGGAAGTGATTGCCCATTCCGAACTACGTAGCAGACGCGATCTCTAGGGTAACAGATTCTAGAGAAAAGGGGCAGGATTTTTGCCAGGAAATTGAATCTTGTTTGATGAGATGGTTTCCTGTTG
Source organism: Pseudorhiza aurosa (assembly GCA_964026355.1). Classification (NCBI taxonomy): domain Eukaryota; kingdom Metazoa; phylum Cnidaria; class Scyphozoa; order Rhizostomeae; family Lychnorhizidae; genus Pseudorhiza; species Pseudorhiza aurosa. Next base: position 6,282,324 of record OZ032120.1, read on the forward strand.
CTTTCCTCGTCCATTGGGTACTTATTGTGAAGCGTGCAATTTCAGAACCTCTTGCGTTTTGAAGTTGCACACTTGAGCCGCACGTCATAACGGACGGGGCCATTTCTGCTTATCTGCCAACTCGCAGGCGTAGTTTTATTTGATTTCGTTTCATATTGGCAGATAACATCGCACGTTTGTAGAAATGTTACCAGTTCACAATGAAGAATCTAGCTTTTTAAGCCTTCCCACCTACTTTCGCATGAATCTGAGCTTTGATTTCTATAAGCTTCCGTGAAACAAGATCGGGTAGTCCAACTGATTGATTCTTCCCCATTCAGAAAGTAAGCTGTCCATCTAGCTAACAGCTCATCGCTTTTCTGCGCGAATTCCGCGTCTTTTAATTAAAATTTCTCTCCTTTTGAAACGAGAGCAGCGAGAAAGGGATCGGCGAGTTTCACTGCTGATAACCACAATGTTTAGTGAATTATGTTGAGGAAGGGCCACAGTGAATCAAAACGGCTTCAAAGTCAAGCAAATCTGTCGCAAGTACAGTCGGGTCCTTAAAAGTCTCAAGCAAGCCCGGTGCTTTTTGGATGCCACGTCTCTTTACTCATGCTCGACAGCAGTAATTATTGAAGACAATATCTTGGTGGGATACCAGCACCCTGGCAGGACTCGGGCCCTGAGCAATGATCATCGCTAGCCCCTTACGTCGGCATCTTGCTCTGCAGCCCTGGCCATTCCTATTTTGGTAGGCTTGCGAGTTGCATTTTCCGCAGATGACGCTTCAAACCGAGCACGCCAGATCTCTTAACATGTTTTGAACCGTCATCCGAAATTATTTCCACTCGTGCCATATTATCACCCGCATAAACGCCACAGCTATCAGCTTCTTAGAGTCACAGATTTCCTTTCTCATAACTACTTTCAACTTGGCAAGTCTCCAATCCTCTGTTTAACCATGCCAAGAATTTGTTTTATGTATCGGAAAAGCAGTAGATCTAGTGGTTTCCACTTAAAATTGTGTATTTCTATACTCTACTGTTCCTTATTTGCTAACAGGCGTTATTTCACGACAGGAAATATAACGTTTGTTGACAATTGCTAACCTCTGTTCTCTCTTTCCAGGAGAGGCACTTAATTGTAAAGTTAGCTCTTGGACTACTTGGACCGCTTGCTCCAATGATTGTGGAGTTGGTGTCATGAAGCGAAAGCGATTTATTATCCAAACGCCGCGAAATGGAGGGAAGTCGTGCCCTCCCCTTCGACAGAAAAGAGGCTGTGCAGGGTACCAATGCAAGAGGAAGTCGCGTAAGTGACCTTTCTGTTACGTCATCAGGCTAACTGAACCAATCGATGGGAAATTTGCCTGCTGTTGAGACTCGCCATTCAAATATGTCTCGGCATGACGAGGGCTGCCATGCTTATAACGCCCCAAAACTAATTCAGTCATGTTTTTATCTACGTATAAAATTGACCTGTCGTGAAATTAAAGGCCATTGCGAAGCAGCATTAGTCCACCGGCTACCTTTCTCAAACACGTGTAGTGCCAATTTTTTTTTTCTTTAGTGGGTTATGTTGAGGAAAGGCCGTGGTGGCCTATACAAAGCCCCAACAAAGGAAGGAAGAAGAAAGCGAGCAGCTAAGAGGGTAGCAAATCTTAGATTTGCAAGATGGCAAGTTGTAAAATGTTGTAGATGGCACTTTGCTTACTCTTTGATATCGAGGGCCTACCGGTTTGTTTACAGTGACAGAATGATTTGAATAAGCTTTTGATATGTCTCTACTGTGTTTTACAGTGACCGCGTTTATTCTGCCCGCAAATCCATACCGTCGTGTTCCACTTGGCTCGTATGGCTTCGAAGATATTTTGCCTGCCCCAAAGAAGAATCAACCTGCCAATGTCAAAGTCGATAGGTAAGTCTCTGCGAAGATGAATCACGTGTCTAAGCTTAAGAAATCTGTACGTCCGTCTCTTTTCTTCCCTGAGTAATAATAATAATAATTATAATTATATACGAATATTTAAACTGGATAAAAATTGCGACTTCTCAAAGCTGCTATAAAGATTGCATCCCCCTGTTCGAATCCAATGTCAGCCGTTCTGCTTCTGTTTACCCAATCCAAGCAATTTGGCTGAGTTTCAAATTATGCTGATGATAGTAATGATAAAAGTAAAGATACTGAAGTGTGAGCAATAGTAGCAATAATGATGAAAATTCTGATGATAACGAACATATCACGAATGGAAGTCGTTATGAACTGCTTCATTCTAACAAGTCGCGAGTTCATGAAACTAATTGATAGGCTGCTTCCAATCTGTGACCAGATTGATACTCTTTTCAGAACTCAATTCACCTAGAATTGCAGAAATACATTGGTACCGAACCCTAACCAGCTTTTTGTTAGAAACTAAATCTTTCGCCCGGTTTTTTCTACCTTCCTGTCAGTAGCCAACTCTATATTCATGCAATTTTCCATCCGTCTAGTTATTGTATCAATTTCAAGCTGATGGTTAAGAGACACCAATGCAAACATACCTGGGCCGACAAGCTCGCCAGTGCGTTACCAGTTTGTGTCGAATGTCAGCCTCGTGTGATGGGAGCAAGCGGAAAATGTCGCGGCGAAGGCGCTCTTGGTATCAGGAGTCATTGGAAGGCCTTCCTCATCCCAAGGTGTCACGGGGAGTGGATCCGACTCGGCCCGGCTATTCCAAACTGTACCTGTACCACAAAGTATTTCTCTAACTTCGTTTTCGTTTGATTTGCAGAGCTTCCTCTGCTGTACAAATAGGGTATTTTTACACTAGATACATGTATATTAGCTTCTAAAAGCAGGTACACGAGAGTGTGTACAAGACGATGAAAATGTTGTAGAGACTCGTGCAAGCTATGGGGAAGGGGCTTACTGTCGAAATCCTACCTGGCTTGATGATACCATGCAGGCCATGAACAAAGGTTCATTTGCATACTTGACACGAATGAAGTCTGAAACTGGTCTCATTTGATGACCCACAGCCTCTCGTCTTTGACGTGTTGATAGACAAGACTGTATTGCCAAGATATTATCCGTGGCGAACGGGACTGCTTATATGGGTGGACTTTCTGTCATCTGTCCGTCCGTTGGTACGAGCTCTGTCGTGCCATGTCTGTCATATTTTGATGTAAGCAGTCATGGTTTGCCTACCATCTCGATCGATGTTTTGACGTCATCATTCATGGTTTGCGTCCGTCTCGATTTTTGCTGCACCCCCGCAGTTTCGGTAGCGCACCGTAGTGTCTCCCTTTCAGTCCCGTAATATGCGATGCCTTTCTTTATGGTACCTGGCTAAAATAGCGTGATGTAAAGTGCATGAGGACTTCAGGTCATATTCCTAGGAAATATTTCTAATGATAATTGTAACGATAGGGATCGAATTTTCTGCAAGAGGTTTGCAACATCAAGAGCTCAGGATTGCAATGAGCTCTCTTCGCTCTTGGATCTGGTTGGAGATTGACATTGAAAATTGAGGCGGGGGAGGCAATTATATTTTTTCTAAAGCATTCTTCTGGAACGTGGGAAAGCATGCTCTATGAATACAGAGCTCAACTCTGCGTTTTACCAGCCGCTACCTTTTTAAAGTTCACGACAGTGAACACCAACGAAGATCCTTCCCAGCAGTGCAGACTAATTCACTGATCTGGCTACCTCTCATACTTCACCGAATCTGTATTTTTGTCTTCGCAGCCAACTTAGGCGGCGATTCCTTGTATTCAGTCATCTATACTCTTTGATAGGTTTCGGTCGTTTTACATTCTGTATTTAGTACTCATAAATTGCGTTTACGTTTTCAGTGAATTGTAGTTATATTGCTTTGTATTTTTAACACTTTGCCAGACGAAAATTATTGATTATTGAAATGATTCAAGTTTCCTCTTTGGCAATGAACGATTTCAGACTATCTATTTAACTCGTAATGGGTATCATCTCGAATCTAAGTACTTGTTCGAAGGGTAAATGTTCATTCTGCATCACTTGATTTGCGTTTCAAGTGAAGGACAGTCTAGGCCCAATGCGGTGCCTCAGCACAGACAGTCTCGATGTCTCGAGAATTTTCTACGCTGCGTAAGGTCCACCGTGCTTTTAGATTGCCTACCGCGGTTCTATTATGCCGCGTGGTGTTATGTTTAAAATCTCAGGCAGTATTGTACTGTCCAGACAACTGTATCGTAAAAAAGAGGGATAACCAAGAAGAAAACAAACATTGGGTAAGTTGCTAAAGAAAGGTCGCTGAGGGATTCCATTGCTTGCAAGTTCGCCCAGGCCAGATTTAAATTATCCTCACGCGGTTTTTTCCAACGTATGTGTAGAGCAAATTAAATTTGGCCCCCATTGCTTTTAGACCTGTTTCGGGAATTAAGCTGAGATAAAAAGGCGATATTATAAATTTGCCTCATACTTGGTCCTCATTTTGAGATTCCCCGTGCCTAAAGATACTTTCAAAGATTATGTATTGCAAATACGGGGGTTTCTTACCCGATAATGTGAAAACTGCCTGTATTTGTGCCATCTTAGAATGATTTGAATTGTGAATTTCAACGTATTTGTGACACAATATAGACGTTGTTAAACATTACTTGTCCACCTTGCCTTAGTTCGTGAGAAAGGCCTCCCTTCATTTTCGATTCATGCGTCTCGTAAATCGTGCATGAACCTCTCATTTCGATTCGATAATGGATGTAAAAAGGTGACCAAAGCATCTGTAACTGCTTTGATATAACATCGTATCTACTAATAGATATATACTATTTTAAGTCTGTGTAACAATGTATGGTAGTTCATATTAGTGTTGGCTTCTTTGTATAGCATAACGTTGTTCTGCAGTGGAAATTTAACTGAGAGATGTTTGCTGTCTTACATTGTGAAGTGTCGGCTTGAACCTGCACGGTTCAAAGTAGAACCATCTCATGTCAATCCAATCCTCTGCCACTGTTTCTGCCAAGCTGTGAGGGGAGTACTTTGTCCTTAGAGTAGCGAAACATAATGTTATTAAAACGCTATGCTGATAATAGATTCTCGTAGTTCCCCTTGGAAATCATAGTACCTAGCGATAGCATGGACAAATATTGTCTTCTTTTTGAACAAAGCCAGTGTAAAAAAGGTCGTAAGGACAGCCAGATGTGCCAGGAGTGAGAAGTAGTCAGGAAAGAATTACAAAGAGGATTTAAGAGTATGATTAACTTTGAAGTAGTAAAGAGCCATCTTGCATTCTTTTTGAACTAAGAGCAAGCAGACGGAAGAGGATTCCAAAGCGTAGTGAAGAACGTGGAATAAAGCTCACCTTATAGAAACAGTTCCTAATCTAGTGCTTCTGCATTGGGGAATGAAATCGGAAAACGTTGCTGATGTAGTAGACCTGAATCAACCATGCATTGTTCGAGCCTTAATCTAACCAATTTTTCTTGGTAAAACTCCGTACCAAGGTAGCACGAGGCTTCGGGTGCTTTTCCGAACCCAGAAGGACTTAACATGGAGTTAACAACTTAAAATGATCTGGTCTCATTTCATTCAGGGCTTTTTCGTAAACAAAGACCCATCATAATTTCACATCTCTGCCCTTCACAAGCCAACGTGGTGTGAGGAAAGGGTGGCTCGCTTTTTCTCAACCTGATTAGCTCAATAGGTTCAATGATAGAACAGACATTCTGACACAGCCAAATTGAATCCTTGTTTTCGTGAGTTATGCTGAGGAAAGGCCATGGTGGTCGATACAAAGCCCCAACAAAGGAAGAAAGAAGTAAGCGAAAGGCTAGAGGATGGAGAGTTCAGATCAAGTTTATTGATCTTAGATTTGAAATATGGCAAGTTGTAAGATTCAGGAAAGGAAGAAGAAGGCACGAAGTTCCATAAATTGCATTTTCTTAGGATGAATCATGATTTGTGGGATAAAGTTCGTGAACTAGGCAGTGAAACTTGGAGAGGGTGTGAATGACTTGACCTTCTGGTTGTCCTGATACGCCTCAGAGGAAAATGAAAAATATCCCTTTAGTATTCCGTTGATATTAAAATACCTAGTATTTCGGCAAATTACCGTTATTTCAGTGACTCAATGCACGAGCAGTGCAGCTCTGTCACTCCGAGCTGCGCGAGAAATTCGTCATTGAGCTGATGATGGATGTGGCAGAAAAGAACATCTCTTGCTTAGCGCTAATGAAAAGAGGATGATCTCACTCGTTTTCCAGTTGATGTCAACAATGGCCTATCGGATCGGTTCTCTTGCTGGCAGTTTCTGCAGTCGCCTGCTAAAACCCCACGCTAAGCGTAACATAGTCCCCTGAAAGGACCAGGACACTGTTATATATATTGCAAGAGCTTGCTCTCTCTAGTCCTATAGAAGGAAATCCTTGTTCCTGGAAGTAGGAGGTTTTTTCTTAAAGCCTAGAAACTAGAAGCTCAGGACAGGAAACGGTATGCAAATCAGCTATACACTATCTGCTAGTAACGTTTTTCATTAAACTCTCCATCCCAGAAAGTGGTGGAAATCTTAGTATCAAGAAGAAATGTTAAGTCGGTGAATGTTTCTGTAACTATAGCCAGCTGCTATTTGCAAAGAATACCCTGCTTATAACACCTTGATTTCATCACCTTTATTTTATTGACTTCCTTGCATTTTTGTAACTATTTTGAATGCAGTCATCTACTGTTTGACCTGCGTACTTTTCCTGTATGCTAAATCCACTCGGGAGAGAAGGTAGAGCACGTATTACCGTAAAGCTTTGACTTGAAGGAATCATGATACTGACGGTGATTACGAAGGCAGTCATGCTGCTATGGTTTTGTGTTGCAGACACGTAGCTACTAAGGGGCACGGGGGGGGGTTTCCATCCTCAAACAAGAATGCTGCCTACAGCTTGTCCCCTTTGGTTATAGTTACAAGTTATCAGTAAGGGAATATTGCTACTTTTGCCAAGGGAAGCACGTCATTCAACCTATCCAAGTATTTTGTCTTATGAACTGTCCCCCTTCCCCCTCTGAGGTATGGTTCCCTGTCGAGCTTGCGTCACCCAGCGATGATCATGTGATGACAATATGTATGAGGCCATGGGTTATTCATGATGATTTGAACGATTCGATTGATCAGCCAAAATTTGGCATGACTGATGCGAATGATGGCGAGTGAGAGTAAAGTCCATAAAGATAATTCAAGTTAATGATCGAGGTGATTAGTAGAGCATGTTGCAATTAAAGTAACGATGATCCATTTCTCAAACAAGGGACTTTCTTTCAAGACACGTTAGTGTGAATTGAAATTACACACCTTCAATTAATGCTATGTGATAGGCAGACCGAGAAAAGATAAAATGCAATTTTGTTAGTCAATTATGTCATTCATTTTCCGAGTATGTTTAGCATAATTTTGGATGAACCAGTTGCCAAAGTACCTTTCTGTGTGTTGCTTATATTTGATTGCTTTCTGCTCTCCTAAAAAGTAATTAGATATATGTGTAAATTAATGCGTTTGATCTATCTTATTAGTATGCCTGACTAAGTTATCAGTGACTCGAAACTGATACCATGTTGGTTGGTAGCAACTTGAAGAACGTTTTATCAGTATGCCTGTTGAGTGAACTACGGCTAGAAGATTATACCTAATTTAGCCTTAACCTAAGAGGAATGTAACTTGGTGCACAAACGAAATTCAATGGCAATGCTTAGTTGGGACAGTCAATGCGTCCAGCATCGCTCATCGTCTTTTAAAGGGATGCTAAGCTGTTAGATGCCAACAAAGTGGCTAGCGACTGGAAAACACAATTGCAGAACCAGAATAGATTGTCCACATATTTGGCTTAAGGTTCAATGAATTACGGTTCAGGAAGTGCATCAAAGCACCGTGTATGAATAAGAGCGGAAACAAGAGATTTATGAGGTTTATGTTTACGAAGTAATCTCATGAATCACAGTGAAAGGTTTCGGGGGTCGAAACTAGTTAATGGGAAATGTAAACAACCCTTGTTTGCATCAACATGACGGGCGGTAAATAGAATTTCTAAATATTGCCCATTCTCGTCAAATCAAAACGTATTTTCGTCATCATTTGATTGCTATCTTCAGCATCTTTCACCTGACCTTTGTCAGTATTTTCTACTGCACCTGCGTTATTGGAATTTGGAATATATGTATGGCAGAGTAAGCAAGTTGGTAGAGAGTGTCTATTGTGTATTCCATTCATATCGAAATAATGACAGAGTTGGATGCTTGTTGTCTTTTGACGAATCCAATATAAAGAATCGCCAACGTATCTGGTATTATTCTCTCATTCCTATTTCCTTTTAGCTTACACCCAGTGTCAAAGTATAAATGTTGATATGGTCGTTGGGCTGCTATTGGTGTCATTCTCTTCGCATTGCATAGTGGTTGGCCTGTGATATCTTATGAAGCTCGCCATTTTAAATTTTGTATGTAACTGCAAAAGGTCTTTCACTGTAGATTACAGCTTAAACATGGGCCAGGGATTTGTTTTTAGTGGGTTATGTTGAGGAAAGGCTATTGTGGCCTATACAAAGCCCCAACATAGAAAGGGATGAAGTAGCTTACCCTCAAACTCACTTAATAGCTTTTGCCTTCTTCTTTAAAGTTGGCTGGCAACATTGGTGTTTGATGTCATTCAATGCTGTATCATCACCGCCAGGATCTCTGACCCTGGTATCAATACCACAAATGAACTCTCCTCTTGGGCACTCCTTCCATCGACTCCATCTGCCTCGTTCCTTTGCATCGCCTTTCAGTGTGGCTGTCTCGCTCCACGAATTGACGTCTCTGCACTTGTATTCGACGTTGTCCATCCCAGTATCGTCCCTAAGCAGGCCCCATCCCTTGTGCTCTTGGATATTCTGCCGCCACCCACTCATGTAGCTGTTTTCTGGGCACATAAACGGGTCTGACCACTTCCCCCATTGTCCCTTCTTTGAGCAGATGTCTGACTCGGCGCACTTCAGACAAACTGCATTCGCTCCAGTGTCATCGCCGCCTTTTTTGTATTCCTCAGCCTTGAGCAAGAATCCGCTGGCAAATACACCATTCTTGCAAAACTCAAGCCCTCCCCATGTGCCGTAATCGCTTCTTATATCATCATGCTCGATAACGACTGTTGGCTTCCATTTGAGTCCTGCAAATGAGAGAGTATATTCCCCATTAACAACAGCCCTCAAAGTCCCCCTATGTCGGTCATTACCTATCATTGCGGATTACAGACGAATCCCGCCGACCCAGTCACTAGAGACCTGTCCTCAGTTTTCTACCTCAAATTAGGCAATTTTTGAACAACTTTAATCAAAATATAGTGCTCTGGGGTTCAGGGGCTAATTCTTCAATTACGGCAAGTCGGGAATTAGAGTTTCATCAAAAGTGCAGTACATCGGTTCACCGTGTTAGGAGGAAATATTCTGTGACTTGTATGGTAACTTTGTTAAACTGATGCAATTGCAACCCTTTTGCTAACGAGGCTACGATCATTTCTATAACCGCTTTTCGTTGAACTGGTGGGGACAAGGCAGAAACCTCCACGTTGGTATCCCTGGATATCGACCGCCGCAAGTGATCTCAACTCATTTTCCACAGGCCCGAGTGACTGGGAAAGGGCTTCGGCGGCATCGGCATTCACATGTGACATTGGGGAGTACCCAGTACCAAATTGTGCACGTTGTGGGTGCAGATGAAGGCTAATCCACACAGGGATCCCAGCCAACTATGAATAAAGCAGGAGCAAGAGAAAGAAGCCGAAGAAGCAGTAGTCCGCTCTTACTACTTCGAAGTCGCATGGAGAAATGAAGCTTCTTTGGACACAGCGGATTTCCGATCCGTCTAAAGTAAGAGTTTCTTCGGTCAAAAGGAGGCCTTCTTTGTCAAGGTAGACTATCCAACAGAGCATTGATTCATTTCATGAAAGAAAGGCTTTTCAGGGTTGATTTGAATTTATGTGTAATTGAATGGTGCCGTGGCGTATTGGTTAAGCATGCGGACTCACAACACAGGGGTTGTCAGTTCGATTCCTATAGATATGCAATGGAAAGAAAGGCCACATTGTTCCTATAGCATGCCATAGCATCATCGGAAGGTCATTCTTAGGGTACAGAGAAGCAGTTTCTAACGAGTAATACAATTGACTTTCCTCTCAATCTCAATACACCTCCTATTTCACATGGCTGGCTTTTGATTCTCCCCACCCGAATCAATATGAGTTTACCACGTTAGATGTGGGAATGTAAGCAATTTCATTACCGCCACCAGATAAATTTTATCGAAGAGAATCTGTAGCAGAAAGTGCTTCTTCTGTTATATGAATAAATTCTATATATTCATAAAACCTGCATTTTAGATGGAGAGATGAATAGGCTAAATTGAATCACCTAGGTGTGCTTCGGTATAAAACTTTGGAACATCATGAGGGCTAACGAAAAGGGAGACAGAAATTATAAATTCTATTCATCGCAGCAGCTGAGAAGAATATTGATTTGTGATGTAGTATTTGTCTTGTACTATCACTGATCGGATATCAACCGACCGATTAGTGGCGGCCGTGAAACTTCAAAAGGTCATTCAACTGTCAATGTTTTGCAAACTTGTTTATTTTGAGTGAACACATGCATCAGCGATCATTGCCTACTTGCCTACTTGTTCATAAAAAACAAATTTTGTCAGGTCATACATTAACGTGTGGCTGTAGACTGAATTCCGACAGGTGTACTTTTATCGGTCAAGGCGGCCTTTACCATCGCCCAATTTGTAGCCATTTTTTAAGACTTGTGTAGGAAATAATAGTTATAGGAAGATACCACACCCATGCAATTCTTACAGTATGCAGACCACTGCAAAGCAAGTTGAATGCATATCGTTCATTAAGATTAAGTAAAATGTTTTGAAAAAGGAAGAGAGAAATTTGTTACTTCGCTTACATTTTATGATTTGCAACTTTGTGTGGGATTAAGACGAAATTGACTTTACAATTTTTACAAGGAACCCTTCAAAATGTTTTTTAACGAGGGATATGAATGATAACAAAGGAAATGGCTGCAAGATAGCAGGAAATCTTTAATTTCCCGAAAGACAGGTCCCACCTTATGATAGGAGCAAATACCACTTTTTACGTAGCTGATAAAAGTTGAATACAATCCTTCTCTTCAAACGACTTTAGAGGATGTCGGGAATGGAAGACGATGACTAAATCAACAACCTAACCACTTTTCTTACATACATGCATAGCCATACATCGTCAATTCATATTTTCCAAAAAGATCAGCTACCGTCATGAGGCACATACATACATAGCCATACATACATACATAGCCATACATACATACATAGCCATACATACATACATACATAGCCATACATGCATACATAGCCATACATCCTCAACACATATTTTCCAAAAAGATCAGCTACCGTCATGAGGCACATACATACATAGCCATACATACATACATAGCCATACATACATACATACATACATAGCCATACATACATACATAGCCATACATGCATACATAGCCATACATCCTCAACACATCTTTTCCAAGATGATCAGCTGCCGTCATGAGGCCTAAAGGTTACTTTCTAATCAACTATTACATTCTGTCATGAAATTTCAAAGATGAAAGATCAAGTATATTATTCGATTAATTATACTATTTTCACGTTAATCCACAGTTTTTAGCATTCATAAGTAAATAAAGACCTCTATCAGTTTATTAAAGGTTTTCCTGCATTCTCTCCTCTTACAGTCCATACTTAACTACTGCCTTTGTATAATTTCTCTTCGTACATTTACGGCGAAGTGTAGACCATGACGGATCAACACATGAAATTGAACTTGCATTGACTGCCAACAAGTAAACATGCTTTCAGTCGAGACAGCCTTGTCTGGGGTCTATGGCTCAGAAGTGATGATAAGAGACCTAGTAAGATAGTTGGTAAATGGCCCTTTGCTTCATTCAACTCTACTGAAGAAGAAGCATGTCTGACTGCAGAGCTGACAAGTCTAAGGAGAGCGGCATCAGTTTTCATGTTTACTAAACTGATACGTCTCTTTGACTGTGATTATAAACAACTCTGGTTAAAGTTGCATGAGGTCAGCAACAGTGCATCCTACCTGTAAAATGGAAATTACGGTAATAAGATTGTCTCATACACGCTCAGATGCTTCATTCTTCAATTGGCTTTGAGCTGTTTGGTCTACTCAAGGAGCAACCATGAAGCAGTTGGCATTCCTTATATTCCTTGTCTCAATGGACGCTGTCATTTATGCACAAGGTCATTATCAGTTCTACTTCAATCCCTTTCAAAAATCGTAATTGTGTAATTGTTATACATTGGATGAAAATTTTGCATTTTGGCCTCAATATCCAACCTGTTCTAAGTAAATTGGAGACTACATTAAATACACGATCGATTTTTTTCACCCTTGCCTAATCTAATCATTGTGCGAAATCCATTTTTATCAATTGATAAGCCCATGTGGTTGAAATGGTGAAGAAGAGAAAATTCCAGTACTTTGGTCATCTTCTTCGTGGAGGAGGACAGCAAGATCAATGATGGAAGGTGAAATTTCTTGAGAAGACGTGGAAGAGGAAGACCGCGGGGGCACTGGATTGGGAATCTGAAAGAGCGGAGTCGAAAGGGAGAGGTTGAGCTTGGCAGAGTGGCGAGGGATCGGGGTGGTTGGAAAAGAACTTTTTATCATTGGGTGCATCGACGGCCGTCTCGGCTAAGGAGCAACAAAGCCCATGTCAGTACACTGTTCACGCGGGAGAAAATAGGGCAAATTGGATTAATCGTGGAATAGCCCGACCAACAGCGCTGTTTGAGCCTGATGAAGCATGCTACATCGGCCTTATTGCTAAATAAGTACTGAATGAGCACCTACCTACATCGTAGGGCTGGAAGAATGAAATAGTTTTATAATGGCTGCTTTTGGTATGAGTTCCAATGACTTAGAACAATTTTGATAGTCCTTGTAGACAATAATTCTACATGACTGTCAATCACCAGTAATTAACCTTCTTTCCACCTCTGTACACCCGCTAATTTGAAACTTATCTCTTTCCAAATCACTGTTTCCAATTCATGTCGCTAGATTCACTAATTAAATCATCGGGTTGTACAATTCATATATCACCATGCGCAATTGATAATTTTTGGTGAAGACATCTTCAGATCTTTCCTGTTTTTTTTAGAACCGCATTAGACATCAACGTTACCATAAACACAGTATTACTTTCTCTCCCTATGTGATTCCAAGTCTCCCTATTAGCTTGTGTGCCTTTACTAGCAAAAGCATTGCCAATTTTTATTGGGTGTGGGTATGAAAAGATAGACAATAATCACAAAGTCGCAGGCCCATTGTGATACGGCGACACGTGCTCTTGTTTATTTTTCCAATTCCATCTAAAACGTTTGTCTCATCCTTTTCAGCAGTCATTGCAATGCTTCTTAAAAGCAAACAATGGTCTTGACTGGTAGAAATTCCCGTCTTGCCGTTATTTCACTTTAAAATCTCACTGCATGCTCTTTAGTTGCAAATTCGCTTCATACTAATTGATTCTTTGCCAATAGAAAATTCTGCGGAAAATGAGACGGAAGGTGAAGAAACAGAAGCAGTCGAAGGTTCCGGGGAAGAGGCATTAGAAAAGCGAGGCAAGTGATTATGTAGAGCTGCTATTTTAAAGCTAAAATAATTACTCCCAAACATGGTTACAAAATTTGTCTGATTGTTTTGAATAACATAGCACTATGCCGAGTCTGTGACCCCTTGGTGGAATGCTCGCTTTGCATATGGTAGAATAGGGCTCGATACCCGGTAGAGTCATAACAAAGACTTAAAAAAATTGACAAATGCTTATTACCTACATAGCGTTCAGGACTTTGGGAAAGAACATGGGAGTGAAACACAGGGCTGTCAGATGGCCAGGCCCCAACTGTAGCATTCACTGTGCTTTCACAGCTGTGTGGCCCAAAGGCTAATGAAAAAGAGATGGCTGCCGCCCTATTCACCAGGAATGGCGAGGGAAGAACATCGACTTGCTTTTTATATCAAGGAATTCCCTTCGACTCAAGATTTCCCAGTTCAATACCTCATTACCAATCAATGCAGTCTGTGGCAGGCAGCACGTAGATACCATGGATATCTCTGATCACCAATGCTTTATGAAGAAGAGCTTATGTAATGCCATACGCTGTCAATTTTTCAGGTGATTCAACCATGTCAAACATTGGATATTTGTTCAGAGGCTACAACGTTCTCGAAGGAAACCCAATTGATCCGGACAGGTCGTTCGATCCTGGATTCAAATCAAAGATTTTTAAGGCAACCTACACCAAAGATAGAAGAACCGACGATCAAAGATACAAGATCCCTGATTTTGTTGATATCTTTGGGAAGACATCATGCAGCTCTACGTTCAGTTCAGAAACAGTCATGACAGTTTCTGAGTACCAACAAAGCTTAATGGCAAAGGCCGCTGTTTCTGGGTCAGCACAATATGGCGTTGTCAAAGGATCGTTCTCTGCAAGCACCGAGTACAACAGAATGAAGAGTGCCTTGGAATCCAATACGAAGTCTATCATAAAAACGGAAGCAACTTGCACTGTATATGAGGGTAGAATTCAAACCGGAACACCTCCAGAATTCACTGAAAATTTTCTGGAGAGTGTAAAATTCTACTCAGGGTCAAAGGAATATGACAAGCTTCTTGATACATTTGGAACGCATTTTGTTGAAGCAGTGGAGATGGGTGCAAGGTTGGTCATTGGTGTCAATATTTTTCAAACAAATCCGCAGTCTCAAAGCATGGAGACGCTTTAGTCAGAAGTGAATCTTTGTATGCCTATTACCTCCACTCCCTACGAGCCAATACTTCAATCTAATTCAGAATTCCAGATTTGACTGGCATCATAAGAATTAGGGCATATGACTTTTCAATTCATCTTTCACTCTGCAGGTACACGAAATTGCAGGAATTATCAAAAAGAGTCCAAGAAAAGCTGCAAAAAGAAGGCATTGATGTAAAAGTATCAGCTGAGGTCTCTGCCGCTGGAGTCGGAAGCTTGTCTGCAAGTGCTGAAGTCCAAAAAAATAAAGAAAATAAGGAAAAATTTGAAAAGTCAGTTGAAAATACCAAAGTTGTGACAGTTGGATCAAAGCCCCCTTCAGATGGTATGTTTAAAGGCCTTCTGTCTTTGCTACGAAATGAAATAATGCCTTGAGCTATCAATTATGCTGTCAAATTTAGTTTTGAGCTGTTCTAAACAGGTAGACCACAGACAGAAAATATATATTTCATACTTGCTTCCCTCATTCGAGCTCTGCAATGCTAACTAACCAACCAACTAACTAACCAACTAACTAACCAACTAATCAACTAACTAACCAACTAACCAACTAACCAACTAACAAACCAACTAACTAACCAACTAACTAACCGAATTAACTAGCTAACTAACTAACTTACAAATTAAATAAATAAAATAGCTAACTTACTAAATAACTAACTAACATGCAACTAAAATAAATGACAAACTGACTAACTACCCATTAAGCACTTACCTGATACATACCACATGATACATACCACATGATACATACCACATGATACATACCACATGATGCATACCACATGATACATACCACATGATACATACCACATGATACATGCCACATGATACATACCAAATGCCTAGCTAGCTAGCTACTTAACCAGTTTTAAAAGTAAATAGCTAACCAACTTACCAATCAAGTTTATTACTAATCATTAAGCCATATATGAAATGACTTGGTCACGTCGTAGCTGTTTCTACTTCAATCACTCTAGTCTCCATCAAGGTTTTCAAATTGCATAGCCTTTGACTCTTTCTTGTCGTAAGACTTTGGCGGACGAATGGCTTTGTCCCATGCGTAGTTTTTTTTAACATTGAATAAGAATCGTACATAGCATTGGCCCTTGTGCAATCCTGGTTGCCTTCGTGTATTGAGCTGTGTTTTAAGCCTCACAAGCCACCCTATAGAGATTTATGCGTGTGCTGCATTTCTCATTCAAGATTGTCATCCAAATTTATATGACATCATAAGGAATCTCAAAGCTTTTTCCCTGCATTAGGACGAACAGAGACATGGATCGCGGCTACAGTTTCTGGACCACTTCCTGTCTTCTATCGCTTGAAGAGTATTACAGAGCTTTTCTCAGAATTGTACTTCAAAGACAGTGAGCTCCCTATTGCCACCATAAAGTCAGAGCTCTCCGAATACTTGCAGGTATGGAAACTAGTAGTATGCAACTTTCACTCAATGCGCCCCTATGCAGTTCAGTTGAAAACCACTCATGGGAAATTTGGGTGAAACCTAGAAAAATCTTAAGGAACATGCTTTGCATGTTTATGGAACCGTGAATATTCGTCGGAAATCATTTGCGTACAATTCACTATCTATAGATTTCACTTCAATTTTGTAAAAAAATTCTTCGTTATTCTAACATTGATGCCGTGCTACCTCCTCCAAAAGGGCTATTGCAAGAAACTGAAAAGAATCCGTATGCCAAACGTTGAATGCGAAGGACCACGCAAAGGCTGTGGAGGAGGTAACCAATGCAGTGTGAATGCCAATTGTGTAGATGCTGAAAGTAGTGAAGGCGATGAGCAGCAGTACCAGTGCACTTGCAAATCTGGTTACGAAGGCAATGGAAAAATCTGCAACCGACGTAAGATACCCTCCTTCTCTTGAGTGCTGAAAAACAAATTCAGTCTTGATTCATGGCAAATAGAATCACAGAATCGACCTTTGGAATAGGGTAGGCAAGCAGGGCACAAATAGAAGGTTCCCTTCTACACAGAACGTTGCATTGCTTCAAAATATCGTCTGAGAAAGATCTGTCAAGATTGTGGCAAATTTTTGAGGCATTAGCTTCATTGATGAAGAACCTTGCCAAGACTGTTAGAAGCCAAACTAACGGCTTTCCATGGTGAAAGTCTAAACAGGTTCTTAGCTAAAAATCCCAATTTCGCCTCATCTGTAGCCTTGAGGAAAGCTACATGAATTTTTTTTATCTTGTGTGATAGATAGAGAAATACCTATCTACTGACAAAATTTTCTCGTCTGGCTTAGGCCAAATAGCACAAGATTCTATTCTCTAGCAATCTGCATACAAACTATGATCGCTTCAAAAGCTACATTTCCACCAAATTACGCTGGTTTTATGATGACCTTGTCAAGTTACACTTAAAAGCAGTTATACTTCTTAACTTCCATTCGATGATCTTAGCCTCCTTTTCTTACTTCCAACAACAGGTCCGAAGTGGGCCATGACTAGTGTTATCCAGCAATCGCGCACCAAAGGGAAGTGGGGCACGTGGGGAGGGATGGAGTACTGCAGAAATGGAGTTTTTGCGAAGGGATTCTTGTTGATAGCCGAAGGCAGTCAAGGAAGTGGTGATGATACAGGAGCAAATGGAGTTTGTTTGAAATGCGACGACTCCGATGTTTGCTCAAAGATAGGGACATGGGGTCGTTGGTCTGAGGCTCAACTATGCGGCGAAGGAGCTTTCCTATCTGGCTGGAGGCAAAATGTTGAGGGATCCCAAGGATCAGGAGATGACACAGCACTCGACAATGTAGAATACAGGTGCAGAGATATCGAAACGTGGACTGCAAAAGAAAATTTGAAGACCAACGCAGAAGAGTGGGGGAAATGGAGCAGATGGAAGGAGTGCCCAAGAGGACAATTCATCTGTGGTATCGAGACAAGAGTTGAAGATCCAGACGGTGACGACACAGCTTTGAATGATATCAAGCATCAGTGCTGCAAGCCTGTTTTGAAGAAGAAAAGGGCAATGTCGCACGCGTAATTATTTTTGATATGTTTATGAATGTGCACTCCATTACACTCTAATTTAGACCTGCCATATTTTTGTTGACTGAAATCTCCTACTTGCTTTGTAATAATAATGATAACAATAATATGATATGATAAGGGAAAAGGAGGCCATTGGCCTATTAAGCCCTTGGTGACCAGCAAGGAGTTCTATATAACCCACGAGGGCGCTGAAGTAATACTGATAATGCCAAAATCTACGAATATACTGTTAAAGATATTCCAACATGGTACATCCCCAGAGATGGAACAGATTTCCGCAGTCAACGAAGGATATACCTATTTACTGTAATTAATGTTCTCAAGTTGTAATGTTCTCAATTAATGTCTCCTTTCTTCCTATGTTGGGGCTTTGTATAGGCCACCATAGCCTTTCCTCAACATAACCCACTAAAAAAAGAAAGGAAAAAATAGGTGGAAGGCTCCTCGTAAATCAGCTCTAGCCGATGGCTACCCTCCTTAACTGGATCATAAAGAGATTGGGAAAAAGTCTAAATAGATAGCAAGACTACTTAGAAAAAAATATACACCATTAAAGGTATTTTGTTGTGGAATGGCTACCCAAGTACTAAATTTCCTGCTAAGTTTATAAATCATTTTTTTATAGATTGCAGAAGGGAAGGAAGGCTTGAAGAAGAATTGGAATAATCAAGATTTGAAAATGAATATTGACATTCGATGTATTTTGACATTGATATATCACGTGTTCTCGAAACCAGCGTTTTCTTTCTCGTTTTGTCCGTTCAAATAATTTGAAACAAATCTTAACTTCAATTTACTTATCAGAGAAGCAGTAGACCTTTACTGGTAGCATGTATCAAAAGCAATCCTTCTCCAATGCTATGAAAGAGTGCACGACTTCGAGCGTAGCAGAAGCCAGAAATAAGTCTCCGTGTTTTTTTCTATGGAATCGCATCAGTACTGTGAGCGGTGCAAGGTAAAAAATGTTTTATGTACTCGAGAAATCAAGCAAATTAACTACGGCACACTGTGTTGAGTACATTTCACTCAATATATACCATATGTTTTACAAAGCAAAGCAGAATCAAAGCACTTTACATTTGTTAACGCAGGCTGGGTATGTGGCAGCTATACAGCTGATTTGGGCCGGTTGCATTACTGCTTGTGCCCTCAGAGTTACTTCTGAGTACTCATTTACCTACCTCGGAAGGATGGACAGCTGAGTTGGCTGTTGGCTTGTGGTTAGTGGCTCCGACGACGGGAATTCGAACCCACGCGAGTAGACCTCGCATGATTCGAAACACTGCGCCTTAACCACTCGCCCACACCACTCGGCCGCAAAGATATCGTCACCAGTTGCAGAGACCATTTTACTATTCTTAAGGTAGAAGCCTTAGTTTCATCAATCTAGCTTTAAGCTGCTTCTCCGTACGTTTGCGTCAACTTGAAGAAAAATTAACTGGTTGCTTTCTTACTCGCTACTCTCGAAGGAAAATTGTCTATCAGTGCAAAGAAAATAAACTGTTGTTTGATAATTCTGTCAATGATTAAGGATATTGATTGATTGGCGAAAAAGAAGAAGCAATTTAGTTAGCTCTCGAAGAGGCTTAGACTATTTTAAGAAGAGAAATGAACTATAATGATGTGTGATGACGTCAACAAGCCCGTTCTACATAATGAGACCGTAAATCCTTCAAAGAAAGCATTTTCACTTCCATTCTAGAATGAAGTAGAATCACATTCTGAGCCTTCTTCATCCAATGGGCCGGTAATGAAAAATTCATTTACGGATAGTTGGTTTCCCTGGCAAACAACCAGGTAATTTCTTAAGTAGGTGCCAGAATTTATCTTTGTTAAAAAGAATAAACAAAGCAGGTATGGCAGGGAAGCAAAGGCCAAAGTTAACCTCGCTCAATTTCAGCTGACCTTTTTGGTTTCCCGTTGAAGGGTAAGTTACAAACAAACCAGGTAGAGGCATCGACATGAGGTCAAAGTTTCACAGTCCTACCCGTTTGCAATGCATATATCATCGTACACTTTTCACAAGTTGCTCATTCTTCAACTGGTTTGGAGCTGTCTGGTCAACTTGAAGAAGAACCATGAAACGGTTTGCTTTGCTGATCGTCTATCTCTCCTTTGGAGCTGTCATTTTTGGACAGGGTAATTGCTGATTCTATCTTCTAGGAGTGATTGTCAATGGATTGCTGATGATAGGACTTAATTAACTAATCAATTTATTTAGAATTTTTTTACCGTGCTAAACATTTTAACTCAAGATTAGCTGCCATCAACTTGTGATCAAACGTATTTGCATTTGGTCAATAAATGTATGCTTCTTCGTTTTATTGCACGTTTGAGTTAACTGAGAAGTAAAAACTGGACCTGTAAACTGTTTGAAATTATTTACTTTACGTAGACGACTTTTTTAAGCCAAAGAAATACCACATTTTTGCATTCGTAAATAGTTGAAGTTTTGCTCAACAGAAGATCCTGCCAGCAGTACTTCTGAAAATGAAGAGACAGAAGAAAGCTCAGGAGAAAGTTCGTTAGAGAAACGAGGTAACAAACTCTTCTTACTAAGAAATAGCGTTGTGAAGCATGGGGTGGCAAGTGCTGAAAAGCTTAGACCTGTTAAGTATTGAGAAGAAAAATTATCTTTAGTTGAAATTTCCTGAAATGCAAAACCGTTTCACAGCAGCCCTCTGACTGACAATAGAGTAAATAAATATTGGGCCTTCTCTACGTTGAAGTTTTCCAAAGGCTCAAAAAGATCTCACAGAAAATGAAGGCGTTGAAGACATGGTGCACTTCCCCTGATCTGCTATAGATGTAGGAATAGCTTGAAACGCGCTACAATTGTGCCATGGTCTGACAAACCTTTTGAATGAAGAATTGCTTAGATCGGAATACGATCGCATTGATTCTAGATATAAAGGACATTTCTTCAACTTATAAAGGACATTCTTCATAGCTTTGAACACAATTTTGTTCAGCGCCTTAGAATAAATGTATATAGATTTTAGCGCTCTATATAACTGCATTATTATCATTATTATCATTATCATTACCTGTCAGCCATGCAGGGCTCAAACCCACAACTCCTGCGTTATATGCTTGCAAAATTAAGCCATGATACAATGGCACGACCAAACATTCACCTGCAATGTAAAAACCAACATGTGCATTTATCGAATCAGCAAAAAGTAGTTGCAACAGCAAAAATCTTAAAAACGCTGCTATTTACTATAAAAGTATCCACATTTCAGGCGATCAGACAATGGCAAATATTGGGTACTTATTCAAGGGATACAACATTCTTGAAGGAAATCCCGTTGATCCATCCAGCTCTTTCGATCCCGGATTCAAAGCGAAAATTTTTGAAGCTACCTACACCCAGGACAGAAGAACTGATGACCAAAGATACAAGATCCCCGATTCTGTAGACATCGATGAGAAGCAAGCATGCAGTGCCTCGTTCTCTACAGAGACTGTCATGACGATGTCTGATTATCAAAGAAGTTTGATGGCCAAGGCATCTGTTTCTGGATCAGGACAAATCAAAGTGGTGAAAGCTTCTTTCTCTGCCAGCATTGAATACAACAGGATGAGAAAGACGCTAGAGACGAACACCAAGTCCGTGATTAAGAGCGAGGCAACCTGCATTGTGTACGAAGGCAGAATCCAAAGCGGAACGCCTCCTAAATTGACCAATAACTTTCTCAACACACTCAAAGAAGCAGCAGCAACGAAAGAATACGGAGACCTTCTCAATCAATTTGGTACTCACTATGTGGAGTCCGTTGAGATGGGAGCTAGGTAATGAAATTGAGACCAGTTGCTTTTCTTTGTTAGAATACCTATCCTCCAAAAGTGGACTCTAACTGCTGCTAGTCATCATCGCGCTATACGATAATCTGCTCTATCTATCGATCTATCTATCTATCTATCTATCTATCTATCTATCTATCTATCTATCTATCTATCTATCTATCTATCTATCTATCTATCTATCTATCTATCTATCTATCTATCTATCTATCTATCTATCTATCTATCTATCTATCTATCTATCTATCTATCTATCTATCTATCTATCTATCTATCTATCTATCTATCTATCTATCTATCTATCTATCTATCTATCTATCTATCTATCTATCTATCTATCTATCTATCTATCTATCTATCTATCTATCTATCTATCTATCTATCTATCTATCTATCTATCTATCTATCTATCTATCTATCTATCTATCTATCTATCTATCTATCTATCTATCTATCTATCTATCTATCTATCTATCTATCTATCTATCTATCTATCTATCTATCTATCTATCTATCTATCTATCTATCTATCTATCTTTTTATTAGTCTCTATTCTATAATCAACCTAGTATTGAAGTAATTTGCGTCGACGATTGAAGTAATTTGAGAAATATCATCGCATCTATGATGATGAAGC
The DNA here is from genome assembly GCA_964026355.1 of Pseudorhiza aurosa. Taxonomy (NCBI): domain Eukaryota; kingdom Metazoa; phylum Cnidaria; class Scyphozoa; order Rhizostomeae; family Lychnorhizidae; genus Pseudorhiza; species Pseudorhiza aurosa. The sequence goes on from OZ032120.1 coordinate 6,304,629, forward strand.
AGTTTTTCAGATAAACTATTCAACGGCTGCTCTTTGCATTGATAGAATGACCAAGTTGCAAGAGATATCCAAGAAAAGCCAAGAAAAATTACAGCAAGATGGCGTCGATATAAAGCGATCCGCTGAAGCATCGGTAGCTGGCCTTGGCAGTTTGAAAACCGACAATCAATTTAAAATCGACACTAAATCCACAAAGAAATTCGAAGAATCTGTAGAGAGCACAGAATACGTAACTGTTGGGTCCAAACCTCCAGCAGACGGTGGGTATTGTAAAGTGTGGCGTTTTGTACAATTCTCTATTCTGTTCTTCATAAACTTTTCAGTCAGAATTAGGGCTCTTGGCAAAGCAGTGCAATTTTCTACCTAAAACATCTTTGGTATGACCTGATTGTGATGACAATCTTCCAATACATGAACTAAACTGGGTTGGACTCTTGAACTAAATCGCACGCAACACACAAATCGCGCCATTCAGTATTAATAACATGTTCTGTTTTTTTTGCAATCAGGAAGAACTGAGACTTGGGTGCAGGAAGCCGTGACCAAACCTTTGCCGGTTTATTATAAATTAAAGAGCATCTTAACAGTCTTCAGACCCTCATTTTTCAAAGGAACTAGAATTCAATTTAGAAAAATTCGAAAAGAACTTAAGGAATATTTGAAGGTATGTATCGTATCAATATTACAACTTTTTACAAATGAGGATCAGCATTGTTCTATGTCATAAATTCATGAAATTTGACTATTACTGAAACTAAAAGATAGACAGTAGAACCTCTATTAAGATCCAAAGAATCTGGAGCATTGCAAGCTGAACATAACCAATTACATCTGCGGTGCCTTTGATCCAAATATTTTGACATTCTTTTATTTTCACGAGTGTCAAGTGAGAAGCTTTAGAGATGAGTAGCCAGGTTAACTTGTACCAATATATATTCATGCTTTTTGCAATGTACTTAAACATATTTTACAGGAATAGATTCTTCTTAGCCATAGATCATGCAAAATCAATTTTGGTGTTCTGCAAGGATTCCAGGAATTCTATACCAGCTAACAATGACAATGCATTTACTTATTGAGTTTTCGTATGGTCTACAGTAGGTCGTAATTTTGCAGTCTAAAATCGACTAAGAACTAGTACTGAAGCTCAACACATGCTTGGCCAGTACCCTATAGTAACAATTAATAGGAAATAAAAGTCAGTGATAGCAAAGCTATGAAGATGACTCAATTGAAGGAAGAGAGCAGTTTTCTTTAGCAACGAATCAAGCCATGATCGTCTTTTTGCGTAGGGCTATTGCAACAGATTGAGACCCAATGGTTTCGCAAATGCTGAATGCAACGGACCACCTAAAGGTTGCAAAGGAGGAAGTCAGTGCAGTGTGAATGCCGTTTGTGTTGACAACGCAGCAAGTGGAAACGATGATCAGCAGTACGAATGCAAGTGCAAGCCTGGTTATCAAGGCGATGGAAGAATGTGCAGCAGAAGTAAGAAATGTTCAATCTAATTGCTTTTCCCGCAAGATCCATCTCAGTTTGATCTAGTAATAAGGTGTTAGGATAGCTCATTGGTAAGATTCTTACGCATTGATCCCATGCTCAGTGGTTCGAATGCATCCTCAGCTGAACTTTCACTTAGAGTGAGGAGAGTCGCCAGCTCTCTGTAATTCCAGGCGTAGGAATCACGAGGTGTGGTCACATCGAGAAGAAGGACCTGGACACTGCTCGATAAGCACACAGCTTCTCAGTGTCCAAATTTCCACCTTTGACATCTAGGTAGAATCATGTGTGTAAAAAAAGGTTGCTCTAGGAATCACCTCTCTGGTTCCCTGGATCTCTGGCACTTTCGATCTCTACCTCTCTGGGTCTCTTCGTCCCAGGCTTTTTCTGGCTCTCCCTCTCTCGCTCCGTCTCCTCCTCCATACCTGTCTCCCCATTTGCCTCTCTCACTAACTGAAATATCCCCTTAAAAGCTAACTGCGTAAGATTCGTTGTTTTTTCAATGGACCAATTACCGTTCCTCAAACAAAGCACTTATTGTTGCTTCTGCTATGCCATGCTTTCTTGTCCCTGTTCATCTCTTCAGACATTATTATGATAATTTATTCCAGCTCCAAAATGGATACTGACAGAAGATATCGAACAATCAGAAAACAAAGGCGGCTTTGGCACATGGGGAGGATTCGAATACTGCAAAGGTGGGATATTCGCACGTGGTTTCACCTTGAGAGCTGAGAAAGATCAAGGAATAGGTGATGATACGGGTGCAAATGCTGTCTGCCTGAAATGTGGTGACGTCGACGTTTGTTCCAAAAAGGGAACCTGGGGAGACTGGTCTGAGCTTCAGTCCTGTCCTCCAAACAGTTTCCTCTCAGGGTGGAGGCAAAATGTGGAGGACTACCTAGGATGGGGTATGGCGAAAGATGACACATCACTTGATAATGTCGAGTACAGGTGCAGAGATATCGAAACGTGGGGCATGAAAGGAGAGCTGAAAACCAAAGCAGCAGAGTGGGGAAGGTGGAGCCGATGGACAGAGTGCCCACGAGGACAATTCATCTGTGGCATTGACACAAGAGTTGAAGATCCAGATGGTGACGACACAGCTCTGAATGATATCAAACACAAATGTTGCAAGCCGATTCTGAAGAAGAAGAAGGCGAAAGCTACCGAGTAAGAAGCCTGTTTTAGCTTACAAGGCCCTGCGAGCGCAATCAGATTTTTCCAACAAGAACTTCAGCAAAATCTACATTGCAGCAAGCAGCTATTATAGCCTCATTTTAGGTTAATTCTGTTTCTTTATCACTGCTCCCTTGACATTCGAACTGCTTGTGTCTGCAAATTGTTGCAAAGTGTCATGGCACAGAGTGAATGTGAGGCGGGCAATGTAATATACAGTGTACTTAGGCAATGTACATTTTCCCACCACTAGCTTAAAGTTAAGCAACCAACTTTCAGACAATCTGCCAGCGTTTTCTAAAAGCATACTCTACTGTATCTACAAACGAAAATATTTACTCTACTGAGCATAATAATGCAAGGAAAATTTTATCGTAATGAAGATCGTTGTGTCTCCCACCCATCAGAGTGAGAAATGTCGAAAAATGACCGGAGTGCGACAATATGATACTCTACCATGATGCAAATAAAAGCGATTGATGCAAATGATTGGGTGTCTGCTCTGAGAAATCATCTTCACATAGCTGATGAGCACGACAGAAGAAAATGAGATGCAAGAAAGAACCCGAGAAACATGTTCCTGCTCTGATAAGGGTCTGACGAGGGGATCTTCATTACATTGAAATTATATTTTCATTTTTGAGCAATGCCGTTTTTGATTTTTTCGTATCAAAATTTGCATCATTATTTGGCATATGTCCTACGACGAGTAAATGCCAGTAAAATGCCAGTAAAATGCCTTGTGATGACACGATTCAAACCCTCCATTGTTTGCCAGTCTATCGAGTCGTTTGTCTCTTCCTCTTGGTTCCTTTTTTTGCTTCAACTTCCTTAATCCATCCATTTTTTCATAGATCGGAACAATGAAAGAAGACTAATGGAACTGTAGATTTTATTGTTAATTGTGACAAATAAATCATCCAATGAGTAGTTTAATAACTCTGAATGAAACGTGTTTGTTTTACTTTGTTTCGTCTGGTTGTGGCAGAGGCTTTGCGTACTCCTTCATAAGAGCCAAAAATGGCCTTCGTTGCGTTAGTTGCATGCCCAAGAGCACAAGGCCTGACCAATAAGGTGCAAGAAAATGCAATAGACATCAGGCACAGGATAAAGGCAGATGGTGGTGAGTAAGTAACGCAAGACACAACATTTAAGGCATAATACACAAGGCACATGTCTCCAAGGCTTAAGGCATATTCTTAAGGTAACAGGCATACGACATTAACCAGTGGGTTAAAGTTTCAGCAATTTTTCATGACCTGCCTAAGGCTGGTCCTCTACTGGTTACAAACATATTTTCAAATCTAATTACTATCTTCCCACTGCGCACACCTGTGATATTATTCTAAGCAACTATCACCAAGGCAACGGTCTCAATGAGTTTGAATATAACAATTTAAAACGACAGTCATTATTGTAAGGCCATGCAAGGAATACTCACATGGCCATGCCTTCGACAATACCCCACTCCATAGAACCATCTCTGCCTCTATCCTCAGCAATGATTCGACACCTAAAGAAAAGTGGGGATAAAGAAAGAATAGTTCTGCTCAACCCAAGCAAAGCAACACGGGTTTTCTTTTCACGTAAATGCAGCTTAGTCTTGCCACCTGCTCTCATAAATGGCAATGAACTCCCAAGGGGGCGGAGGGAGCAAGAAGTGCCCCGTTCAGTTTCTTAAATTCAAGTCCAAAACCATTTGTGCATTAAATACAGCTCTCATCCATAAAGTTAATCCATAGATGTGCTTGATGGATTGAAGGCGGAGTTGATTTCTGACAGACAAAGACTTTATTATTCATATTTTCTATTAGACTAAGGATACATTAGTTCTGGTAGAATGCTTCAAAGTGGCCCTGCATTGATGTATGCACTCCTGCACCCCTGCACCCCTGCACCCCTGCTCCCCTGCACTCCTGCTCCCCTGCAACCCCCTGCTCCCCTGCAACCCCCTGCTCCCCTACACCCCTGCACCCCTGCACTCCTGCTCCCCTGCAACACTACCCACAACTCTCATTGCTCTACGCGAGCTCTAAGAAACACTCAGAATAACCTGAAACTGCCTTTAAAAAGGCAAGTAGTGGGCAAAATGGATTTTTTTAGGAGGGTGAAAGTTCGAAAAGACCTGCAAACTTCTGCAAAATAGGCGCCATCAGTGAAGTCTTTGTATTCAAAGAATTTACTTCAATTTTATTCTGCTTTGGGACGTTTATCTTTAATAGACTCAAGCATTTTAATTCTTATAAATTACACAGGCCAACAAAAAAAATTTTTTTCTGCCCCTTTGTTACAAATAGACATTTCTATATAATTTTGATGTGCTGAATTCAAAAATCGCAACAGATTTCCACTATCACATCTAGGTACTGAAATAAATTGCAAAAACATTTCTTTAAGGAATGTCAGTCTTGGGAAATATCAGAATAGAGCTATACAAACAAGAAACTTTTCCAATAATATTTAGGTAGTTGTATGCCAAGAATACGTGTTGCAATAAGCATTGCAAAGTAAACGCAGCACCAAGTCAATTGTACAATAGTAATGCTGGTATGAATTCAATGAGGCAATAACTTTCTTTTGCTAGACTTTCTTCGATGGCAAATAGCAACACAATCTCTTTCCAAACCCCAACAGTAATCTGCCATCATGTGCTGGTCCCATCTACCTTGATGCCGCTTCTCCATCATTTTGATATCTTGATGAAACCTTTCTCCTTGTTCATCATTAACGTCTCCGAGGTTTTCAGGAAATCTATTGAGATGACTATGCAAGAAATGCAATTTTATACTTATGTTGCACCCAAGTACATTAAGGCTTTTGATTAGATTGTCGACCAGAGTAATGTAATCATCCTGCTTCCTATTACCCAATAAATTTATGACAACATTAACAAATGCTTTCCATGCATTTGCATCCACATCATTCATAGATGAAATAAAATTGGGGTCCTTGACCACTTTTCTAATTTGAGGTCCATCAAATATCACTTCTTTGATTTTTTCTTCGCTTACGCTTGAAAAGGCAGCTTTGATGTACTGGAAACAGTTTCCTTCTTTGCACAAGGCTTTAAAAAATTGTTTGATAAGACCTAGTTTTATGTGAAGTGGTGGGGATACCATCTTTCTCCTGTCAACTAATGGCACATTTGTGATATTTTATCTCCCACATTTATTTCCTTTCTAATTGGCTACTCCTTCTGCACCCAATGCTTTTGCCTGGCTCTGCTATCCCAAAGACATAGAAAGCATGGATACTTTCTGTAGCCACTCTGTTGACCAAGAAGAAGACAAACCATTTTTAGATCAACACATATGATCCATTGATGTTCAGTGTAGCTAATCAGCTCCAGAACAACTTTGATGCTCTCATATGTCTCCTTTGCTAGAACCGAATGCGCGGTGGGGATTGTACCATACATATTTCCGTTGTGTAAAAGCATACACTTCAAGCTTTGCTTTCAACTATCCATGAAGAGCCTCCAATTTTCTGAATTATACTGGTCTATTTCTATTTCATTGAGAAGACCTGGGATACTATTGCAGTACACAGAGTTTCCTTTATTTTCGAAATATTGCAAGAACTTGCTCTCTCTAGTCCTATAGAAGGAAATCCTTGTTCCTGGAAGTAGGAGGTTTTTTCTTAAAGCCTAGAAACTAGAAGCTCAGATGATTCTTTTGAAAGGGAAAGATCTCGTACCAAGTCATTCAATTCTGATTGCGAGAAGAGTTGTGGAGGCTTTGCTTCCACTACATAGTCTTCATCTTTGCAATCAAAATTTCTAATTGATTCACCCATTGGGGCATCATCATCGTCGTTGTCTACCATGTAAAGATCCGGGAGATTTTTGAAAACAGGTACAGGGAAATTCGACAATACAGCACTGATCTTATGGCTGATTTTAAACTTGGAAACAAATTTTTGGCATTAAATCCTTTTGTTTCAGGAATGCAAAAATATCAGTCACTTATGTGGTTCTGAGCTCCTTCTTCCCTAATGGTGGGGTTTGTGCATTTATTCGCTCTGATGTGCACACCTTACACCTCAAACAATTCGATCTTTCTAATCCTGGCTTTCAACTCTTCTGGTTGAAAATTTCCCTTCCTCATGCCACAAAGTACATTTGCACTCTATACCGCTCTCCTAACTCAAACAATAATGAACTTCTCTTCGACCACCTTTCTAACTCAATCGAAACCATCACTTTACAATCTCCACGCTCTGAAATCATTGTTCTTGGTGATTTCAACATCCACAACTCCGACTGGCTCTCCTATTCCTCCAATGTCACCGACCCTGCTGGTCGGGAAGCTGAGGCCTTTGCCATTGTCAATGACTTGACACAGGTAATTTCAGAGCCGACACGCGTTCCTGACCGTGCAGGAGAGAAGGCAAATGCTCTCGATCTTTTCCTCACATCCAATCCTAGCATTTACTCTCCTCCCACCGTTAGCTCTCCTCTTGGTAACTCTGATCATTGTCTCATAACCTTACGGCATGACTTCCTCCCTCAACTCGATAGACCCTTTGCTCCGCAAAGCGTCTTCCACTATAGCAGGCTGACTGGGACTCCCTTCGCGCTTTTTACTCTTCTTACCCTTGGTCTTCTGGCTTTTCAAATGATCCTTCCTCTTTTGCTTCTTTCATCATCGACACAATACTTCTTGGCAAATATCTTTTTATTCCATCTTCTTACAAGCCCGGTAAAAAAAATTCCCCTAAGTGGTTCAATTCACAGTGCGCCAAAGCTGTGAATAGCAAAAACCACTACTTCAAGGAATGGAAGCGACTTAAAACCCAACACTCAAGAACTTCTTTCAACCAGTCACGCAATACTTGCTCCAAAACCATCAAAAATGCCAAATCATCTTTGTCCAACGCATCAACAACAAAATCGCTTCCTGCCAGGCTGGCTCTCGCTCCTTTTGGTCTATGGCCAAAGTTGTCTCCCAAAACTTTTGCCAATCATCTTTCCCTCCACTAAAAAACAACTCTGACTCTTCTTCTTCTACCACTTCTTCATCCGAGGCTAATCTTTTTGCGTCAATCTTTGCCTCCAACTACAAACTGGACGACCAAGGGGTCCAACCTCATCACTTCCCCCCCTTCAAAATTCACTATGTCACCCATTAAGTTCTCCACACGAAAAGTTCGCCAAACCCTTCTCCAGCTTGACACCTCCAAATCCAACGGCCCTGATGGTATTCCAGCAATAGTTCTCAAAACCTGTGCTCCTGAACTTGCCCCTATTCTTAACAAACTATTCCAGCTTTCCTACATTCTTGGCACATTTCCCACCTCGTGGAAACAAGCCCACGTCTTTCCTATCCCAAAATAAGGCGACAAGTCTAATCCACTCAACTATCGTCCCATTGCAATCACTTCACTCATCACTAAAACTATGGAGACCATCATCACTAAGCAACTTCTTACCTTTCTTGAAACAAACAATCTGATCTTCTCTCTGATCACCAGTATGGCTTTCGAAAAGCCAGGTCTACTGGTGATCTTCTTGCTTATGCTGTCCTTGTCTGGTCCTCTGCTCTAGAATCCAGTGGTGAGAGCAGAGTGATCTCTCTCGATATCTCCAAGGCCTTTGATCGCGTTTGGAACAAGGATCTCCTCGCTAAACTGCCGATGTTTGGTCTCCATCACACTCTCATTAATTGGATTGGCAGTTTCCTCTCTGATAGGTCAATTGCCGTCAGAGTGGACGGCTTCCTCTCCAATCTGCACTCTATCAATGCTGGTGTACCCCAAGGCTCTGTCATCTCCCCTATACTCTTCATCCTCTTCATCAATAACCTGCTCACCTCCACGTCTTCTAGCATTCACTCCTTTGCTGATGATACCTTCCTAAGTTCCTCATTTTCATTCAATCCAAATGACCATGCTTCCACCGATATCCAACTCCACAGAAACATTTCAGCCTCGCTTCTCTCCAATGATCTGACAGTTATTGAGAAGTGGGGTAAAGACAACCCAGTTTCGTTCAACCAAAGCAAGACGAAACAGGCTGTCATTTCACGCAAACGTAATCAAAACTCTCCAGCTGTCTTCATGAACGGTGATGAACTGGACACTTCAGCTTCTTTCACACAACTTGGTCTTTCTCTTTCATCTAATCTCACTTGGAAAACACATCCATTCCATTGCTAAACACGGACCTTAAAAGCTCGGTTTCCTCGCCAGAGCTCGTGGGTTTTTCTCATCTTCTCACCTTCTAACTATATACAAGTCCCAAATCCGTCCTTCTTTACAGTACTGCTCCCACGTCTGCGGTGGCGCTCCAAAATCCACTCTCTGTCTTCTTGACAAAGTCCAATCCAATGCCATTCGTCTAATCAACAATCCTACCCTCGCCAAATCTCTCCTACCTCTTTCCCATCGTCGTTTAGTCGGAGATCTTTCCATCTTTTACAGATACTTTCACGGGCATTGCTCACAGGAGATCAGGGATATTATTCCAGCTCCTCTGAGGCGTGTCAGGACCACCAGAAGCTCAACTCATTCACACCCTTTCCAAGTTTCACTGCCTAATCCACGAACTCTGTCTCACAAATCATCATTCATCCCAAGAACATGCAACTTATGGAACGTCTTGGCTTCTTCTTGCTTTCCTGAGTCCTACTTTAGGCAACACCAGTTTCAAGGTGTGCGTATGAAACTGGTCCTAAAAAGCTGCTGTTCGTTTCAACCCACATGGACGATTCTTGCCTTGCTGTCTTGTTTAACGTGCAGAGAACACGGAGTCAGAGAGACGACGATTAGCGCTGTTGTGCTTGAATGACTGACTAACGTATTAAAATGAAATACATGTTTATATAGCCGACTCACAAAAGAGATAATATTACCAAACTCATCGAGTAAGAATAGGAGCGGAAGATTGATTGTGAATGACGCAAGTAGATGAATAGATGATGAGCTGATGGGAATTATGACAGGAAATAACAACTGATTGGATGAATAGAATTGTATTGTTAAGCAAGGTGGTAATGGCGGCATAGATAGAGATTTATGAGGGTAGAAAGGTGAGTCACTACACTACAACTTGCCATCTTTCAAATCTAAGATCAATGAACTTGATCTTATCCCTCTATCCTCTTAGCTGCTCGCTTTCTTCTTTCCTCCTATGCTGGGGCTTTGTATAGACCACCATGGCCTTTCCTCACCATAACCAACTAAAAAAAAACCTTGCATTTCATCACTTTCTTTTACATTAGAGTTTCTTCTTTGGACGTGTCCCGAAGAAATGCATCAGTAAATGAAATCATAAAGACTGATGTCAATAGATGTTCGGCTTCTTTTTTCTTTTTTACAACATAGCTATGGGAGAGAGGTTAGCTTGTGTTGATTATCTTCGCTATAATTATGTTTTAGGATTACTTGTAATAAAGAAATCTTGTTTATTTCCGTACAGGTGAATTACTATTTTGTCACCCTCTTGTTTATAACTGGGTACAACCAACTGCAGTGGTGCATAGAAAAACCTTTTGTTGGCTTGCTAGGGTCAAATGTTGTTTACAATTCCTGCTTAGCTGCCAGCTTACCAGCAAATATCTTAGATCATTAATTAGCACCTCGCACAATTTTCTCACTAGCTGATCAAGAAAAGCCACAGTAAGGCTAGGCAAGAATGAAGTCGCCACTTTTCCTTGTTTTGGTGTGGATAGCCTCCCTGGTTATCACAGGAAACGGTATGCAAATCAGCTATACACTATCTGCTAGTAACGTTTTTCATTAAACTCTCCATCCCAGAAAGTGGTGGAAATCTTAGTATCAAGAAGAAATGTTAAGTCGGTGAATGTTTCTGTAACTATAGCCAGCTGCTATTTGCAAAGAATACCCTGCTTATAACACCTTGATTTCATCACCTTTATTTCATTGACTTCCTTGCATTTTTGTAACTATTTTGAATGCAGTCATCAGCTGAATTGACGTAATTTTTCTATTGCAAGCTAAAGATAGTTAATTTTAGGCGCTGAATGGCTTATGACTGATGTTATTAAACAAAAAAGCAATCGAGGCGAGTTTGGCACGTGGGGAGGGTTCGAATACTGCAAGAATGGCGTATTTGCCAATGGATTCATGCTGCGAGCTGAGAAAGACCAAGGGATAGGTGATGACACTGGTGCAAATGCTGTTTGTTTGAAATGTGGCAAAGTTGACACTTGCTCCAAGCAAGGGTCCTATGGAGATTGGTCAGAGCCTCAAGTATGCCCTGAAGGCAGCTTTCTGTCTGGGTGGAGGCAAAATGTAGAGCCTTACCAAGGATGGGGAATCTTAAAAGATGATACATCACTCAACAATGTTGAATACAGGTGTAGAGATAGCGGAACGTGGGGAATCAAGCAGACGTTGAAGACGAAGGCGAAGGAATGGGGGAAATGGAGCAGATGGGCAGAGTGCCCAAGTGGCGAGTTCATCTGTGGCATCGAAACAAGAGTTGAAGATCCAGACGGTGACGACACAGCTTTGAATGATATCAAGCATCAGTGCTGCAAACCAGACTCAAAGAAAAAGAAAGCAAAAGAGGATGTGTATGTAACTGAATGATTAATTATCTTGCAAGCTATAATGATGAAAGAAACTTCTCAATTTTTCAAAGATGTTGCCTCGATCCATGATTTTAAACGTTTTGACTTACAAGATTTCAATATTGCGGAAATATGATTCATCGTGTCGACGATTTTTTCGTCCGATAATCGTCAGCGATAAATCACCGAGAAATCGTCGGTATTGGCTCAGACAATCTTATGAAAGTTATTACCAAATTCGGTTGGGAAAATGTGAAAGTGGGCGATTGATATAAAGAATTTGTTACCACTTTGGAGCTAATATTGCCCATTCTTCTTCACGTGGTCAGAGAGGCCGAGAGAAAGGATATCCCTAGCGTTTCATGCTGTGACGAGTTTCGGTCGAATAAATATTTAACACGAAGAAGTTATTGCTCTTCCGTGCGTCTTCTTTGGTCACATCTCATTTTAACTCTGCTTCAAATGCAGAGAAAGTCGAAGCGAAACAGAGGAGGAGAATGCTTTCGAATTGCAAGAAGAAGCAGAATCAGGAGAAGGAGATGAGCTGCAAAAGCGAGGTAATTGTTCAATGTTCTCAAAATATGCTTGCATGGATTCTTATGAAAATGGAGGAACCAAATTCAACTTATGGAGTTTAGACCTGAAATTATTTCAATCTACTCTAAAAAGTCTGCTGCGAATCAATTATTTAGTGTGAAGATTCCTGTGGAAAAAATGACTTTCTGGTAAGATTCCATTGATTATTACACGTTTTTTAGTGAAGCAAGTTAAGTCATCGTGATAACTCAATAGCAGGGTCCTTACGAATTTACCATATGGTCATTCATTTTGGATCTGTCGTTACATAAACTTCTTTAACATCGAGTGAGGGGAGTAACCAGATCTCTGTAATTCTAGGCGTAGGAATCACGAAGTGTGGTCAAACCGAGAGGAAGGAGCTGGTCACTGCTCGCTAACCAAAACGCTCATCCATGTCCATTTGCAATATATGTACATAAAAGAAAGATTCTCTTTTTTCCAATGAATCTTAGTAACAGGATCTTAAGGATAGCCTATTGAAAGCATTGGCCGAGCGTTAGGGCGTCCATCCCCATTTTGCATATGCTACATATGGAAAATTATTTTGCTGTGATGGAGTGACACGTATGGAATCATGTCCCGGATGGTTACCTCACAGGCTAGATGGCCGAAGCTGTGCTACGCGTACGGTGGGTTGGACATGACAGGTGGCAAGCCTGCGTATTTTAAATCCCTAAACGAATGCTCTAATCAACGAGTAACAGGTCCTTTCGAACATTAGTGAAAAGACGAAATTTTGACAACTGAATTTTCTCCTCGTGCTTTCCTGTAGTGGAATAGCTTTGTTATCAAATGATCTGTGTTACGGCCATTTTAAGCTTGTCCAATCGCTGACGAAGCTGTCTCTTGCAGCGTTCAAGTTTAGGCAAATACTGAAAATTATTTTAATTTTTTTACACCATGTTCCTCGCAAAATTGTTCTGAAATGGATGAGGAGGTCCCTGCAACATTTTCACCGTTGATTATTTTCTACTCACTCTAGGAGATCAAATGATGACCAATATTGGGTACCTGTTCAAGGGGTACAATATGCTGGAGGGCAACCCAACAGATCCTGATAGGGCGTTTGATCCTGGGTTTAGGACAAAAATCTTTGAAGCAACGTATGATAAAAACCGGCAAACAGATGACTATAGGTACAAGATTCCAGATAATGTTGATATAGTCGGCAAAGAGTCGTGCAGTGCAGCATTCAGTGCAGAAACAGTGATGACAGAGTCAGACTATCAGAAGAGCCTGCTTGCAAAGGCGTCCGTCACTGGATCTGGCAATATCAACATCGTCAAGGCATCATTCACAGCAAGTGCTGAATACAGCAAGACGTCCAAAAGGCTCAAGACAAACAAAAAATCAATAATCAAAAGTGAGGCAACGTGCACCGTATATGAGGCCAGGATTCAAACAGGAACACCACCAAAGCTGTCAGAGAACTTCATCAAATCTGTCAAGTATTGGTCGGAAACGCAAGACTACGGAAAACTACTCGATACTTTTGGAACGCATTTCGTTGAAGCTGTAGACATGGGTGCGAGGTAATTCACTGTGCTTATTCTAAAAACGGTCTAAAACTAAAACACGTTTTTGGAATCCAGTATGAGTAGAAGGGATCTTTTCTCCATCTCCTGTTAGCTTTTATCATTCCTCCTTTCTTGGGGGCTTTGCTATAGGCCACCAGAGCCTTTCCCCAACAAGCTAGAACATTATTTGCTAGATAGTTGTGATTCACAGCCTTAGAGTTGCAAGGTAGAGTTGCAAGCTCAGTTCCTTGCAGGACGTTACTCGTAACTGTAAGCCACGTGCATATTTACTACTTGGTAGGCAGATGGAAGGAATTCAGAAAGAAGCAAGGGCGTTGATCCAATGCCTAGACTTTCATGTGCTTTAACGAATCTGCCGACGACCTCAAATGTCAGCTTAAATTGAATCTCTGAAGGGGAATCATGCATGGCATCTGTTGTGTATCAGCTTGAATGCGCAAACGTCTGTCTTGCATTTAAACTGCACTCAGAACAGAAGAGTTCAACTCACTTAAGCTGAAATCATAAAACTTCATTTCTTGGAATATATACTAACAAACAACTACCAACCTCTCTAAATAGCTGGTTTACAATTGGTTGCTTGAACAAAAATAAACGAGAAATGCAAAGGAAAGAAAATGCAAAAAAAGTTGCTAGAAAAGAATTAGAATTTTTAAATTTCCATGTGTTCGGTATCGTTCCAGTCTTTATTTATACGGCAGAACACGTAGTAAGAAGTCCTTATTGCAATCGACATAATGAATAAATAATGAATAATATAGAATCTTTATACTGGATTGAACAACTCAACGTAAGAGTAGCTGTTCTCAAAGTGTGTGCTGTGAAAAGCGTTCATTGGGGAAATTGGCCGTGAAAACGCAGCGGTATTCCAAGAAGCTTAGTGAATCATGGCCTAAGACTCGCTGCTAACAGTTTCAAATCTGAAAATAATCGTGAACCACATTTGTTTTTAGGTTTACTAGACTGCAGGAAATCTCCAAGGAAAACCAGGAGAAGATGAGGAAGAGTGGTATTGACATCAAACTCGCAGCTGAAGCATCAGCCACTGGCATCGGGAAATTGTCAACAGATAATCAGTTGAAAATCACCAGAGAAAACACAGAGAAATTTGAGAAATCGGTCGAAAGCACAAGAGTGGTCACCATTGGATCAAAGCCTCCTTCTGATGGTAAGATCTCAGCTGTTATTCAGTTGTTCGAAGCATTTTTGTTTCAGTGAGTGGCAGAGCCAAAAGGGTGCAGGTCTTGCTTTATAGACGTGGTATGCGAAAAGGCACACTCGTGTACTGGTGCAGTCAAAGATTATACGAAAAGACCTCGCTATTTGACCAAGGACGGGAGATAAATTGACACAGTTCTATCAGAAGCTCTGTTTCCAGAAGAAAGAAAATATGTTGTTGACTGTCTATCGGTGCTTCTGCGTCAACAGAAAAGCGTTTGTGAACGTCTCTCGTCATACATTTTACATTTTGCTGACATGAATGAAAGACTAAAACATTCATTAAATGATTATCAGGAACGACTGACAATTCAACAAGCTCGTGAAATTGTTTGCATGTCTATTTTTGATGAAATGCGTCAAAGCATTGCTTCGACCTCAAGGCCTTTTTTTTTTTTTTTCAGTGGGTTATGTTGAGGAAAGGCCATGGTGACCTGTATAAAGCCCCAACAAAGGGAAGGGACAGAGTAACTTTTGGACGGAGTGGGGAGGGGTGATCAGAAAACCAAATAAATTCAACATGTTGACCATAGCATGTTGCAATGTGACTGGTAAATAATGTAGTGTGACCAGAGGGACAAGGCTCCCATTTCTTTCAGGGGAAATGGCAATAAATTGCATAAAAATCGTTTAGCTCAAGGCCCTGTGCCCTTAGATTTATGGCTGTGTCCTAGCCATGTAAGTAGTGATTTGTTTCCAGCAGAGTTTTCCAGAATTCCATAAGAATTTGCTTGTCAAAATGAATGCTTCTTCGGGTTGCATCGTACTTTCTTCTGATATCAATGACCTGCAAGCTTCTTTAACACCGTTTCACACAATAGCATCGCATTTTGCTAGGCCTGGAGCTTCACACAGCGCCCTGTCCCATGTGATTGTCTCAAATAACACTAAGCAGCCATTCGCAACATAATCCCTGCTATGCAGTCAATCGATCTATAGCTTCCATCCTTTGCCTTTGACAATCGCATCCTCTTTTTGCAGGAAAGCAAGAGACTTGGATCGCGGCAGCAATTGACCGACCATTGCCAACATTTTATCAGTTGAATAGCATTACAGAGCTCTTTACCCCGAACTTCTTTCAGGAAAGTGATGGCGTGGACTACAAGAAAATCAGACAGGAATTGTCAGCCTACCTTAAGGTACGATTCTTGTTGACTAATGTTGACCTATATTCTCAATGCATTGATTTCTATCTGACAACTGAGCTATCCTGGCGTCTGTACAATGGTATATTTGTAGTTTTATAGATGACATCATGCAAATAAGCGATGATGCGATACGAAATACATCACAGAGGCAGTTGGAATTGAGTGGTTCGAGAAAATCTTTACTGTTTGGAAATCCGAAATTCGCGGCATGTCCGTTTCAGATCTTGGTATATGATGTAGTACCCTTTCGTAATGTCCGTGTATTGGTGCAAAACGCAATCGACAAAATCAACTCGAACGTTCAACTAAGTATTAATCGAACAAATTTAGCCTGTCCAGTGATAATTTATTTATATTTAGTTCAGTAAGGCAGAAGCAAATGGAAGATTTTTATAGGATATACATTATTCAAGGGTTGCTGCAATGGCAACATCTTCACTGAGCAGATATTTGCTGTAAGAAGCTAACCTTTTCTAACGACAAAGACTTGTCATAGGGCCCTGTACTGCTATCTCCAACCATGACTCATGCATTAACAGTAGAGCAGTTTTTAAGAGTAAGGATTCTGCATATCCTTTCACGTAGGGGTACTGTCAAAAGCTGAAATCTGGTCGCTTACAAAATCTTGAATGCGATGGTCCACCGAAAGGATGCAGTGGAGGAAGTCAGTGCAGTGCCAACGCAAGATGCGTAGATAGTTCCAGGGGCAACAACAACGATCAGCAGTATGAATGTACTTGCAATCCTGGGTATGAAGGAGATGGAGTCATTTGTGACAGAAGTAAGGAGTTATGACAGAGCATTTCTTACAATTCATGGTAGATAGGATTGAATGACAGGGGCATGGTCATATCTCGAAATCCCTTTCGCACGTAGAATAGCATCAAGAAATCATTTCCTGAAGAAGAATAATCAGAATAACCATGAATTAATCTGACAAGCCATTGAAATGGTCTAGAGATTGCAACTAAAAAAGCAAAGTCAGTCGACGCCCTTCTATAGCAATTTCTAAAATTTCATTTGATCTTAATTGCAATAAGCAATAAATTATTGAAAGTAGGAGTATTGGAGCTGAGAGAGAGACTTTTAATCTGTTGGGGAACTCCCTGCCAATGGTAAGGAGTTTTGTCCCCACTTTGCATCTTGAAAAATTCCATTTTGACCATACGGCACAACTTTTTGTCCGTGCAATGCTGCATATTTTAGTCATGGCTCTCATCCAGCTTAAAAAGCTTCCAGATCATTCCAATAAGGACATGATGTTAAAATAGCTCACTAGTTAAATTCAGTGTGTTTATTAGTTGCTGTATGATGTTGCATCAAACTTAGATACAACTCTGAAAGTCTTGCACCAGCCGATAAATTGTTCTGTGGTCTGGCCTGATTTTGCATTGCTGTAGCGTTGCATCATTTGGGCGGGCTCAAGAGCGATCTCCATAAAATTCACAGCAATTTTTGTGGGAGTACGGTAAACAACTAAGTCCTATAGATTACGCCTACAATTGTATTTTTTGTTAAACTGCGTTGCATACTCTTCTTACTTCTTCTTGCTTTCCTGAGTCCTACAACTTGCCACCTTTCAAATCTAAGAGCAATAAACTTGATCTTATCTTTCTCTCCTCGTAGCTGTTCGCTTCTTTCTTCCTATGTTGGGGCTTTGTATAGGCCACCATAGCCTTTCCTCAACATAACCAACTAAAAAAAAAATACTCGATTTTAAGCGTAGCAGAAACCAAAGTTAGGGCTCTGAGCTTTTCTAGGGAGGTGGAATTCGTGTGGTGGTTTCCCGTTGCCTTCCTCACCAATGGCGCTTTAAAAGTGACACATGGAGGAATCGAACTGACAACCCCTGTGTTGTGAGTCCGCATGCTTAACCAATACGCCACGGCACCATTCAATTACACATAAATTCAAATCAACCCTGAAAAGCCTTTCTTTCATGAAATGAATCAATGCTCTGTTGGATAGTCTACCTTGACAAAGAAGGCCTCCTTTTGACCGAAGAAACTCTTACTTTGGACGGATCGGAAATCCGCTGTGTCCAAAGAAGCTTCATTTCTCCATGCGACTTCGAAGTAGTAAGAGCGGACTACTGCTTCTTCGGCTTCTTTCTCTTGCTCCTGCTTTATTCATAGTTGGCTGGGATCCCTGTGTGGATTAGCCTTCATCTGCACCCACAACGTGCACAATTTGGTACTGGGTACTCCCCAATGTCACATGCGAATGCCGATGCCGCCGAAGCCCTTTCCCAGTCACTCGGGCCTGTGAAAAATGAGTTGAGATCACTTGCGGCGGTCGATATCCAGGGATACCAACGTGGAGGTTTCTGCCTTGTCCCCACCAGTTCAACGAAAAGCGGTTATAGAAATGATCGTAGCCTCGTTACCAAAAGGGTTGCAATTGCATCAGTTTAACAAAGTTACCATACAAGTCACAGAATATTTCCTCCTAACACGGTGAACCGATGTACTGCACTTTTGATGAAACTCTAATTCCCGACTTGCCGTAATTGAAGAATTAGCCCCTGAACCCCAGAGCACTATATTTTGATTAAAGTTGTTCAAAAATTGCCTAATTTGAGGTAGAAAACTGAGGACAGGTCTCTAGTGACTGGGTCGGCGGGTGTCGTCTGTAATCCGCAATGATAGGTAATGACCGACATAGGGGGACTTTGAGGGCTGTTGTTAATGGGGAATATACTCTCTCATTTTCAGGACTCAAATGGAAGCCAACAGTCGTTATCGAGCATGATGATATAAGAAGCGATTACGGCACATGGGGAGGGCTTGAGTTTTGCAAGAATGGTGTATTTGCCAGCGGATTCTTGCTCAAGGCTGAGGAATACAAAAAAGGCGGCGATGACACTGGAGCGAATGCAGTTTGTCTGAAGTGCGCCGAGTCAGACATCTGCTCAAAGAAGGGACAATGGGGGAAGTGGTCAGACCCGTTTATGTGCCCAGAAAACAGCTACATGAGTGGGTGGCGGCAGAATATCCAAGAGCACAAGGGATGGGGCCTGCTTAGGGACGATACTGGGATGGACAACGTCGAATACAAGTGCAGAGACGTCAATTCGTGGAGCGAGACAGCCACACTGAAAGGCGATGCAAAGGAACGAGGCAGATGGAGTCGATGGAAGGAGTGCCCAAGAGGAGAGTTCATTTGTGGTATTGATACCAGGGTCAGAGATCCTGGCGGTGATGATACAGCATTGAATGACATCAAACACCAATGTTGCCAGCCAACTTTAAAGAAGAAGGCAAAAGCTATTAAGTGAGTTTGAGGGTAAGCTACTTCATCCCTTTCTATGTTGGGGCTTTGTATAGGCCACAATAGCCTTTCCTCAACATAACCCACTAAAAACAAATCCCTGCCCCATGTTTAAGCTGTAATCTACAGTGAAAGACCTTTTGCAGTTACAAGTTACATACAAAATTTAAAATGGCGAGCTTCATAAGATGTCACAGGCCAACCACTATGCAATGCGAAGAGAATGACACCAATAGCAGCCCAACGACCATATCAACATTTATACTTTGACACTGCTGGGTGTAAGCTAAAAGGAAATAGGAATGAGAGAATAATACCAGATACGTTGGCGATTCTTTATATTGGATTCGTCAAAAGACAACAAGCATCCAACTCTGTCATTATTTCGATATGAATGGAATACACAATAGACACTCTCTACCAACTTGCTTACTCTGCCATACATATATTCCAAATTCCAATAACGCAGGTGCTGTAGAAAATACTGACAAAGGTCAGGTGAAAGATGCTGAAGATAGCAATCAAATGATGACGAAAATACGTTTTGATTTGACGAGAATGGGCAATATTTAGAAATTCTATTTACCGCCCGTCATGTTGATGCAAACAAGGGTTATTTACATTTCCCATTAACTAGTTTCGACCCCCGAAACCTTTCACTGTGATTCATGAGATTACTTCGTAAACATAAACCTCATAAATCTCTTGTTTCCGCTCTTATTCAGACACGGTGCTTTGATGCACTTCCTGAACCGTAATTCATTGAACCTTAAGCCAAATATGTGGACAATCTATTCTGGTTCTGCAATTGTGTTTTCCAGTCGCTAGCCACTTTGTTGGCATCTAACAGCTTAGCATCCCTTTAAAAGACGATGAGCGATGCTGGACGCATTGACTGTCCCAACTAAGCATTGGCATTGAATTTCGTTTGTGCACCAAGTTACATTCCTCTTAGGTTAAGGCTAAATTAAAGGTATCATCTTCTAGCCGTAGTTCACTCAACAGGCATACTGATAAAACGTTCTTTAAGTTGCTACCAACCAACATGGTATCAGTTTCGAGTCACTGATAACTTAGTCGGGCATACTAATAAGATAGATCAAACGCATTAATTTACACATATATCTAATTACTTTTTAGGAGAGCAGAAAGCAATCAAATATAAGCAACACACAGAAAGGTACTTTGGCAACTGGTTCATCCAAAATTATGCTAAACATACTCGGAAAATGAATGATGTAATTGACTAACAAAACTGCATTTTATCTTTTCTCGGTCTGCCTATCACATAGCATTAATTGAAGGTGTGTAATTTCAATTCACACCAACGTGTCTTGAAAGAAAGTCCCTTGTTTGAGAAATGGATCATCGTTACTTTAATTGCAACATGCTCTACTAATCACCTCGATCATTAACTTGAATTATCTTTATGGACTTTACTCTCACTCGCCATCATTCGCATCAGTCATGCCAAATTTTGGCTGATCAATCGAATCGTTCAAATCATCATGAATAACCCATGGCCTCATACATATTGTCATCACATGATCATCGCTGGGTGACGCAAGCTCTGCAACACAAAACCATAGCAGCATGACTGCCTTCGTAATCACCGTCAGTATCATGATTCCTTCAAGTCAAAGCTTTACGGTAATACGTGCTCTACCTTCTCTCCCGAGTGGATTTTAGCATGCAGGAAAAGTACGCAGGTCAAACAGTAGATGACTGCATTCAAAATAGTTACAAAAATGCAAGGAAGTCAATAAAATAAAGGTGATGAAATCAAGGTGTTATAAGCAGGGTATTCTTTGCAAATAGCAGCTGGCTATAGTTACAGAAACATTCACCGACTTAACATTTCTTCTTGATACTAAGATTTCCACCACTTTCTGGGATGGAGATTTTAATGAAAAACGTTACTAGCAGATAGTGTATAGCTGATTTGCATACCGTTTCCTGTCCTGAGCTTCTAGTTTCTAGGCTTTAAGAAAAAACCTCCTACTTCCAGGAACAAGGATTTCCTTCTATAGGACTAGAGAGAGCAAGCTCTTGCAATATTTTGACAATAAAGGAAACTCTGTGTACTGCAATAGTATCCCAGGTCTTCTCAATGAAATGGAAATAGACCAGTATAATTCAGAAAATTGGAGGCTCTTCATGGATAGTTCAAAGCAAAGCTTGAAGTGTATGCTTTTACACAACGGAAATATGTATGGTACAATCCCCACCGCTCATTCGGTTCTAGCAAAGGAGACATACGAGAGCATCAAAGTTGTTCTGGAGCTAATTAGCTACACTGAACATCAATGGATCATATGTGTTGATCTAAAAATGGTTTGCCTTCTTCTTGGTCAACAGAGTGGCTACAGAAAGTATCCATGTTTTTTATGTCTTTGGGATAGCAGAGCCAGGCAAAAGCATTGGGTGCAGAAGGAGTAGCCAATTAGAAAGGAAATAAATGTGGGAGATAAAATATCACAAATGTGCCATTAGTTGACAGGAGAAAGATGGTATCCCCACCACTTCACATAAAACTAGGTCTTATCAAACAATTTTTCAAAGCCTTGTGCAAAGAAGGAAACTGTTTCCAGTACATCAAAGCTGCCTTTTCAAGCGTAAGTGAAGAAAAAATCAAAGAAGTGATATTTGATGGACCTCAAATTAGAAAAGTGGTCAAGGACCCCAATTTTATTTCATCTATGAATGATGTGGATGCAAATGCATGGAAAGCATTTGTTAATGTTGTCATAAATTTATTGGGTAATAGGAAGCAGGATGATTACATTACTCTGGTCGACAATCTAATCAAAAGCCTTAATGTACTTGGGTGCAACATAAGTATAAAATTGCATTTCTTGCATAGTCATCTCAACAGATTTCCTGAAAACCTCGGAGACGTTAATGATGAACAAGGAGAAAGGTTTCATCAAGATATCAAAATGATGGAGAAGCGGCATCAAGGTAGATGGGACCAGCACATGATGGCAGATTACTGTTGGGGTTTGGAAAGAGATTGTGTTGCTATTTGCCATCGAAGAAAGTCTAGCAAAAGAAAGTTATTGCCTCATTGAATTCATACCAGCATTACTATTGTACAATTGACTTGGTGCTGCGTTTACTTTGCAATGCTTATTGCAACACGTATTCTTGGCATACAACTACCTAAATATTATTGGAAAAGTTTCTTGTTTGTATAGCTCTATTCTGATATTTCCCAAGACTGACATTCCTTAAAGAAATGTTTTTGCAATTTATTTCAGTAGCTAGATGTAAAAGGAACCAAGAGGAAGAGAAAAACGACTCGATAGACTGGCAAACAATGGAGGGTTTGAATCGTGTCATCACAAGGCATTTTACTGGCATTTTACTGGCATTTTACTGGCATTTACTTGTCGTAGGACATATGCCAAATAATGATGCAAATTTTGATACGAAAAAATCAAAAACGGCATTGCTCAAAAATGAAAATATAATTTCAATGTAATGAAGATCCCCTCGTCAGACCCTTATCAGAGCAGGAACATGTTTCTCGGGTTCTTTCTTGCATCTCATTTTCTTCTGTCGTGCTCATCAGCTATGTGAAGATGATTTCTCAGAGCAGACACCCAATCATTTGCATCAATCGCTTTTATTTGCATCATGGTATAGTATCATATTGTCGCACTCCGGTCATTTTTCGACATTTCACACTCTGATGGGTGGGAGACACAACGATCTTAATTACGATAAAATTTTCCTTGCATTATTCTGCTCAGTAGAGTAAATATTTTCGTTTGTAGATACAGTAGAGTATGCTTTTAGAAAACGCTGGCAGATTGTCTGAAAGTTGGTTGCTTAACTTTAAGCTAGTGGTGGCAAAATGTACATTGCCTAAGTACACTGTACATTACATTGCCCGCCTCACATTCACTCTGTGCCATGACATTTTGCAACAATTTGCAGACACGAGCAGTTCGAATGTCAAGGGAGCAGTGATAAAGAAGCAGAATTTACCTAAAATGAGGCTATAATAGCTGCTTGCTGCAATGTAGATTTTGCTGAAGTTCTTGTTGGAAAAATCTGATTGCGCTCGCAGGGCCTTGTAAGCTAAAACAGGCTTCTTACTCGGTAGCTTTCGCCTTCTTCTTCTTCAGAATCGGCTTGCAACATTTGTGTTTGATATCATTCAGAGCTGTGTCGTCACCATCTGGATCTTCAACTCTTGTGTCAATGCCACAGATGAATTGTCCTCGTGGGCACTCTGTCCATCTGCTCCACCTTCCCCACTCTGCTGCTTTGGTTTTCAGCTCTCCTTTCATGTCCCACGTTTCGATATCTCTGCACCTGTACTCGACATTATCAAGTGATGTGTCATCTTTCGCCATACCCCATCCTAGGTAGTCCTCCACATTTTGCCTTCACCCTGAGAGGAAACTGTTTGGAGGACAGGACTGAAGCTCAGACCAGTCTCCCCAGGTTCCCTTTTTGGAACAAACATCGACGTCGCCACATTTCAGGCAGACAGCATTTGCACCCGTATCATCACCTATTCCTTGATCTTTCTCAGCTCTCAAGGTGAAACCACGTGCGAATATCCCACCTTTGCAGTATTCGAATCCTCCCCATGTGCCAAAGCCGCCTTTGTTTTCTGATTGTTCGATATCTTCTGTCAGTATCCATTTTGGAGCTGGAATAAATTATCATAATAATGTCTGAAGAGATGAACAGGGACAAGAAAGCATGGCATAGCAGAAGCAACAATAAGTGCTTTGTTTGAGGAACGGTAATTGGTCCATTGAAAAAACAACGAATCTTACGCAGTTAGCTTTTAAGGGGATATTTCAGTTAGTGAGAGAGGCAAATGGGGAGACAGGTATGGAGGAGGAGACGGAGCGAGAGAGGGAGAGCCAGAAAAAGCCTGGGACGAAGAGACCCAGAGAGGTAGAGATCGAAAGTGCCAGAGATCCAGGGAACCAGAGAGGTGATTCCTAGAGCAACCTTTTTTTACACACGTGATTCTACCTAGATGTCAAAGGTGGAAATTTGGACACTGAGAAGCTGTGTGCTTATCGAGCAGTGTCCAGGTCCTTCTTCTCGATGTGACCACACCTCGTGATTCCTACGCCTGGAATTACAGAGAGCTGGCGACTCTCCTCACTCTAAGTGAAAGTTCAGCTGAGGATGCATTCGAACCACTGAGCATGGGATCAATGCGTAAGAATGTTACCAATGAGCTATCCTAGCACCTTATTACTAGATCAAACTGATATGGATCTTGCGGGAAAAGCAATTAGATTGAACATTTCTTACTTCTGCTGCACATTCTTCCATCGCCTTGATAACCAGGCTTGCACTTGCATTCGTACTGCTGATCATCGTTTCCACTTGCTGCGTTGTCAACACAAACGGCATTCACACTGCACTGACTTCCTCCTTTGCAACCTTTAGGTGGTCCGTTGCATTCAGCATTTGCGAAACCATTGGGTCTCAATCTGTTGCAATAGCCCTACGCAAAAAGACGATCATGGCTTGATTCGTTGCTAAAGAAAACTGCTCTCTTCCTTCAATTGAGTCATCTTCATAGCTTTGCTATCACTGACTTTTATTTCTTATTAATTGTTACTATAGGGTACTGGCCAAGCGTGTGTTGAGCTTCAGTACTAGTTCTTAGTCGATTTTAGACTGCAAAATTACGACCTACTGTAGACCATACGAAAACTCAATAAGTAAATGCATTGTCATTGTTAGCTGGTATAGAATTCCTGGAATCCTTGCAGAACACCAAAATTGATTTTGCATGATCTATGGCTAAGAAGAATCTATTCCTGTAAAATATGTTTAAGTACATTGCAAAAAGCATGAATATATATTGGTACAAGTTAACCTGGCTACTCATCTCTAAAGCTTCTCACTTGACACTCGTGAAAATAAAAAGAATGTCAAAATATTTGGATCAAAGGCACCGTAGATGTATTGGTTATGTTCAGCTTGCAATGCTCCAGATTCTTTGGATCTTAATAGAGGTTCTACTGTCTATCTTTTAGTTTCAGTAATAGTCAAATTTCATGAATTTATGACATAGAACAATGCTTATCCTCATTTGTAAAAAGTTGTAATATCAATACGATACATACCTTCAAATATTCTTTAAGTTCTTTTCGAATTTTTCTAAATCGAATTCTAGTTCCTTTGAAAAATGAGGGTCTGAAGACTGTTAAGATGCTCTTTAATTTATAATAAACCGGCAAAGGTTTGGTCACGGCTTCCTGCACCCAAGTCTCAGTTTTTCCTGATTGCAAAAAAACAGAACATGTTATTAATACTGAATGGCGCGATTTGTGTGTTGCGTGCAATTTAGTTCAAGAGTCCAACCCTGTTTAGTTCATGTTTTGGAAGATTGTCATCACAAGCAGGTCATACCAAAGATGTTTTAGGTAGAAAATTGCACTGCTTTGCCAAGAGCCCTAATTCTGACTGAAAAGTTTATGAAGAACAGAATAGAAAATTGTACAAAACGCCACACTTTACAATACCCACCGTCTGCTGGAGGTTTGGACCCAACAGCTACGTATTCTGTGCTCTCTACAGATTCTTCGAATATCTTTGTGGATTTAGTGTCGATTTTAAATTGATTGTCGGTATTCAAGCTGCCAAGGCCAGCTACCGATGCTTCAGCGGATCGCTTTATATCGACGCCATCTTGCTGTAATTTTTCTTGGCTTTTCTTTGATATCTCTTGCAACTTGGTCATTCTATCAATGCAAAGAGCAGCCGTTGAATAGTTTATCTGAAAAACTGCTTCATCATCATAGATGCGATGATATTTCTCAAATTACTTCAATCGTCGACGCAAATTACTTCAATACTAGGTTGATTATAGAATAGAGACTAATAAAAAGATAGATAGATAGATAGATAGATAGATAGATAGATAGATAGATAGATAGATAGATAGATAGATAGATAGATAGATAGATAGATAGATAGATAGATAGATAGATAGATAGATAGATAGATAGATAGATAGATAGATAGATAGATAGATAGATCGATAGATAGATAGATAGATAGATAGGCATTACCTAGCTCCCATCTCAACGGACTCCACATAGTGAGTACCAAATTGATTGAGAAGGTCTCCGCATTCTTTCGTTGCTGCTGCTTCTTTGAGTGTGTTGAGAAAGTTATTGGTCAATTTAGGAGGCGTTCCGCTTTGGATTCTGCCTTCGTACACAATGCAGGTTAACAAAGATAAATTCTGGCACCTACTTAAGAAATTACCTGGTTGTTTGCCAGGGAAACCACCTATCCGTAAATGAATTTTTCATTACCGGCCCATTGGATGAAGAAGGCTCAGAATGTGATTCTACTTCATTCTAGAATGGAAGTGAAAATGCTTTCTTTGAAGGATTTACGGTCTCATTATGTAGAACGGGCTTGTTGACGTCATCACACATCATTATAGTTCATTTCTCTTCTTAAAATAGTCTAAGCCTCTTCGAGAGCTAACTAAATTGCTTCTTCTTTTTCGCCAATCAATCAATATCCTTAATCATTGACAGAATTATCAAACAACAGTTTATTTTCTTTGCACTGATAGACAATTTTCCTTCGAGAGTAGCGAGTAAGAAAGCAACCAGTTAATTTTTCTTCAAGTTGACGCAAACGTACGGAGAAGCAGCTTAAAGCTAGATTGATGAAACTAAGGCTTCTACCTTAAGAATAGTAAAATGGTCTCTGCAACTGGTGACGATATCTTTGCGGCCAAGTGGTGTGGGCGAGTGGTTAAGGCGCAGTGTTTCGAATCATGCGAGGTCTACTCGCGTGGGTTCGAATTCCCGTCGTCGGAGCCACTAACCACAAGCCAACAGCCAACTCAGCTGTCCATCCTTCCGAGGTAGGTAAATGAGTACTCAGAAGTAACTCTGAGGGCACAAGCAGTAATGCAACCGGCCCAAATCAGCTGTATAGCTGCCACATACCCAGCCTGCGTTAACAAATGTAAAGTGCTTTGATTCTGCTTTGCTTTGTAAAACATATGGTATATATTGAGTGAAATGTACTCAACACAGTGTGCCGTAGTTAATTTGCTTGATTTCTCGAGTACATAAAACATTTTTTACCTTGCACCGCTCACAGTACTGATGCGATTCCTTAGAAAAAAACACGGATACTTATTTCTGGCTTCTGCTACGCTCGAAGTCGTGGACTTGTTCATAGCATTGGAGAAGGATTGCTTTTGGTACATGCTACCAGTAAAGGTCTATTGCTTCTCTGATAAGTAAATTGAAGTTAAGATTTGTTTCAAATTATTTGAACGGACAAAACGAGAAAGAAAACGCTGGTTTAGAGAACACGTGATATATCAATGTCAAAATATATCGAATGTCAATATTCATTTTCAAGTCTTGATTATTCCAATTCTTCTTCAAGCCTTCCTTCCCTTCTGCAATCTATAAAAAAATGATTTATAAACTTAGCAGAAAATTTGATACTTGGGTAGCCATTCCACAACAAAATACCTTTAATGGTGTATATTTTTTTCTAAGTAGTCTTGCTATCTATTTAGACTTTTTCCCAATCTCTTTATGATCCAGTTAAGGAGGGTAGCCATCGGCTAGAGCTGATTTACGAGGAGCCTTCCACCTATTTTTTCTTTTCTTTTTTTAGTGGGTTATGTTGAGGAAAGGCTATGGTGGCCTATACAAAGCCCCAACATAGGAAGAAAGGAGACATTAATTGAGAACATTACAACTTGAGAACATTAATTACAGTAAATAGGTATATCCTTCGTTGACTGCGGAAATCTGTTCCATCTCTGGGGATGTACCATGTTGGAATATCTTTAACAGTATATTCGTAGATTTTGGCATTATCAGTATTACTTCAGCGCCCTCGTGGGTTATATAGAACTCCTTGCTGGTCACCAAGGGCTTAATAGGCCAATGGCCTCCTTTTCCCTTATCACATCATATTATTGTTATCATTATTATTATAAAGCAAGTAGGAGATTTCAGTTAACAAAAATATGGCAGGTCTAAATTAGAGTGTAATGGAGTGCACATTCATAAACATATCAAAAATACTTACGCGTGCGACATTGCCTTTTTCTTCTTCAAAACAGGCTTGCAGCACTGATGCTTGATATCATTCAAAGCTGTGTCGTCACTATTTGGATCTTCAACTCTTGTATCGATGCCACAGATGAATTGTCCTCTTGGGCATTCCTTCCATCTGCTCCATTTCCCCCACTCTTCTGCTTTGGTCTTCAAATTTTTTTTTTCAGTCCACGTTTCGATATCTCTGCACCTGTATTCTACATTGTCGAGTGCTGTGTCATCTCCTGATCCTAGGGGTCCCTCAACATTTTGCCTCCAGCCAGATAGGAAAGCTCCTTCGCCGCATAGTTGAGCCTCAGACCAACGACCCCGTGTCCCTATCTTTGAGCAAACATCGGAGTCGTCGCATTTCAAACAAACTCCATTTGCTCCTGTATCATCACCACGTCCTTGAATGCCGTGGGCTATCAACAAGAATCCCTTCGCAAAAACTCCATTTCTGCAGTACTCCATCCCTCCCCACGTGCCCCACATCCCTTTGGTGCGCGATTGCTGGATAACACTAGTCATGGCCCACATCGGACCTGTTGTTGGAAGTAAGAAAAGGAGGCTAAGATCATCGAATGGAAGCTAAGAAGTATAACTACTTTTAAGTGTAACTTGACAAGGTCATCATAAAACCAGCGTAATTTGGTGGAAATGTAGCTTTTGAAGCGATCATAGTTTGTATGCAGATTGCCAGAGAATAGAATCTTGTGCTATTTGGCCTAAGCCAGACGAGAAAATTTTTGTCAGTAGATAGGTATTTCTCTATCTATCACACAAGATAAAAAAAATTCATGTAGCTTTCCTCAAGGCTACAGATGAGGCGAAATTGGGATTTTTAGCTAAGAACCTGTTTAGACTTTCACCATGGAAAGCCGTTAATTTGGCTTCTAACAGTCTTGGCAAGGTTCTTCATCAATGAAGCTAATGCCTCAAAAATTTGCCACAATCTTGACAGATCTTTCTCAGACGATATTTTGAAGCAATGCAACGTTCTGTGTAGAAGGGAACCTTCTATTTGTGCCCTGCTTGCCTACCCTATTCCAAAGGTCGATTCTGTGATTCTATTTGCCATGAATCAAGACTGAATTTGTTTTTCAGCACTCAAGAGAAGGAGGGTATCTTACGTCGGTTGCAGATTTTTCCATTGCCTTCGTAACCAGATTTGCAAGTGCACTGGTACTGCTGCTCATCGCCTTCACTACTTTCAGCATCTACACAATTGGCATTCACACTGCATTGGTTACCTCCTCCGCAGCCTTTGGATGGTCCTTCGCATTCAACGTTTGGCATACGGATTCTTTTCAGTTTCTTGCAATAGCCCTTTTGGAGGAGGTAGCATGGCGTCAATGTTAGAATAACGAAGAATTTTTTTACAAAATTGAAGTGAAATCTATAGATAGTGAATTGTACGCAAATGATTTCCGACGAACATTCACGGTTCCATAAACATGCAAAGCGTGTTCCTTAAGATTTTTCAAAGTTTCGCGCAAATTTCCCATGACTGGTTTTCAACTGAACTGCATAGGGGCGCATTGAGTGAAAGTTGCATACTACTAGTTTCCATACCTGCAAGTATTCGGAGAGCTCTGACTTTATGGTGGCAATAGGGAGCTCACTATCTTTGAAGTACAATTCTGAGAAAAGCTCTGTAATACTCTTCAAGCGATAGAAGACAGGAAGTGGTCCAGAAACTGTAGCCGCGATCCATGTCTCTGTTCGTCCTAATGCAGGGAAAAAGCTTTGAGATTCCCTATGATGTCATATAAATTTGGATGACAATCTTGAATGAGAAATGCAACACACGCATAAATCTCTATAGGGTGGCTTGTGAGGCTTAAAACACAGCTCAATACACGAAGGCAACCAGGATTGCACAAGGGCCAATGCTATGTACGATTCTTATTCAATGTTAAAAAAAAACTACGCATGGGACAAAGCCATTCGTCCGCCAAAGTCTTACGACAAGAAAGAGTCAAAGGCTATGCAATTTGAAAACCTTGATGGAGACTAGAGTGATTGAAGTAGAAACAGCTGCGACGTGACCAAGTCATTTCATACATGGCTTAATGATTAGTAATAAACTTGATTGGTTAGTTGGTTAGCTATTTACTTTTAAAACTGGTTAAGTAGCTAGCTAGTTAGGCATGTGGTATGTATCATGTGGTATGTATCATGTGGTATGTATCATGTGGTATGTATCATGTGGTATGTATCATGTGGTATGTATCATTTGGTATGTATCAGGTAATTGCTTAATGGGTAGTTAGTCAGTTTGTCATTTATTTTAGTTGCATGTTAGTTAGTTATTTAGTTAGTCATCTATTTTGGCTATTTTATTTGTCAGTTAGTTAGTTAGTTAGTTAATTCATCGACTATTTAGACAGTTAGCCAGTTGGTTATTTGCTTAGTTAGTTAATTAGTTGGTTAGTTAGTTAATTAGTTGGTTAGTTAGTTAATTAGTTGGTTAGTTAGTTAGTTGGTTGGTTAGTTGGTTAGGTGGTTAATTATTTAGTTGGTCAGTTAGTTGGCTAGTTGGTTGGTTAGTTGGTTAGCTAGTTGGTCAGTTGGTTAGTTGATTGGTTAGTTGGTTAGTTGGTTGGTTAGTTTGTTAGTTGGTTAGTTAGTTGATTAGTTGGTTAGTTGGTTGGTTAGTTGGTTAGGTGGTTAGTTGGTTGGTTAGTTAGCATTGCAGAGCTCAAATAAGGGAAGCAAGTATGAAATATATATTTTCTGTCTGTGGTCTACCTGTTTAGAACAGCTCAAAACTAAATTTGACAGCATAATTGATAGCTCAAGGCATTATTTCATTTCGTAGCAAAGACAGAAGGCCTTTAAACATACCATCTGAAGGGGGCTTTGATCCAACTGTCACAACTTTGGTATTTTCAACTGACTTTTCAAATTTTTCCTTATTTTCTTTATTTTTTTGGACTTCAGCACTTGCAGACAAGCTTCCGACTCCAGCGGCAGAGACCTCAGCTGATACTTTTACATCAATGCCTTCTTTTTGCAGCTTTTCTTGGGTTCTTTTTGATAATTCCTGCAATTTCGTGTACCTGCAGAGTGAAAGATGAATTGAAAAGTCATATGCCCTAATTCTTATGATGCCAGTCAAATCTGGAATTCTGAATTAGATTGAAGTATTGGCTCGTAGGGAGTGGAGGTAATAGGCATACAAAGATTCACTTCTGACTAAAGCGTCTCCATGCTTTGAGACTGCGGATTTGTTTGAAAAATATTGACACCAATGACCAACCTTGCACCCATCTCCACTGCTTCAACAAAATGCGTTCCAAATGTATCAAGAAGCTTGTCATATTCCTTTGAATCTGAGTAGAATTCTACACTCCGCAGAAAATTTTCAGTGAATTCTGGAGGTGTTCCGGTTTGAATTCTACCCTCATATACAGTGCAAGTTGCTTCCGTTTTTATGATAGACTTCGTATTGGATTCCAAGGCACTCTTCATTCTGTTGTACTCGGTGCTTGCAGAGAACGATCCTTTGGCAACGCCATATTGTGCTGACCCAGAAACAGAGGCCTTTGCCATTAAGCTTTTTTGGTACTCAGAAACTGTCATGACTGTATCTGAACTGAAGGTAGAGCTGCATGATGTCTTCCCAAAGATATCAACAAAATCAGGGATCTTGTATCTTTGATCGTCGGTTCTTCTATCTTTGGTGTAGGTTGCCTTAAAAATCTTTGATTTGAATCCAGGATCGAACGACTTGTCCGGATCAATTGGGTTTCCTTCGAGAACGTTGTAGCCTCTGAACAAATATCCAATGTTTGACATGGTTGAATCACCTGAAAAATTGACAGCATATAGCATTGCATAAGCTCTTCTTCATAAAGCATTGGTGATCAGAGATATCCATGGTATCTACGTGCTGCCTGCCACAGACTGCATTGATTGGTAATGAGGTATTGAACTGGGAAATCTTGAGTCGAAGGGAATTCCTTGATATAAAAAGCAAGTCGATGTTCTTCCCTCGCCATTCCTGGTGAATAGGGCGGCACCCATCTCTTTTTCATTAGCCTTTGGGCCACACAGCTGTGAAAGCACAGTGAATGCTACAGTTGGGGCCTGGCCATCTGACAGCCCTGTGTTTCACTCCCATGTTCTTTCCCAAAGTCCTGAACGCTATGTAGGTAATAAGCATTTGTCAATTTTTTTAAGTCTTTGTTATGACTCTACCGGGTATCGAGCCCTATTCTACCATATGCAAAGCGAGCATTCCACCAAGGGGTCACAGACTCGGCATAGTGCTATGTTATTCAAAACAATCAGACAAATTTTTAACCATGTTTGGGAGTAATTATTTTAGCTTTAAAATAGCAGCTCTACATAATCACTTGCCTCGCTTTTCTAATGCCTCTTCCCCGGAACCTTCGACTGCTTCTGTTTCTTCACCTTCCGTCTCATTTTCCGCAGAATTTTCTATTGGCAAAGAATCAATTAGTATGAAGCGAATTTGCAACTAAAGAGCATGCAGTGAGATTTTAAAGTGAAATAACGGCAAGACGGGAATTTCTACCAGTCAAGGCCATTGTTTGCTTTTAAGAAGCATTGCAATGACTGCTGAAAAGGATGAGACAAACGTTTTAGATGGAATTGGAAAAATAAACAAGAGCACGTGTCGCCGTATCACAATGGGCCTGCGACTTTGTGATTATTGTCTATCTTTTCATACCCACACCCAATAAAAATTGGCAATGCTTTTGCTAGTAAAGGCACACAAGCTAATAGGGAGACTTGGAATCACATAGGGAGAGAAAGTAATACAGTGTTTATGGTAACGTTGATGTCTAATGCGGTTAAAAAAAAAACAGGAAAGATCTGAAGATGTCTTCACCAAAAATTATCAATTGCGCATGGTGATATATGAATTGTACAACCCGATGATTTAATTAGTGAATCTAGCGACATGAATTGGAAACAGTGATTTGGAAAGAGATAAGTTTCAAATTAGCGGGTGTACAGAGGTGGAAAGAAGGTTAATTACTGGTGATTGACAGTCATGTAGAATTATTGTCTACAAGGACTATCAAAATTGTTCTAAGTCATTTGAACTCATACCAAAAGCAGCCATTAAGAATCTATTTCATTCTTCCAGCCCTACGATGTAGATAGGTATAGCTCATTCAGTACTTATTTAGCAATAAGGCCGATGTAGCATGCTTCATCAGGCTCAAACAGCGCTGTTGGTCGGGCTATTCCACGATTAATCCAATTTTCCCTATTTTCTCCCGCGTGAACAGTGTACTGACATGGGCTTTGTTGCTCCTTAGCCGAGACGGCCGTCGATGCACCCAATGATCAAAAGTTCTTTTCCAACCACCCCGATCCCTCGCCACTCTGCCAAAGCTCAACCCCTCCCTTTCGACTCCGCTCTTTCAGCTTCCCAATCCAGTTCCCCCGCGGTCTTCCTCTTCCACGTATTCTCAAGAAATTTCACCTTCCATCATTGATCTTGCTGTCCTCCTCCACGAAGAAGATGACCAAAGTACTGGAATTTTTCTTTTCTCCACCATTTCAACCACATGGGCTTATCAATTGATAAAAATGGATTTCGCACAATGATTAGATTAGGCAAGGGTGGAAAAAATCGATCGTGTATTTAATGTAGTCTCCAATTTACTTAGAACAGGTTGGATATTGAGGCTAAAATGCAAAATTTTCATCCAATGTATAACAATTACACAATTACGATTTTTGAAAGGGATTGAAGTAGAACTGATAATAACCTTGTGCATAAATGACAGCGTCCATTGAGACAAGGAATATAAGGAATGCCAACTGCTTCATGGTTGCTCCTTGAGTAGACCAAACAGCTCAAAGCCAACTGAAGAATGAAGCATCTGAGCGTGTATGAGACAATCTTATTACCGTAATTACCATTTTACAGGTAGGATCCACTGTTGCTGACCTCATGCAACTTTCACCAGAGTTGTCTATAATCACAGTCGAAGAGACGCATCAGTTTAGTAAACATGAAAACTAATGCCGCTCTCCTTAGACTTGTCAGCTCTGCAGTCAGACATGCTTCTTCTTCAGTAGAGTTGAATGAAGCAAATAGCCATTTACCAACTATCTTACTAGGTCTCTTATCATCACTTCTGAGCCATAGACCCCAGACAAGGCTGCCTCGACTGAAAGCATGTTTACTTGTTGGCAGTCAATGCAAGTTCAATTTCATGTGTTGATCCGTCATGGTCTACACTTCGCCGTAAATGTACATAGAGAAATTATACAAAGGCAGTGGTTAAGTATGCACTGTAAGAGGAGAGAATGCAGGAAAACCTTTAATAAACTAATAGAGGTCTTTATTTACTTATGAATGCTAAAACTGTGGATTAACGTGAAAATAGTATAATTAATCGAATAATATACTTGGTCTTTCATCTTTGAAATTTCATGACAGAATGTAATAGTTAATTAGAAAGTAACCTTTAGGCCTCATGACGGAAGCTGATCATCTTGGAAAAGATGTGTTGAGGATGTATGGCTATGTATGCATGTATGGCTATGTATGTATGTATGTATGGCTATGTATGTATGTATGGCTATGTATGTATGTATGGCTATGTATGTATGTGCCTCATGACGGTAGCTGATCTTTTTGGAAAAGATGTGTTGACGATGTATGGCTATGCATGTATGTAAGAAAAGTTGTTAGGTTGTTGATTTGGTCATCGTCTTCCATTCCCGACATCCTCTAAAGTTGTTTGAAGAGAAGGATTGTATTCAACTTTTATCAGCTACGTAAAAGTGGTATTTGCTCCTATCATAAGGTGGGACCTGTCTTTCGGGAAATTAAAGATTTCCTGCTATCTTGCAGCCATTTTCTTTGTTATCATTCATATCCCTCGTTAAAAAACATTTTGAAGGGTTCCTTGTAAAAATTGTAAAGTCAATTTCGTCTTAATCCCACACAAAGTTGCAAATCATAAAATGTAAGCGAAGTAACAAATTTCTCTCTTCCTTTTTCAAAACATTTTACTTAATCTTAATGAACGATATGCATTCAACTTGCTTTGCAGTGGTCTGCATACTGTAAGAATTGCATGGGTGTGGTATCTTCCTATAACTATTATTTCCTGCACAAGTCTTAAAAAATGGCTACAAATTGGGCGATGGAAAAGGCTGCCTTGACCGATAAAAGTACACCTGTCGGAATTCAGTTTACAGTCACACGTTAATGTATGACCTGACAAAAGTTTGTTTGTTATGAACAAGAAGGCAATGATCGCTGATGCATGTGTTCACTCAAATAAACAAGTTTGCAAAACATTGACAGTTGAATGACCTTTTGAAGTTTCACATCCACGCCACTAATCGGTCGGTTGATATCCGATCAGTGATAGTACAAAACAAATACTACATCAAAAATCAATATTCTTCTCAGCTGCTGCGATGAATAGAATTTATAATTTCTGTCTCCCTTTTCGTTAGCCCTCATGATGTTCCAAAGTTTTATACCGAAGCACACCTAGGTGATTCAATTTAGCCTATTCATCTCTCCATCTAAAATGCAGGTATTATGAATATATATAATTTATCCATATAACAGAAGAAGCACTTTCTGCTACAGATTCTCTTCGATAAAATTAATCTGGTGGCGGTAATGAAATTGCTTACATTCCCACATCTAACGTGGTAAACTCATATTGATTCGGGTGGGGAGAATCAAAAGCCAGCTATGTGAAATAGGAGGTGTATTGAGATTGAGAGGAAGGTCAATTGTATTGCTCGTTAGAAACTGCTTCTCTGTACCCTAAGAATGACCTTCCGATGATGCTATGGCATGCTATAGGAACAATGTGGCCTTTCTTTCCATTTCATATCTATTTTCGATCCGAGCTAAAGAATCTGCTTCGTTTTCGACGTTCTACTAATGAGCATATTCCTCGATTTTCGAATTTTTCTTTCCGACAAAATAAACTGTTGGATTTCGAAGAATTTATTCGTTCCTTCTAAAAGTTTGAAGTTGCTGGTTGCCTTTCGTATAATTCTTTTTTGTTTGATTTTTGCACTTGATTGTTATTGTATTTTTGACTGTTCAAAGATGTTAGCGGCGATACAGTTTCGACTTTGTATGAGTTTAGTTCCTTTGATGCTGTCAATTCCCTACGCATGGAAAGTGCACGAAAAGACAAGATGGTACGCCAATCAGGGTAACGGTAATGAACAAGGTAACGAAATCTTGTTGTTTGTGGATTGATTCCATGATTTGAAAGAAACTATCGACAATGGCCTCACCTCAGATGATATATTGATGCAACAGCACTTAATTTGTATTCATATCGTGAAACAACATTTTCATACGAATGAAAGGTAGCTCGCGAGAGTTCATTGAAACTATTCTCTCTTCCATTTAGTGTATGAAGGGATAAACAAAGCATTTATTCAAGATCAAGAATTTTGTGACACAGCTGAACTGGGAATAATTGGAGAGCATGTATCAAAAATGAGTGAAGAAATATCTGAGA
Organism: Pseudorhiza aurosa; assembly: GCA_964026355.1. Taxonomy (NCBI): domain Eukaryota; kingdom Metazoa; phylum Cnidaria; class Scyphozoa; order Rhizostomeae; family Lychnorhizidae; genus Pseudorhiza; species Pseudorhiza aurosa. Next base: position 6,341,173 of record OZ032120.1, read on the forward strand.
TGAATCATTTGCTTGGGGAGAACTTTGGAACGGAGAACAGAGTAGATTTGATAGATCTTACTGAAGAGATGAAAGAAGATTTTTGGAGCCAAGCTCAACTGGCATCCATTCTGAGCGGAATACAAAGATGGGTGCAAAATTTTTATGCAGATTATTCCGATGAAAAAGGCTTCAGCTTTTACGGTACGTATTAACACTTACGTTTTGTCAATGTCACTATCTCGAAGGTTTAGTGACAGATGAAGCATCTATAATGAGCTTTATCGAACTGATTAAATCAATTAATAAAAGAAGTCAGAAGTAAGATTAAATGGATAAAAAGGCTTCGATACTAGACTTTCTTAGTGAATGAATAAATGAACAATTTTATGAAAGAATAAGTGATTGAATGGAAGAGCAAGAGAGAAAGAAAGAAAGAAAGAAAGAAAGAAAGAAAGGAGGAAAGAAAGAAAGAAAGAAGGAAAGAAACAAACAAACAAAGAAGGAAGGAAGGAAAGAAAGAAAGAAAGAAAGGAAAAACATTACGAGTATGATAATTAGATATATCTTAAGCATTTTAATTTCTCCATTTCAATAAGATATTCTGTAGCGAATATTTCTATCTTTTTAACTCTTTCTGCTTCCGTCTTCTCCAGAATTGGCTAGAGCATGTTTGGACATAAAGTTTGTTGCAACTAATGGCATTTTTTTTGGCCTGTTCTACTTCATGCGACCAATATTGCATTGTCTCAGCGCCATTACAGGAAGGCTCCTAATGTCGCCGCTCATCCTAAGGTACGCCTTCATTTCTTTGTTGGCATTAAAGCAGAATATTGTACAATCAGCACACGACCCACTGAAATAATCTTGAGTATTCAAATCAATATTGATACTTCTTCTTATTATCTTCTCGAGCCTAAAAAGGTTTCGATAAACAAAACTGGATTCTGGGCGCAAGTATTAGGTCTCGTCTGGTCGCCTGGCGAAATCGTTATCTGAAGATCCTCATTATAGCCATCCATCCCTCAGTAACAGAAGACCGTCACTTTGCTAGCCTTTTTTCGTTTGATTCCAAGCAGCAATCATTGTTGAAATCTCTCATATGATCAAGAAACCTAGCTTATATTCTTACCTATTCATTTATGTATTTACCTAACTTTTCGTCAATTTCACTCAATCGCCTACAAGTTTCCTTTGGTCCATTGCAGTTTTGATCGGCTCTCTGCACATTTGAAGAGCATGCTTCGCTTGATATGCCAGTCATGTGCAAACAACACTGTTATCGCTGCAACACGCGAATCACTTGAAGAGAATGCCGCCTCGATACTTGCTGATATACAATCATTTACTAACATCAAAGACCCAGAATCGACATGCCCATCAACAGAATCAGTTGATAATTCATTGAACGATCAATGGAACAATGAATCGAGCGACGATTGCAACAATGATCAGGCAGCCATGTTCGACGAAAAGAAAAACTGGAATGGACCTGAGGAGCGAAGAGACGCGGACACGTCGGAGTGGCTTGAGGACTCTTTCATTGAGGGTGGGATACAGACATTCATATCGTTTGAAAATGATAGCTTTAGATCTAGTAACAGAATGGAAGACTATTTACAATTCTCTAATCATAGCAATGCTGAGCCGTTGGATGCACTGATGAAAGGTGCCCCGAGATCGTCAACTCCGACAAAATTTACTCCCTTTGAGAACTTGAATCAACACGAAATAAGAAAATTCAACATATCAAAAATATTTAGTCCCCCTAAACTTCGTCAATTCATGTATGGGAAGAGCAGCGCTAAAAGAGGCCTGGAGATGACACCTGATCTGAGTAGAATGGAATACTCGCAATGTATTGTGGTTGACGAGCAGAAGAAAGAGCAAGATGAAGACGGTGACGACGATTCAGTAGATCTTGCCTATTTTGTAAATACAACAAAGGATAGAATTAGAAGACGATTAATGAATGGCTCTTATGTTTAAAACGAGAGACTGTTTTTTACAACGAAATCTTATTTGTAATTTACATATCGTGTAACATAAAGCATTTGATCATCTTAACATATTGCCATCAATGCTGTGCTGTGTTTTGTCCAAAGCGAAAGCAATTGAGAATTCCTTACAGTTAAGGATATGCTGGCCACTTCACTTATATCCTTGAGTTTACGATTTGCCAAAGGAACCACATAATTAACATAATCTAACAGACAGACTAGATATGCTGCTACCGACAATTAAGGGCCCTTACTGAGCGAGATTGTTGACGTGCGTTCGCTCCTAAACGTCATAGCCTCCATCCCATGCTCGTTTCTGGGTGCCATCCATCCACATGAAGTGTGGCGAAGAAAGGATCCCAGTCTCACAAAGTGATTGCTAGGATCTCCCGGGGTTAGTTGAGAAATCTTAGATCCTCCCAGGGCTCATGAAAGTATAACTTTGTTAAAGGCAGACGAAAAATCTTGAAAATTTGTGGAATAAGCATTATAGGTCAGAAAAGCAGCTGAATGTAAATTGACAGCCGATACCTTGATGATAACAGTATTTGACCAGTAATCAAGGAGTCAAGGTTTATATTTTGCTAAGCATTGCTTGTAGCGTCTGTGATTTAGGACGAAGATTTGGTGGCATGTGTGTTCAAATGCTCAGTTGCATGAATAAATGCTGTCGGTTTTAGACTTATCACGAACCAACTGGTTGCTTGCAAGCACTGGTGCTTCATAAACTGCATGAGCTACTTTTTAATACATTTTTCGATACCAAATGCTGTTGCGAATGAGGAAAGCATGGCCCATAACGCTGTCAAACTAACGGAAAATACTAAGCAAACTCGTTAGAAGATTATGCTGCTCTTCTATATTTTTAAAGTGAGCTGGGTTCAAAATGTATGATGGGTGGCATTTTATCATCTGCTACCCTGTAGGTGTTTTTTGATTTATGGATTTAATTGCGGTCCCATAAAGGAATTAGAACGGTTATTTGGCAGGATTTTTAGGCCCACTGTGCGCTGTGTTAAAGTATATGGGTTCTGCATTGCAGTCGTAGTCTTTTCTTAGCGTCCTCCAGCTGTCCATTCAGCGGTGAATTGCTTCCTTGGCGTCAATCTGGGGGAGTGTGTGATGAGGAAGGAAACTGCCCTCCCTAACTCCCAATGCCATGCTGCTGTGGCTCAGAATGGCACCTCTCCAGCAAGATGCACCCTAGTGCACGCGTTGAGGAAAGTGACACAACTCTACTTGTCAACCAACGAATATTTGCCTCTTTTTTTCTAGGCAAGGGAGTTTGGAGCCCTTCTGTAGCTCGTAAGACTTAACGAATTATTGTGCATTATTATTATGTCAAGGTATTATTTTATATGGATTGTTGCATGTTTGTGGCATTTGTTGGTTTGTCGCACCGTCGTGCTTATTTCGAATGCCATTGTCCTTGCTGACCTGTCATGTAAGATTCTTCAGGGCTCCTTTGTTACTGCATATGTCTTTTGTTAGACTAACTCTAATGATGAAAATAAGGACAGTATTCTCATTGTTTTCAGATACACTCTTGCTAGTTGCATTAGTTGTTAGTTTAGGGTTGTGTTTAATCAAAAAGAACAGCCGACGGACTCAACTGGTGAGTTCCGTTATGCGAGGCTTAAGGGCTAGGCCATCTCTTTTCCAGGCTATCAAAAGAACTCCAAACAACGTTAAGCTCGTAGTAAATGCCTTATGAAATGCCGTTCGTCAAAACGGAAAATATGAAATTTCTATAAGAAACTTTGACAGTCTCTACTTTTGTTCATAAGCATATGTAACCTTATCTTATTCAATCTTAACATCATTCTTTGCATTCCCAGTTCGTTCATAAAGCTTTGTCAGTACACGAATCGTTCCAACGAAGCCATCTAAATATTCAATAACTTGCTATTTATCTTCAACCGTCACCAAAAATATCTTTAAAGAACTTCAGTTAAAATAACGTGGCCATCATTCCTCCTTACATGTGTCTTCGCAAGTGTACTCAACTTCCGTGTACTCCGTGGATCCGAGGGTGAAACCCAGAATGAGGCTCATACTTACATCGCATGAGATGGTATCTTTGTCTTTTGTTTGCCTTGATTGACAGAACCTGTTAAATTTAGCGACATCTGACGGGTAAGCATTGACGTCATTCAATTTGACAACAGCCACTGTTATTTTTCCTTTGCAGACCAGAGTGATGCTTCCATTACCAATCACAGATGCTGCAAAAGTAATTTTGTGCTTATAATATATTATTATATCATTATATTATATTATTATCATATCATAATTTTGTGCTTATATCTATACATCTAACGGGAAACTGTGGCGTTTCAACATTTGCAGCATCACTTTTTTAAGCAATTGTTCTTATTGGGTTTATTGTGCATTCATTTCGGATGTTTGCTTTGCTGCATCAGTGTGCTAACTGCTTCTTTTCCAGATACCTTTGCCCTTGTCGACTTCAAGTCCCTCCATTTTCATGTTCAATGGTCATAGCTTTCTATCACACATGCTATTTGCTAGTTAAATTGAAGTCAATTGGCGGAGATATCTAAGAAGAAGAGAGAACGGTCAACTGACCAATTCATTCTTTCTTAGACTTAGACCTCATGGCCCTGGCACCTTTTCCGCTGCTTGTATCCAAGACAGGACAAGACCTCAAGATATTTACAAACTGAAGCAAAGCCAATCGAGGCTGATTTTCTTCTCGTGCTCGTGCTTCTCCAAAGCTAATACTCTAGTGAAGGGCAAGGTTTTGAGATACGATCATAACGTGGCATATGAAAATAATTTAAAGCGAGTTTGCCAACCTTTCTTGTGCAAAATTGTCTTTGTTGCTTTTGCAGTTATTGCTAGAGCTGCAGGCTGTTGTTCTAAAGTACAGCAAAAGGGAAAATTCAAAATTAATAGTAAGATTTGCCCTGACACACACACACACACACACACACACACACACACACACACACATACATACATACATACATACATCCACACTCGTGTGTGTATATCTAAATATAATATAAATAAATTTACATGTATACGTAAATTGATGTATCTAGTTACATTCGTGTGAATATATATGACTATATGCACATGATGCTTACAAATAGCGCAACATACTAAGTAACTTCAACCCAAGCAAAAACGTATGCAGTGCATTGCAATGCATAAATCTAAGCTAAAATGTGAAGGAGATCTGCAAACATTCCATAAACCATACCTTCTGAAAATTTCCTTAACTTGTCTTGAAGTTTTAAGATCTGCATCAAGGAATTGGTTATATTCTTGTTTATGAAATCTCGTAGCACTTCTCTGTCAGCTGAGATGAAAAAAATTTTCCACAATTTCATGCATTTCAATTGTTCCATTTTTCTGACTTCGATGGGTAAAAGGCACTTGCTGATCAAAATTATTTAGTAAAGAGTCCTTTGTACTTCAAAAATCTCTTGTAATAGGACCCAGCTGTGCTCAAATGATGAATCTTATGAATTCTATGGCGATTTGGAAATAGTCGTAAATTATGACGGCGCTTTCCAATAAACCTTAAGACTATAAGTTCATTAGTCAAGTAAGTTTGAATGTGCGTGCATTTTAAGGGAGTATTCAGCTTTCTTTAAACCTGAGTTCAGAAGTAGCGAATTACAGTCAGACCGGGATAAAAGACCGGGAGAATACGCAATAAAAGCAGGTATCTCTTCGCATTTCTTGTATTTCCGTAACGTGCCTGCGTTACTCATGCTCTAAGACCTGGCTCAAATTCACAGCTTGATGGGAAGTTGCTTACAAGAAAGTCATTTTTTGAGACCACCATTACTTTTGATATCGAGAGTTGTCTGTTGACGGACTGTCAACTTAATACCTTTTAATCTAGCAGCATCAACAGCAGCAGAGGTATCTTTCTGACGCATTGATAATTGCATGATTGCATCTGCTAGACTTGTATTACAGTGCCTTTGATGTATGTTAAGGCAATCATGAAGAGCTGCATGTCGAACTATAAGAAAGGAAAGAGGCAATCCCCAGTCCTTTTTCAACTGCCATTTCTTCTCAAAGACCTCAAAACAGTTACGATTTAGGTTTAAAGTGCAGAAGAAGAGCGACTTTTAAAGCTGTCTTGTTGATAGATATATATATATATGTACACTTTTCTCGTTTTGCAAGTTAAATATTAAGCAGTAATTGGTTTGATAGTTGAATATTGATGGAATATACTTGTTCCTATTTCTTGACTTGTTTTGGGATTCCAAGTAAGTTCTCTTTTGATTAACTAGAGGGTATATCAAGATTGGAATACTTGGCGTTTAAAGAAGCACCTGATATTTTGTAAAAATTACTGATGTCCGTGTAAAAGTGCAAGTGAGATGTAGCCGTCAAACGAAAGCCATTGTTAAATTGCGATTACTTGGAAACTTTTCAAAATCTCTTATATGTGAGCATCGAAATCATCCACAAAATGTAAAGTACAGTGATAGATAAACCATGCAGAACAAGGAAAGAAATCATGACGTACCGTTAGACTCCTTTACGTAGCTCAATATGTACGGAATGAGACCGATCAGAATGCCCAGAAGCAAAATGGCGACGTAAATCGCACATGTGGTCATTCTTCTTCGCTTCTCTTTGTCCAGCATTTTGAAGGTAACTCGCTGGTGGAAGGAAGCCTCATACGTATCAGTAACTGTGTATGGATCGTCTATTACTTCTAGCAGCTGAATATTAACCGCCTCGCTAGTTCTAGCCTTCATCGTTTGAGTGTATTAACTCATTAATGTCTGCCTGGCACGTGTGACTTAAAACCCTTGCAATAGAACGAAGAATTCCAGAGGTGCTTTGAAATATCGCCAGAGATCGTCAAGACATCAAAGTCCGTACAAAACGGCGGCTGCTGCAGTACAAACAAATAAAAGGAGATCTATTTATGTCGAGAACACGTCTATATTAGTGAGCACCTGCACCCTTTACAATGACCACCACTGCCCGAACAAGAGGTCCTTTCGTATGCTAAACATTCTCTGCTTTTGTGGCTAGATCGTCTAAATCCAATCTAGGATTCATTAAAAGAAGCAGCATAAATGTGCAGAAGATATCTGCTTTCCACCAGAGCCCTTCTGTCTCTTGCAAAACCATTGGGCTTTGCACCCAGTCACTGTTGCCTGCTGGAAAGTCTTGATTCAGTAATTTTCCTTTTTTCGCATAGCATTGACAAAAATCTTGGAAGAATACAGATGCAAGGAGGTTGAACAATTATTCTAAGCTTCTTGAATTTCAGATGATAATAAACTTGTACTTTAATTTCGTGACTCGAATGGAAGAGCAATGAATGCTAAAAAAATAAATGAATAATAGATAAAGAGAGTTGAAGTTTTGAAAAATGTTATGCTCTGCAAAGCCTTTCGGGTAAGTTGGATTGTCGGTAGGGATGCATACGGAGAATCGGAACGTTTGCAAGTAGACAAGATAAATCCAAAGCGTAAACGCTCTCGTCCTTCAAAGCTCAAGCTTCATCTAGCTTGAGAATATTTTCTTTGCAAGAGTTGCTAAGATGTGCTGAACTGTATTCAGGGTTATAGAATATTGACGCAATGCATAGATAACTTCAAATTTCAGCAATCTGTTTATCATCTACTTCAACAGCAAAGAATGGAACTTGAGAAATTAAAAGGAAGGAAGCAATAACATTGCCAATTGGCACAATTGAAGCAGAACAGCCAACAGAGCTATACACATGTGTGGATCGCTGACACCCACTGATTGGACATGCGAATAATTGCAAGTGTTTCGTATGGCTTATTACTTACTCTGTCTGGCATTTTTGTCTTCTTCCGCAAAATGACAGCTTCGCAGCTACCTCCTGTTACTCAACAACTCTGCAAAGTCAAGAATGCTCCCTTCAGTTGTTTTCTAAAGTAGGATTTGCTTCAAATATCCACATCTTTCTCAAGTCAAAACAATGCGTACTATACATCAAAAGACGACAAGATGATTCGATGTTTAAGTCTGAGAAAGAAATTCTCCAAAGAGAGGAGGCATCAAAATTGATAGACGTCAGTTTTATGACTTCTTATATTTCTCCAAGAGATCTCGTTAGGATATGATGCCATTTCTTACTCTTATAAACCCTGCATACTTAATCTTATATTCCAGAAATAAATATGTCAATGATTTTAATTATTATCACAAAAAGAACGCATATTTCTTTGAGAATATTTAACAAAACATCAAACACAAATTCAACGAACAGTTATACAAGAAATTTATATGAAAGTATAACATTGGAGCACTATTTTGGTATCGAAAAACAATAAGGTCATAAATACAGAATAAATATTCCTACATTGAAATAGAAAGTCTATTTGGTGACAGTTAAGGAAGACGACAGCATGATTTCAAATGTAAACGTTGCTTTACAGCTAGGCACGAATAACCATCTCTAGGAAAATCCGACTGAATTATGAGTCTGGACATCTCGTTCGAATTTCTTTGAGTTAAGGGACTATTCGTTATTTATGCCTCAGGTTGGGACTGAAGATAAGTTTTTATTTGGGTGAATTTTTTTCTGTTACCCAACCTTGTAGACTACACAAATAAAAGTTACCCAACGAATATAGAGCTATCAAAATATGCTACCCAACCCTTGAAAGGTATAAGTATATTTACCCAAACTGAAGGCTGCCTGAAGAATCACTTACCAAACCTATTTCTCTTCGGCCCAACCGGAGGCACAAATAATGAGCGGTCCCTAAGTAGCTTCGAGCTGGCTACTCATGCCATCAAAACACATTGATTTGCTCAAAAGCGCTTATAGATGAGTCCTAAGATGAGTTTCGTACCAAAGAGATAAGTTTATTTACATAGAGGTGCTTTTGTGCTCACTCTAAACTGCATCCAGAGGAAAATCTTCAAGACAACGCGTTGCGACGCAAGCTGTTTTTCTTACTACTCTCAGCAGATCTTGAAGATAATTTGATTAGTTTAGGTGGTTTTAATTCTTTAGAATTGAAACCGCCTAGACTAATAAAAGTTCGTCTTCAAGATCTGCTTTTATTAGCAAAAAATACAGCTTGCTTCTCATCTCGTTGTCTCGAAGATTTTCTTCTGGATGCAGGGCAGTCAGAAACAAAATTTTTTTTATCATGCGCGATTTAAATCAAAGATAACTACGTAGGCTCAAAAAATTCTCCAAAGCAATGGCTGGTATGAGATGGTTTACCGCTGTCGTCCTGGTTGATGGCCGTTCTGTTATGAGGAGCACATAATTTGCGTCCACAACGTCTACCTAACCACTACTCTACTGCACCACTATGAGTTTATTACTTCTGCGAGATCTTACATCAGAATCCTTCGTGGATTCGAACATTTTTTAGGTTTGCTTCTTGCCTTTCTAACAGCTGTGATGTGACAAGCAAGTTGAACTGCTTTTAATGATCTAGTTATCCATCATAACCAGACCCCTTGTTGCTTTAATATTTAGAATTAAGAAAGACCAAACACAATACTCAAAACATATGCACAGTAAAGGCGCAGACATGCATAAAGTTTACTGTCTTTAAGTAAAAATATTTTGAGATGAGGTACTTTACAGTAAACACCGATGGTTCCAGAATGCATTCATACAGTCATTATCATAATTCACACTGCTATACTGCTACTACGTAAGTTTTTGTCAAAGACATAATGGTACTCAGAGATTTACCTGGTCACCAAATTGACTTGCAGACATCTCTTACTTATTTGTTGTCTTCTTATTATTTGAATGTAACTTTAACATGAAATTGTCAGACTTAAATCGAAATCACTGGTCGAAAGTTTAGATAGAAATCCAAGTGGCAGAGAGCGAGATCGCGCTTCATTAGTTCCCTGTTACTCTAGTTGACTGACTTTAGAGCTATTTCACCTTGCATCCAAACAAATCAAATTCCCAAGACGAAGCTCTATATCAAAATCATACTTACAGCAGCTCTCCTCCTTTCCTTCCGTTCCTTTTTAAATCGAAGTCTTCTGTAGGAGCAGTAGTTTTGATTTGCGGCCAAGTGTGAAACAACTCTTTGTTTTTCCAGTAACTACTCTTCTGTCGGTAACTCATACGCAGAGTCTTCGCCTGCCATTGATTTCAAATTTCACCTGAGTTATTGAATATTTCATTTGCTTGCAAAATCTCCTCATCCACTTTTGATTTTGCGAATAATCCGTCCCTTAAATCTTGATTCAAACGAATTAAGAAGCCACTTGAAGAATTTCAAAACGCGATTGTTTGCAATGGCATGATGCCCCATGAATATTATTGCGCTTTTTGCCGGCGAGAGGAGCTCAGAAAAAAAGAAACAAAATTGGCTTAATTTTCTGCACCTGCCACAACAGCAGTTCTATTGAGAAGTCAAGGAAAATAAACTCTAGCTTGCTCATTAATTCGCCATAATCTTGCCAGCACGTAATTAAATTGTGATGTTCGATCTTAGCCTGTCATGAGTCTTATAACTAGTAGCTGAACAGGGACACCTGAGGTATGCAAACCGGAGTTGACGTGAGCGTCATTCGTCCTCTCATTATATCGACCTAATCAATTATTCCACGTGAATTTTGATCAAAGTCGAATAACAGTCGCACTTCGCACTAGCCTATCTGACTCGTTCCTACATCTCTCTCTCTCTCTCTAATTAGTAATTTGATGTGAGATCCACTTTCAAGTCGAATTTTTCTTCCTCGACTAGGTCAATTAGGAAATCATTCTATTTGTAATTTTTTTATTCCTTTCGCGAAATTTTCTTGAATGCATATTTACACTTCTTGCCAGACACATATACGCCCAACTTTTCCGTCATTTTGCAGAGGTCACCTCATTCATCTTTTTATTGAATCTTCCCGACCAAGATAATGCTTTTAGTTGTCTACAAATGGTTAGCGCAGGTCAGTATCAGGTAGCATAAAGGATAGCTGATTTGTTATGAGCATTTTTAACTGTCTTCAGGTGACAAGATTCCACGTTTCACTTAAAGGCATTTCTTAGATGACCGGAGTAGATTTGGAAGATAAATTCACGAAACGTTTGCCCATGCATAAATTGAGAAAGCAAAATATATCTTAAATGTACTATCGAGAAGCTTTCAAAGCTAAATATTTCAACCATTAGTTGCACTGGAACAATGAGTGTCGATCTGTCTTCAACGAAATTAGGCTGATAAATGACTGCAAAAATAATTTTGATATAGAGCAGAAGGAGGGGTATGGTTTCACAAACTCTCTTCGAGAAAGCAAGCATTTGCTGGGATGATTTGCTGGGGGAGAGGGTAAAAAAATTAGGCTCGGTTAATGTTTATCGATGTAGTCAGATGATGATGATGATGATCCAAATCGTTATGACAACGAATTACACGCTTGCGAAGGAGCTCCTAAAGTGCGCACGTGAAAGAGCTGCTTAGGCCCCCAGGAAAAGAATGAATATGGCGGCTGAGATGGAGGCAGAGAAAGACTTTGATGCAGATTCAGCACAGGGGGTTCCTGGTATGAGTGACGATGAATCTGTTGAAGTGCTAAGGTAAAGATTTAGCATTTTATCACATCTTGGATGAGATCATTGGTGTCCTTGAAGATTGATGTAACCGAGTAAGGATTCCTATGCATGTGCAAGGAACCAGAATTGCCCCCCACCCGCAGGAAAAATGGCGAAAAGTCAGCCTTGTAAAGAAAGCAATCGATTGGAAATTCAGATGAATATTAGAATCATTTGTAATTGTGAGACAAATCAAGCGCTGTCTTGGAATTTCTAAGGTTAGGCTGGAAGCTCGTGCATGCTTGCTTAAACATTGCAATCAATAACTACACCCCACAGTGCACTAAATTTTTCGATTCATTTATTCAGCAAACAGTTCATTCTGATTCTTTCAAATTGATTTTTGAAGTGGTCTTCGTTTCTTCATTTAGTGTTTTTAATTCAACAATCAACTGGAAACCTTCTGTCGTTTTCGTAGCTGCACAATTTTGTCCGTTTGCTTATTTACCTTGGAGTATTTCTGCAATATATGTTCAAGTCTTTAACTGTTTGTCAGTTTAGTGCATTATCAATTCATTTATGCATCTATCCATGCCATTGCTACTTTTTCTTCTATTGATTGCATGTCAACTAATCGCTGTTTACTTTGAGATCTTTCCAACTTTACAGATACTTTCACAGGCATTGTTCTCAGGAAATCAAGGATATTATTCCAGTTCCTCCGAGGCGTGCCAGGACCACCAGAAGCTCAAATCATGCAGACCCTTTCCAAATTTCACTGCCTACTTCACAAAATCTATCCCACAAATCATCATTCATCCCAAGAACATGCAATTTATGGAATGTCTTGCCTTCCTCTTGCTTTCCTGAATCTTACAACATGCCATCTTCCAAATCTAAGATCAATAAACTTGATCTGATCCCTCTCTCCTCTTAGCTTTTTGCTTTCTTCTTTCTTCCTTTTTTGGGGCTTTGTATAGGCCACCGTGGCCTTCCCCCAACATAAATCACTAAGAATAATTGCTACTTGAATGTGAGTTGTCTCCTGTTTTTCTACATTAGCATATTCAGACATATCATTTTTTTCAGCCTAAGGGGAAAAGACATCTCAACATTATCTCCAAGTCAATTTGCGAAGATGGCAAATCTTAAAGAGCTGGACATTGCTAACAATGAGATAACAAAGTTTCCTCTTTTTACACCGCTTCAGTCCTTAAAGTCTCTCAACATAGCTCACAATAATCTCCAATCTGTAGATGAATTTATTCAATGTGTGGATTTGGAGCATCTAGACATTTCAGGAAATGAACAAATCCAGGTTAACATCTTTTAGATAACTTTTGTCCATAGAGTCGTGCTCTTTGAGTCAATGGTGACAGTTGCATAACATACTCAGTTTTAAACAAAGCAGCAACCAGAGACATGACTTGAATTGTTTCTAGAGCAGTGCATTCCTTTAAATAACTGCATATTAGACTCAATTTTAACTTAGTAGAGTGCAGAGAAAGCTGCAACTTTTTACAGAGGAGTGCATTTTTGAGTTGCTTTAAGGATACTACCCAATATTCCCTTAATCATGCAGTACTGTATCGATAAGAAACTGACAGAAAGTCTCTTGGTTTGGTAGCTGTCATCTCTTGGCTCTGATTTGCCTCAAGGAATTAGCTAATGTGTAAGGTCATATGGAAACATGACTTATGCCAAACTTACTTAAGCAAGATGTGAGTATAACTCATAAGGGTAGGCAGTTATCCACAGATCCTATGTTCCTCAGATTATTCAAGTCTCCGTTAACTTTCATCTAGAGGGAGGAAAGTTGTTAGCTTATTGAACTTTCAGATGAAGGAGCCACAAGGTGGAGTCATACAAGGGAGAAGACCAGGGCACTGCTTGATAGGCACAGCTTTTGATTTTCTTAAACTCTACCTTTTTTGATGCTAGATCAGAAGCCTAATAGTTTGTGTTTACTGTTCATGTAAGATTTTCTTTGTAGGTGTCAGATAGATACAGGCTGGTATCATCTTTACCAAAATTGAAAACACTTGATGGAAAGGTAAAATGAACTTATGCATCCGTGTCATTATGCAACCACAAGGTCTGCATTAATCGCTTTGAAATTGGGCAGCACTCTTTTGAAAAAGCAGCTCTTTTATTTCCCTTGCACCTGTCATTCATAGAACAACATTGAAAGGTGCAATCCAAATTTAGCTATGCGTATCACTTTGCAAGTAGGAGAAACTATTTATGGATACGTTAGAACTTTTTGGCATTTAACGGTTGTGTTTATAGTGTATAGAAAGTAATTTATCATTTATCATCAGGATGTTGATGTTATGAGAGAGGCAATTGGACGCTTGGATGCTATGCTAGCTGGCAAGGTTTGTTTGGTTTTTCTTTTCATGAAAATGTTTTGCTTTCATTCCTGTTTTGTTTACTTTTTGTCTACTCTGTTGCACCAAGTATTCTTCAGCAATGTCTGGTTGTAATCCTTTCAGTCATGATGCAATGTTGGACAAAAATGTCTTCCGTACAAAAAATTATGTCTACTATATTCTGCATTTCTCTGTCTGAATCAAAAGCATCTTTCATAATGGGTATAGTGAATGTGATCCATAGATAGAAGTAATTGGTAAGGAGCCAATGTTGGTATCAGGAAAGGCATCACGCTTTTACCGCCTCTTCTTCTGTCCAATCTTATTCCATGGAGTAGGCACTTTCCCTACTGTCAGGGGGTAGGTTCTTCCCTATGAGGCTATGGTTTTCTTTGGAGCATCAGGGAATACTATGTGCAACTAGCTCAAATTGCACTGCTAATAGCTCAAATTAGCTCAATAGAGCAAATAGCTCAAATTAACTGCAAAGGGGTAATTAATTTACTCAACCTACAATGAGATCTGTCAGAAATGGCACAGAAAGTGTCTGATTGAAAATTTAAATCATCATCATCAAGTCTTTGGCCTTTGAGGCAGTGGGTGCACCCAATGAAAGAAAAGTTACAGCAATTGAAAATTTTATCACCAACAATACAGGATTAAAAAACCCTTGGTAAATTCAAAACAAAAATAAAAGTTGGTACAACACATACTGTTCATGCAAATTGTGCTCAGACTTCATGGTGAACATTATATGTATATGTTGTTTGCCCATATCTTCCAACTGATGTTAATATTTTACAAAAGCCCTTTTGATTCTCAGATCAAAAAAATTGCCATGGATTTGGAATTTGTACCATTTACAGTTTTACCTTTGAGCCAAGAGCTTTTAGATAATCATAAAAGGTGTTTTGTAGCTGAGAGAAACCTTGCATTCAGGGGAACTTAAGAAGATATATGCTGCAACAGATATTAATGATGAAAAGAACAGAGAGAAAATGGAAGAGAAGATATTAGCACTTGTTAAGGTCTCAAATCATTGATTCTTCATCAAAAAATTTTGCATCATTTTATCTGCATTGATTGCCTTTTTGTGCAATTGGTTAATTTTCATCAACTTCTATACAATGACTACAGATAATGGATTGAAAATTTCTCACCAGTTTGGAAATCAATCTTTTTTAAGTGAATAGCTTCACCATTTCATTCTGTTGCAAATTCAGTGTTATTGTAAAATTTAGAAAAATCCTCAATATTCTTAAGCCACCATTACTTCAGCAGTATAAGACAGTATTTCTAATATTTATCTATTCTTGACTACTAAATAAGCATTATTTTTTTGTTCAAACTAGAAAAAGATAACTTGTGGTCCTGAAGTTCTTAAAGGCTACAGAGAATACAAGGTATCTTTTTGTCTTATTGTCGTGTTTGATTGAAAGTTTACATTTAAGTCAGTTGGTTGTAATCTATACAATGAGCAAATCTACTACACTCCAGAGCTTCTTCATGTTTTCATGGCCATTTCTATGGTAACTATTTACCTGTATGAGCTTGTCCAGTTTTTAAGGTACAGTATAGTTTAAGTCATTTTCAGACCACCATGAATTTCAAGCCCAGGCATTGCACGATACCGACAAGCACATGCCTGAAAGAGCATCATAATTGACCCTGTCACAGTCATAGGTTTGGTCTTGCAGTATGTTGGGCGCAAAAATCATTATTTTCTTAAAGTGACGTAGAATATACTGTATTTCACGAACTGGATGTATTTTATAGATAGATAGTTGGCGCGAAAATGGGCATGAAAAAATATGAAGAAACTTCTCTTCAAGTTTAATAAAAAAAACTTGAAAATTCCCCATTTACAACACCTTACAGAATAGCCGTACATGCAACTTATTTAATAATGATATTAATGGTAATATGCGAATGTTTAAACTGGATGCAAACTTCGTGTACGTAAAGCTATTATGAAGTTGTGTCCAGTTAAGTTAAGATAAAAGTTAAAAGAAGAGGTTATTGAACATCTACAGTGATGTTGGAAGAAAGTTAAATGAAGTGGTTATCTAGAAAGGTTGAGAAACGTTCTAAGTCATCACGATAGTGATAATCTTCTTCGAGTGCCATGTCAGGGAATGACGTCGGCTACCACTTCCCTGAAACCAGCCCGGTCACCCGCCCGTCGCAGAAGCTCCGCCGCACCGCATCCCTAATAATAATGGTATACGAATATTCAAACCGTATACACGCTTCAACTACTTAAAGCTGTTATAAACGTGGGTCCAGTAAAGCAAAATAAAAGATAAAGGATGAAGTTATTCAATATCTACAGTTATGCTGATAGAAGGTTAATTGTAGTGATCATCTAGAATAGAAGGAATCAAGTCTTTGTTTTTATCACAGAATGATTTTGAGCAAATTTGATTACTTCTAGCTTGAATCCCTCGTCAAATCAGAACTGGTAAATGCCATTATGAGCACGCAAAACTCAGCCAATGAAAATAAAGGTAGCAGAGTTTAGACTTCTTCATCGATCATTCTTAACCGCTCAAAATGCTACGCGCTTGTCGATGCTGATCGACGGATTAGATAATAATGTTTACCGTTCTTTCTGGTACCAATTTTGTGTATCTCTGGAATGGAACTCGTTTAGGTTGAAAATTCAAGGGTTGTGGATTTGTTTCTTAAGTGCCTCTGGATACCATCACTTCACCCATTTAGCACGAGTTTCTTCTTTCGATCTGTATTACTCATTTATTATAGACTGAACAGTACCCCGCGGGGAATCTTTCACTGCATCTAATGTTTCACATTCATCTAATGTTCGACAGAGGCAAAATTTCTTTCCAGCACACTCTAAGTCGTGATCTTCTTCGTGTTTTTCTGTTATGCCGCCACATTCCCCTGTTAGGCCTTCTGCAATCTCTTGACCATGGGTCGTGCAGCTGTTCACTCTTTTTAATATAGATTCGCGTGACTTCGTCTTGCGACCTTTTCCAATTTGTTGACAATGTATGTGCAGTCATTATTTCAAGGGCAGATGTTCTCTTCCTACTGGTTAGCGGGGAAGGATTTTAAAAAAGATTTTGGCAAGAACCAGTTGTGTAGCTTTATGCCGCAAATTTTTTTCATTGCCTCTGTTTGTGTCCCGTTACTATTTCGACCTTTTTATCGCATCTCATCTCGAATCTATAGAAAACGGGCAAAGTGACCCACACGGCAAAAGGATGCGACAAGCTCGAGATGCAGATGATACTGTCAAAGAAAAGAGGCGAAAATCCGAAGAATGTCAAGTCAATGTACACATAAGCTCATTCTACATTACATTCAACTAAATATAAGTTCATTTCATTACAAGTGCTAATTTTCTCGAATTCGTGCCATGAGGAATTCACATTGCTATCTGTCTTCGTATATTCACCGTCTGAAGCTAGCAACTTAAGAATATACGATTTATTGAAAACACACTTGTTCACCAGTATTCTTGCCATGTTTCTCTATATGTGACAGCAACTCGCGATCCATTGTTTGTCCCTTGACTGTTTCTGATTCTCTCTCCGACCCCGTTTCAGATTGAAGACGAGAGCAGTGGTCATGTCTTGACTTACCTTCTCCAAACCCATTCAATCAATAACGATCCGAAAGACTGGGACACCAAAGTCTGGATGTGCGAGTTTGAACCAGATGTAAACAACCCAGGTGGAGAAAGACTCGTTCTTCGTTAACTTTTTATTCATGTTTTGCCTCTGAATTATATTATGTGTATTCAGGGTATTGGTTCAATAGCCAGTTAACAACCAACCTTAACGTAGAGAAGTCGTCTTCTCCTATTAGTAGTGCTGTAGTCTGCTGGTGTAGCTTGCGGACCCATAATGCTGACATTGTAAATTCAGAAACTTCGTGCTTCACAATAAAAACGCTATCAGTGAGGAAGGCAACGGGGAACCGCTGTATCCCAAACATATTCAAAGCTCTTGCTTTCTAGTTGCTGCGATGCTCGGAGTCAAGTACGTGTCGTCGTTACCTGTGGAAAAACAACGCCTATGTACATCTTGTTGAAAACTTACAAGTCACGTTATATAATTTCGAATTTGACTGCCAAGTGGAGTAGTTGAAAAGCGAAACGAAAGCTAGGCCAAATGTATCTTATTCTTAATGACGGTCAATCCAAGGAACGGAATACTTGGAAGCAATATAAGAATTTCTGAATACCATGTGTCTTGGCGAAGCTGAGCCAAGTCAAAGGCGGTGAGGCGGACCGCCGGCCTCTCTCGAAAAGCCATTCGTCTCATCAACAATCCTAACCTCACCAAATCGCTCCAACCTCTTTCCCATCGTCGTTTAGTTGGAGATCTTTCCATCTTTTACAGATACTTTAACGGACATTGTTCTCAGGGGATCAGGGATATTGTTCCAGTTCCTCTGAGGCGTGTCAGGACCACCAGAAGCTCAACTCATTCACACCCTTTCCAAGCTTCACTGCCTACTTCGCGAACTCTATCTCACAAATCATCATTCATCCCAAGAGCATGCAACTTATGGAACGTCTTGCCTTGTTCTTGCTTTCCTGAATCCTACAACTTGCCATCTATCAAATCTAAGATCAATAAACTTGATCTTATCTCTCTATCCTCTTAGCTGCTCGCTCTCTTCTTTCTTCCTATGTTGGGGCTTTATATAGGCCACCATAGCCTTTCCTCAGCATAACCAACTAAAAAAAAAAAAATCCTAAACGTGTGCCGAGAGATGAACTGCGCGTGTATTCAGGAACTCGAGGTGCGGCCAACAAGCTGAACTATTTGATTTTGATCTTTACCCTTGTGTTATTAGCCTGGTTTTGAAAGTATTCTATATTCTAATTACCATGGAGTATATATATTTATATATGTATTTATGTGTCTTGACATATTCAGGGCAGACAACGGGAATCTGTGCGACGTGCGGTGGTGATTCTGTTTGTTTCATCGACTGTAATACAGGATTAGTAATGAAGAAATACAAACAACCGCAAGAGGTATATCTGTCACTTACACCCCCTTTGATGGTTCGAATTAGCTGTTGCATCGATTGATCGATTGATTTATTGCTTCGGCGAGGGATAGTTTGACTGACAAATTCATTGATTCACTAATTGCTCTGCTGATTCATTCATCAATTGATTCATTAAAAGATTGATAGCTTTTTTGATTAATCAATGGCTCATCTTTTATTGTCATCAGGTATTCTACTGTTTAGCTTGGACAGTGATTGATCGTCAGGATGGTGGCCAAGGAGAATCAAAGAAATGTAGCATGCTTGCAGTCGCTGGTATGGAAATACCTCCTGTGAACAATAAGTGTCATGAAAAGTTCGTTTGGATAGGCTGTTTATAAGCCGCAAGGAAACCTTTGATAGTTTTCACCGATGCATTCTCTGCTCCATCCATTCATTTCAGACACAGTCAGAAAGCGCGGTTATGAAATTACTCTGCACTCCTGCCTTTCTTTCCGTCACTCATGTACCACCCAACTTGCACCATCTTTCGCTTCTCTCTCCAGACAATTTCTCAGTTTTTTTAAATGTCATTGGTATCATAAACAGACCATGATTTGAGTTGTTTCGTCTATCGAAGGTCGTCATGGCGACATTAAACTAATCGACCCGCAGCAGCTGATTTGCTATCAAGAAGTCTCCCACCACAAGAAGGCCATTGATGCTTTGGTGTTTCACCCGCTTCATCCAACGTGGCTTTTCAGTAAGACATTTTCTTTTAATCACTTTGCTACCACTAGAGTTTAATGCCCACAGGTTATCGAATAAGCCCCGTACTTTTGCTTCCATTCTGTCCATTCCATTCCATTGCTTCCATTCCTTTCTTTTAAAGCAAATTCATCTCCCATGAATGACATGTGATATGTATAGGCGGTTTCTAGGATTCATCACAACGAAGTTGTTTTTCTTACATGATATTTCTTTAGACTCAGCAGCTTGTGTCTTTCATTGATCTTCAGTAAAGCGAAAAGGTAGTTCAGTTATGAAAGTATTTTATTACACGCCATAACTTCAATTATTTGAACCCTGCATCATGTTTAACGTTCTCAGATGAAGAGGTGTCCCGGGCCCTTGGTAACCATAGGATTGCAGTAATCACAAGTTGCGGTCGCATCGAATCCAGCAGGACACTGCTCAACAAGCATTGCTTATCTGTTTCCTAAAATCAACTTTTTTTATGTAAGATAGAACAAATATAGAAGAATAATTGATAAATCAACTTTCTAATACCGGTTAGATGACTTTTTTCTCCTCTACTTTTCAGGAGTTTGTTTTCCCCTGCAATTAAACCTGAACATTTTTTTATTGAATTTAGACAAATTTTTTTCATTTTTTAGGTGGCTCTGAAGACAAGACCATAATATTGTGGGACATTAACATGCCGAGTTCCACCGATGCAAAGTAGGTTTGCTTTCAGCATTGGCTTCTAAGTCGTTCTTACTTACCCTAAATGATTTATCGGTTGTGGTCTTAATGAGTTCGATTTATGGTGCTTCCTTTTTGTCCTTATGACCATTCAAATCACTTATCACCTTGAATCGTCGGTTACGATCATGAACGAACTACCACCATACTCGTTATTATCAATGCCATCAATACATCATCAGTTAATCACTATCGCAGTCATTCCCATGAAATCTTCTGCGATGTCATTAAAGTCACCAAAAATGCTCTGAATTGCTTTAAAAATCGCAGTCGTTTTTAAGAAAATCTCGGTGTAGTACTTAGCATGCATCTATAAATTTAGATTCCCCCAGTATCACGACAAGAAGAATCGTCTTTGAATCTCAAACTTTCTTCTTCCAGAAAGCTTCTCACATTGAAAGCTAGTAATATAGTGAGACAGATAGTTGCACTACCCCATGGGAAAGCTCTAGTTGGCTCTTGCGATGATGGCTGTTATGTGTGGAATATAGGCAGCATTGAAGATCACCAGACCAGGTACCGTTTTTCATGCTTTTCCTTATGTTCCATAGCTACAGGATTTTCGAGTCTCAGTAAGTAACATTTTCAGGCCCATCGAGACTCGATCATGTAGCCAACTTAGTGAGTTAGAGGATTTAGTAATGTAATAGTTTAGCACCCGGTCTCCATCATGTGATGGTTCTTTTTGATGTTGCAAGCAAGATATTGGCATTTTAGTTGCGATGAAATTGCTTGAGTAATCAGCCATGCCACATACTTTTCAGGTCAGCAATTTTCAAGTTCATATTTCCTGGTGAGAGAAGACTGCCCGTCGATTCTGTTAGCTGTATTTCCAACAATTTGGTCGGTAAGTTCTCTTCTTTACACTTACAGACTATAAGCGATACCTTTGCACACTTTGAGATATTCTCTGCATTTGATGATAAGCCGAGGTTTTGAGATTTGTAATGAATCCAAGTGATTTTCTGCGTATTGATTCTCTTTAACTTCGTGCAGCAACTAAACGCATTGAAGAAGGACAATGCCAACTTTGGTACTCGGTATCAGAATTCACTAAGGTATGTTATGGTATCCTTCCTTCCTTCATTCCTTCCTTCATTCATTCCTTCCTTAATTCATTCCTACCTTAATTCCTTCCTTCATTCCTTTCTTCCTTCTTTCCTTCCTTCCATTATTCCTTTCTTCCTTCTTTCCTTCCTTCCTTTCTTCATTCTTTCCCTCCTTCATTCCTTCCTTCCTTCCTTCTTTCCTTCATTCTTTCCTTCATTCTTTCCTTCATTCCTTCCTTCCTTCATTCTTTCCTTCTTTACTTCCTTCCCTCATTCTTTCCTTCCTTCATTCCTTTCTTTCTTCTTTCCTTCCTTCACTCCTTCCTCCATCCCTTGCTTCATTCCTTCCTTCCTAACTTCCTTCATTCCTTTCTTTCTTCTTTCCTTCCTTCACTCCTTCCTCCATCCCTTGCTTCATTCCTTCCTTCCTAACTTCCTTCATTCCTTTCTTTCTTCTTTCCTTCCTTCCTTCCTTCATTCCTTCCTTCATTCTTTCCTTCCTTCTTTCCTTCCTTCCTTCATTCCTTCTTTCCTTCATTCTTTCCTCCCTTTATTCCTTCCTTCATTCAATCCTTCCTTCCTTCATTCCTTTCCTCCTTCATTCGTTCCTTCATTTTTTCCTTTCTTCCTTCCTTCTTTCTTCATTCTTTCCTTCCTTCATTCCGTCCTTCCTCCTTCCCTATCTTCCTTTATTACTTCCTTCATTCTTTCATTCCTTCCTTCCTATCTTCATTCCTTCCTTCATTCCTTTCCTCCCTTCATTCCTTTCCTCCTTCATTCCTTCCTTCCTTCCTAACTTCCTTCATTCCTTCCTTCATTGTTTCCTTCCTTCCTTCTTTCCTTCCTAACTTCCTTCATTCCATCCTTTCCTTTATTTCCTTCCTTCCTTCATACCTTCCTTCATTGTTTCCTTCCTTCATTCCTTCCTTCCATCAATCCTTTCTTCCTTCCTTCCTTCATTCCATCAATCCTTTCTTCCTTCCTTCATTCCTTCTTTCCCTCCGTCATTCCTTTTTTCTTCTTTCCTTCATTCTTTCCTCCCTTTATTCCTTCCTTCATTCAACCCTTCCTTCATTCCTTCTTTCCCTCCGTCATTCCTTTTTTCTTCTTTCCTTCATTCTTTCCTCCCTTTATTCCTTCCTTCATTCAACCCTTCCTTCATTCCTTCCTTCCATCAATCCTTTCTTCCTTCCTTCATTCCTTCCTTCCTTCCTTCCTACATTCCTTCCTTCCTTCCTTCCAAACTTCCTTCATTCCTTTCCTCTTTCATTCCTTCCTTCCTTCCTTCCAAACTTCCTTCATTCCTTTCTTTCTTCTTTCCTTCATTCCTTCCTTCATTCTTTCCTTCCTTCCTTCATTCCTTTCCTCCTTCATTCTTTCCTTCCTTCATTCCGTCCTTCCTCCTTCCCTATCTTCGTTTATTACTTCCTTCATTCTTTCATTCCTTACTTCCTATCTTCATTCCTTCCTTCATTCCTTTCCTCCTTCATTCATTCCTTTCCTCCTTCCTTCTTTCCTTCCTTCCTTCATTCCTTTTTTCCTTCATTCTTTCCTCCCTTTATTCCTTCCTTCCTTCATTCAATCCTTCCTTCCTTCATTCCTTTCCTCCTTCATTCGTTCCTTCCTTCATTCCTTCCTTCATTGTCTCCTTCCTTCATTGTTTCATTCCTTACTTCCTATCTTCATTCCTTCCTTCATTCCTTTCCTCCTTCATTCCTTCCTTCCTTCCTTTATTCCTTTCTCTCTTCTTTCCTTCCTTCCTTCCTTCATTCATTCCTTCCTTCATTCCTTCCTTCCTCCTTCCCTTTCTTCCTTTATTACTTCCTTCATTCTTTCATTCCTTCCTTCATTCTTTTCCTCCCTTCATTCCTTTCCTTCTCCATTCCTTCCTTCCTTCCTAGCTTCCTTCATTCCTTCCTTCATTGTTTCCTTCCTTCCTTCTTTCCTTCCGAACTTCCTTCATTCCATCCTTTCCTTTATTTCCTTCCTTCCTTCATACCTTCCTTCATTGTTTCCTTCCTTCATTCCTTCCTTCCATCAATCCTTTCTTCCTTCCTTCCTTCATTCCTTCCTTCCTTCATTCCTTCTTTCCTTCCTTCATTCCTTTTTTCTTCTTTCCTTCATTCTTTCCTCCCTTTATTCCTTCCTTCATTCAACCCTTCCTTCATTCCTTCTTTCCCTCCGTCATTCCTTTTTTCTTCTTTCCTTCATTCTTTCCTCCCTTTATTCCTTCCTTCATTCAACCCTTCCTTCATTCCTTCCTTCCATCAATCCTTTCTTCCTTCCTTCATTCCTTCCTTCCTTCCTTCCTACATTCCTTCCTTCCTTCCTTCCTTCCTTCCTTCCTTCCTTCCTTCCTTCCTTCCTTCCAAACTTCCTTCATTCCTTTCCTCCTTCATTCCTTCCTTCCTTCCTTCCAAACTTCCTTCATTCCTTTCTTTCTTCTTTCCTTCATTCCTTCCTTCATTCTTTCCTTCCTTCTTTCCTTCCTTCCTTCATTCCTTTTTTCCTTCATTCTTTCCTCCCTTTATTCCTTCCTTCATTCAATCCTTCCTTCCTTCATTCCTTTCCTCCTTCATTCTTTCCTTCCTTCATTCCGTCCTTCCTCCTTCCCTATCTTCGTTTATTACTTCCTTCATTCTTTCATTCCTTACTTCCTATCTTCATTCCTTCCTTCATTCCTTTCCTCCTTCATTCATTCCTTTCCTCCTTCCTTCTTTCCTTCCTTCCTTCATTCCTTTTTTCCTTCATTCTTTCCTCCCTTTATTCCTTCCTTCATTCAATCCTTCCTTCCTTCATTCCTTTCCTCCTTCATTCGTTCCTTCCTTCATTCCTTCCTTCATTGTCTCCTTCCTTCATTGTTTCATTCCTTACTTCCTATCTTCATTCCTTCCTTCATTCCTTTCCTCCTTCATTCCTTCCTTCCTTCCTTTATTCCTTTCTCTCTTCTTTCCTTCCTTCCTTCCTTCATTCATTCCTTCCTTCATTCCTTCCTTCCTCCTTCCCTTTCTTCCTTTATTACTTCCTTCATTCTTTCATTCCTTCCTTCATTCTTTTCCTCCCTTCATTCCTTTCCTTCTCCATTCCTTCCTTCCTTCCTAGCTTCCTTCATTCCTTCCTTCATTGTTTCCTTCCTTCCTTCTTTCCTTCCGAACTTCCTTCATTCCATCCTTTCCTTTATTTCCTTCCTTCCTTCATACCTTCCTTCATTGTTTCCTTCCTTCATTCCTTCCTTCCATCAATCCTTTCTTCCTTCCTTCCTTCATTCCTTCCTTCCTTCTTTCCTTCCTTCCTTCATTCCTTCTTTCCTTCCTTCATTCCTTTTTTCTTCTTTCCTTCATTCTTTCCTCCCTTTATTCCTTCCTTCATTCAATCCTTCCTTCCTTCATTCCTAACTACCTTCATTCCTCTCTTCATTCCTTCCTTCATTCCTTCCTTCCTTCCTAACTTCCTTCTTTCCTTCCTAACTTCCTTCATTCCATCCTTTCCTTTATTTTTATCCTTCCTTCATTCAATCCTTCCTTCCTTCATTCCTAACTACCTTCATTCCATCCTTTCCTTTATTTTTATCCTTCCTTCATACCTTCCTTCATTGTTTCCTTCCTTCCTTCATTCCTTCCTTCTTTCATAACTTCCTTCATTCCTGTCTTTCTGCTATCCTTCCTTCATTCCTTCCTTCTTTCCTTCCTAACTTCCTTCATTCACTTTTCTTCTTTCCTTCCTTCCTTCATTGTTTCCTTCCCTCCTTCATTCCTTCCTTCATTCCTTCCTACATTCCTTCCTTCATTCCTTCCTTCTTTCCTTCATTCCTTCTTTCCTTACTTTATTCTTTTTTTCTCCTTTCCTTCATTCTTTCCTCCCTATCTTCCTTCATTCCTTCCTAACTTCCTTCCTTGCTAACTTCCTTCATTCCTTCCTTCCTTCCTACATTGCTTCATTCCTTGCTTCATTCCTTTCTTCCTTCTTTCCTTCCTTCCTTCCTTCCTTTTTTCTTCTTTCCTTCATTCTTTCCTCCCTTTATTCCTTCCTTCATTCCTTTCCTCCTTCATTCGTTCTTTCCTTCATTCCTTCCTTGTTTCCTTCCTTCATTGTTATCTTCCTTCCTTCCTTCTTTCCTTCCTTCCTTCATTCCTGTCTTTCTTCTTTCCTTCATTCATTCCTTCCTTCTTTCCTTCCTTCATTCCTTCCTTCTTTCCTTCCTTCATTCCTTCCTTCTTTCCTTCCTTCATTCCTTCCTTCATTCTTTCCTTCTTTCCTCCCTATCTTCCTTCATTCCTTCCCTCGTTTTTTCATTCCTTCCTTCCTATCTTCATTCCTTCCTTCATTCCTTTCCTCCTTCATTCCTTCCTTCCTTCCTTCTTTCCTAACATCCTTCATTCTTTTCCTCCTTCATTCCTTCCTTAATTCCTCCCTAACCTCCTTCACTCCTTCCTTCATTCCTTTCTTTCTTCTTTCCTTCCTTCACTCCTTCCTTCTTTCCTTCCTTCATTCCTTTCCTTTTTTCTTCCTTCCTTCCGTCTAATGGCCTCATATACTCCCCGTTCTTCAATTTTCTCTTTGATGCTTCTCTTGCCCTATGTCCTCTCTTCTCATGTCCCCTTCTCCCTACTTTTCTTTTTTACTATTACCCCTCCCTCCCTCCACCCCTCCCTCCCGTTCATTTTACTTTTAGACTGGTACAGTAGATGCTTTGGAACAATTTTGAGATTCCCGTCACAATTTCTCTTTTCAGAATGACGTCGTCATTTCGCATGTTCTTCCCTGGAGATTTACAGATACGCCATTCCTGAAGTTCAACTTTGTTTCCGGTTTGTTTCTAAAAATTACTTATACCTCATCAAACTTCGTGTACTTGAGAGCGAAATCAAATCCCTACAAGCGAATGTGCCAATACGTTACTCGATAAGAATTGCTACTCAACTTTCTCGTCAGGCTACGTGGAAAGTCTCCTGGAAAGGAATGACAGAATTTGGCTCACTCTTTCATCAGATTGTCATTTTTTCATATTTCACGATTGCAGTTCAAGTACATTGCGTGTTATCCTTGTTTACAGATGCCAATATGCTCCTAGCTGGTGATGATCAAGGCTTTGTATGGCTTTATGATTTGTCAAATGTCCAGAATCAGTTACCGGATCCTGAAGAACGAGACAGGAAAGGGCCATTGGAGTTGCGTCACAGCAAAGTATGAAGTCACACCGTACCATACTCGATTTGATCGCAGCTGAACCTAGAAACGAAGCATCGAGTTTTCCTAGGGGGATGGATATTCATTCGGTTGTTTTCCGTATCCTTCCTTCCTTCCTTCCTTCCTTCCTTCCTTCCTTCCTTGCTCAGCAGTAGTGTTTTAGTTGTACCTACTCCAGGAATTGAACCCGTTACCTCTGTGATATGAATTAAGACACGTATACCATGACACGAGGGCTAGCGCTTCTCACCCTAGTTAAAACTGCTAAAAATTGTTGAATACTCCACGTCGTTCTAGAATATATGCTTAATACTGTTGCTGTGAATAATCAGTTTTCATCTGGGCAATGTAGTGATGTTCTGTACTCTGAAGAACAGCTTTAAGAGTAACAAGACTATGCATCAGTATTTTTATTGAAAGACGAATAAGCTGCTCATTTTAAACGTCTGTTTGGATAAATATATACAAACAAGGAACTGGTATAACGGCTAGGAAATCTACAGGAGATTATACAGTGCAAACAGAGGACATTTTAAACAGTCAGTTATTGCAGTCCTTTTCCCGGCTAATTGAGCAAGCCATTCTTCTTCCACCCTTTGTCAATTCAATTAATTCTTATAGCCCGTAGACTGCCACTGTACTGCGTTGTTTCCGGGGCACTGTTAGGCGCCATGATGAAATGCCCTCTTCATTGCACCAGCCTGGGCGAAAAGATGGATCCCAGCATGGCTCAGGCTGTAGGAGCCACTCTTGACCACCAGTAGTGGGCTCAAAGGAAAGACAGGTTCAATACGATGGCATCAGTTGTGGCTGCAGGGGGTGGCTGCAGGGGATGGCCGGCCGTTGGCCCTCTGGGGGGAACTGCATTACGTGTTTTATACTTGTGTGCTTTTTCTGCGTCATGCATCTTTTCAAGCATTCAAGCCATCTAGTTGCTAAAGATCACCCATCAATGCATAATATTTGAAGATATTTAATTATGTATTATTCACATCTTCGTTTTGCCCTCTTTAGTGTCTGCGTTGCTCAAACCCATTGGCGAAGTTGTTTAATCACGTGTCCGCTGGGCAGCAAATGAAGTTTATAGTAGCAGTGTCAGATACAAATGTTGTCGCTATTTGGAGACAATCAAAGCAAATACCAAATTAGATTCGAGGTAAGCCCCTCTCTCGTTTTATCTCCGCCACCTTCTCTTTCTGTTCAAGTTTTTCTATCTTTGTCTTCACAGTTATTCTTTCTATTCTCCTTTTTTTGCCTCCCTTTTGTTTTTGCTTTCAGTATTCACGCGTAAGGCTTTTGATTCAGCTTAAAAGGGCTCTGCTTCATGCTTCATTTACGTAGAACAAATGCCATTCGCAGTAATAGTTCAAAAAGTTATTGTAAATGTTGCAAGATTTGTGTAGAGGGGCCCTTCTTAGTAGGTTGAGTATCAGAAGAGACCCCCCCCTTGCTTGTATTCACGGAATGATACAGGATAAGAATTCAGTGGTGGTGATTGCATTTTAGCATTCTGTGCAATGTAAAATGATGCAATGTTTTTCAGATGGTTGCGTACAAATCTTTTGTTTCTTTATTCCCAGCAGTATCTCCCAGAGAACCTCAGAAGGGGACAAAGAAGAAACCTGATGCAACGGTTGTTTTTTATGTTGAATTTCGCTGAAGTTTAAATGCTGTAACTGCTGACCCAATACAATGGAGGAAGAGTAGACATGATAATGTGTCTTTCTATTTTTGTTTATAGAGAACAACGTCAGAGATCAGTATTTTGCGTGTACTTAAATGGTCAATAGTTAACGGGTTTTTCTTCATTACGTACTGAAGAGAAATGTTGGTAAAGATTGGATGGAGACAATACCAGCGGATTTCCCGCGGAGATCATTGGGTTTTTATCGAATTCATTTGTCTTGTTTTTTGAGAATGAAACAAGCTCATTTCAGATTACGACTGTATTTTCCAGCAACAGGTCCACTTTGAGCGTACTTTATTAGAATTATACCCAGATGAAGAGCAAAAGGACATTTATGGATGCTAAGCGACCGTAGTATTTCCAGGAAGTACCATGTGACGTAAATACAACGATGCCCTGCTTAATTCGGCCGAGCTTCGCAAGTTTTATCACCAACTCCTCTAAGTATGGGTAGCCGCGCATCTTTCGATGGGTCTAGCATGTATAGCACAGGACAAGAGTGACGAAGGAGTCAGTTACCTCGCTTGTGGAGGGTACTTGCGTGGCGCGCTAGCAAAAAATACATCCATCCATGACCCCCAAATCAAATGCCTTCTTCAACAGCATTGACCGGGAATATCTTCTTAATCCGTCTGTTTTCTCAACTACTTCTAAATATGTATTATATTGTAAATACGGGCTTGAGTAGCTCCTAGAAGCATTGTTCTGTTCAATTTTACTGTTTTATTCTTGTTAAGTGAATTTTTCTTGTCGTCTGACTCTTTCATAACATACAGACTTGAGATGAGGCCGGGCTGCACATTTTAGTCATTTGAGTTTTTAGTTCAGCCTTTGGACAACGGTCCTCTTTTCTGCTGTTGAGAACCACTTGCTCCTTCATACTCTTTTCGAGCGATTTCTCCAACCAAACTCAAACAAATATTCCTCGTTCCGTGTTTTCTCAAGAAGATTAAACATTTTATACCGTTGCTTTTTCTCCTTCTGTTTTAGCAGTTTTTACGGAGAAATCCGTGAAAGACAAGTTTTGTAAAAAAATGCAAGTCTATATCCTTAACATTTTGGCCTACAAGGATACACTTTTTACAGATTTCTAAACTTGCGAATAGTGGCATATTTCGATCAAAAATTAAGTCTACAGGCAAATTTTTACCAGTAAGCTTGCTGTTTTCGCCGCAATGATACATTTTCAATATTTTTGCACAGTGAAATAAAAATACTCCAAGGGCACAATTTTGCATAGAAGAAAAGAAAATAAGACCATAAAACTTAATAGATATCAGCTTATTCTTGGAAAACATTGAATGAAATACCAAGGAAGACATGCGGTGTACATAAATTAACCCAATTCTTTATAATAAAAATGGCATCTAATTGAAACGTAGTTTACGTAGCAAGATGAAATTATCTCAAACCATTGATCCTTGGTGATTTACATCGAATGGGTGATTTACAATTACAAATCATGATCAGCAACACTTTGTTTCAAATACTCTGCATACAGCTTTTCCTGTGAAATGAAAAAATTGTCAAAACTAAATTCTAAAAACAGAAGGTTGAATAATTTCAGAAAATGGACCCTTGTATGATTACACGAAATACCAAGAAAGAAGAAAGAAAAACAGAAAAATTAAGGCACTAAAAGCCAGAATATTTTTTACAGTAGAAAAAGAAGGACAACTTGAAAAATTCAACAGAAGAATAAAGTAATGTTAGACATGAGGAAGGCAACGGGAACCACCCTCATGAATTCCGCTTCCCTAGAAAAAACTCAGAGCCCTGTCTCTGGTTTCTGCTACGCTCAAAATCGAGTATTCAATGCAACACAGACACGAGTAAACGAATGAGAATACCACCTTAGAATAATCACAAATAGTCTCACCATTTCCTTGATTTTTACTGAGTCTAATAACATAATACAATGTTCAATGCCCGATGAAAAGTCTATTAGTACTCTATAGCGATGTATATATATATATTTATCTCTATAGAGTACTTATATATATTTATATTCAACGCTCTGTACTTTGTACATAGAGCACCATATGGTGGTGAAGACAGCACCCTCTATGTGATATATATATATATATATATATATATATATATATATATATATATATATATATATATATATATATATATATATATATTTTATATATATAAATATATATATATATATATATATATATATATATATATATTTCATATATATATATATATATGTGTGTGTGTGTGTATTTTTATATATATAAATATATTAATATGTATATATGTATGTGTGTGTGTTTGTGTGCGTATTTATTTATTCATATTTATTTATATGTTTCTGGTTTCTCTCTCGTTATTCTATCAATCGCTCTAGTTCCACTATTGAGCACTCTTGGTGATTTTATTTATCACTTGTCTCTTGGACACATTCACGTACGCATACATATATTTATATATATTTATATATATCGGGTATTATATATATTTATCGCTATAGAGTACTGATAGACTTTTCTACGGGCATTGAACGTGGTATTATATTAAAAGACTAAGTACATATAGTTATATATATATTCACATGTATAAAACCGAAAGAGAACAAGTAGTATTAGTTTATAACTAAACTTATACTATTTACCCTTTCTCATTCTCCTATTAATCGATCTAGTTCTACTGCTGAGCACTAGAGGTGATTTTATCATTTGTCCCTTGGACATATTCACATACGTATGTATACATTCATATATTGTGCATATGGTACCTTCTTCGGTTTAGCATGAGACATGATGTAGCTCCGTTGTTCTTCTAGCCTCTTTTTCTGTCTTCGAGTTAGTCTTGATTTGGTTCTACAAAAGTAATGCAGTTAAATAATTTGTTTTCATGCACTAGTTCGGGGTATTTTTTCATTACATAATGAACGTTTAATTGGCGTTGAATTAATACTCCATGTAACTTATTAGTTATGAACAGCCAGAAGAACAGTTAAAGGACCCAGATGCATCAGATAAGTAGACGCCAAGATAGCGACGGAAAAGCAAAGAAATTGACGTCAATGGTTCTGGCAGATCTGCGCTTTCTGATCAGCACATCTCGAGTCAGAAAAGACTATCCTCTTTTGACTCCATATCATATAAATTCTGGCATTTTGAGAATGTTTGAAACTGTTGCCCTCTTCGTTTAGCTTACAAAAAAGGTCATTTTATACCAGTTGGACGTTAATGCGATAACAATTTCACTCATATGAAGCTTCCAATATCTTTACCGTCCCCAGATTCTTGAAAGCAGGAACAACAGGAACGCAAGTACAGCAAGTACGATCTTCCCATGATAATGAAATGACTTCGGAATCAATGCCCAAAATTCTTCAACTGGCAGCTGTAAAAGCGAAGTAGATGACTTTGATAAAAAATGCAATGTGGCAAATCACAGCATAGCATAGTGTAACACAGTATAGCACTATAAAATAGAACAATACCATAACATAGCACACCGCGTCCTGCCCACTGAAATTATGGCTCCAGTGGAAGCTATATTTCTAAACTGCTGAGAAAATATATAAAACCTAACCATGATGAAAGGCAATGATCGGTAGGTCAGTTGATCGCTTGATGGAAAGTACAATCGATAAACAGGCTAGTGGACCAATTAACTGACTGAAATTTGATGTTTTTTTTAGATTAATGACTGGATCGAAGACAACGAAACCGTGGCTTAGCGACTAAAGAGTGCGTATTTACGATGCTGGGGTTGTGGGTTTGAACCTACATGGTTTACAAATTAACTTTGGTTGAAGAGTGCAGCAAGAAATCCCGTAATTAAGATAAACTTCCCTCGAAAAAATGTATCATTGGAGCCATGTTTTTCATTTCTGCTACGCTGAATCAATACATACTGGAGAAGACTGGAAATTGCCAAAAATCGATAAATCCAATTATTGAACGATTGACAGATTGATGCGTTGATTAGCTTACCACATAGGGCTGAATCAGTTCACCAAACCTCTTAGATCCAGAAAGAAAACTGGCTGTCGCGAAAGATGTCAGCGCCAATGAAAAAATGGCTAACATCCAACTAAGAAGTCGGGACTTCAAATTGTGTTCCCAAGCTTTGCTACAAAAGCAAACAGGAATTTCATCAAAAGGTATGTTACAAAAAGCAATCCTAAAAAGTATCTCAGTAAACTGAAGACCAGGTCGTTACTAAGCTGATGATAATGATGATGATGATGGTTATGATTATGGTGATTATAGTCATGGTGATGATGATGATGGTGATGATGATTATTATTACCATAATGATGATGATGGTGATGAGGATGATCATACCAATTTATCATATAATCATCGTTATTATTACTCTTATTATATCGATAATTGTGTTGGCTTAACGGAACTAAATAGATTCACTAATGAAGTTGCTTACTTATCAGCTTCTATGATGTCATTGATTTTTGAGGTGACTGAAAAGCAATCTTTTTCAAGCGTGTTTAATGTGTTTTGAATCGTTTGATTGATCGTCTTCTCAACTGCTTTACAAACTGCATCAATGTTGTTTTCACAACGAGGCTAGGGGAAATGAAATCATCGTTAGTCAAAAAACTATGAACTGACTGTCACGAAATTTACTTATGAAAAGAAGAGGGAGGCAATTTCAAAGCCCTGTAAGTTTTGTCTTCTAAAAAAGTATGTCTTCATCAAACTAACTTACTTAAACGTCTGTTTCAGGCCATCAATTTTGAACGCATTAAAGAAACTTCCGTGAACCGAATTCACACGTTAATTGTACACAGAAATAAATAGTCAATCTGAAAGACTTAAAGCGACCCATTCTGCATGCCAATGGTGCTTTTTTATTGTGAAATATCAAATCACACTGACCCTGTCTGTAACTGATGGAATATAAATGGTTGGCATATCAAAACCGCATTTATTGAGTCCTGGTCGCTTGCAAAGTTCTTGTGTTATCTGCATGAGAACCCTCTGTCGATCGCTTTCCGTACCAGCTGTGTCCGCTTTGCTTAGGAAAAATCTGATCTTGTCTGAATCATGCTCATTTAGTCGTTCTGGTGTTGGGGATAAAATTTACGATTTTACATTGATGATTGAGGGAAGCTAGCATAGTAGTTGGCACGTCTACTGTGCTAAATACTACTCATTGGACTATTGCTAAAAGTCTTGACGAAAGGCTTAGAGCAGTGGAAATGTGGAGAATGCTGAGGATATAATGGAGAGACAGGATCCCCAACGTAACCAGTAGATGTATCTTACATATGATCGTAAACAGGCAGATTCGGTCTGCTCGACAGGCGTTGAAGAAGGAAAGGCGTGAATAGGCTTTGGATGTGATAGGCGCAGATTGGAAGTGTAGAAGGAAAAAGATCAAGGGGAAGACAACAAATTATGTTCTGGGCATGGCTAAAAAGTGCAACTAGTTGCAAACCCAGTTGTCTCCCTTGGAGTTTGGAAAACTGCAAAAGAAGGCTGTTATGGCTGCCGCATATACCAGAATTTTGGCATTGTACTCAGTTTATTTATTGTACTGAATGTCACCAGATTGATCCTATGTTTATGCAACTTTCTGGATACGCTTCCGATGTCCAACCAGCAGTGAGTAGATACTTGGCTGGTCGTTAGGGGCAAAATGTGGCAAAGAAAGGAACTGGCCTCCCTACCTTGCAATGTAGTGACTCAGGATAATACTTCCATAACAAAATGATCCCCAAAGCTCACATATAGCGTGGGACTGAACATTAATTTTATTGATGTGTACAGATTAATGAAAACCTTATTGAGAGGACAGCTTGAGATAAGTTGCATTTTGGGCTGCTTTGTGTATGGAGTATGTTGTTCAATCATGCCTTCAATGTGTGATTATATCAAAGAAAGCACAAAGGTTGTTGAAGCGAATTCTCGCTAAATAACAATGCATTACAGAAAGTTCAGAAAACTGGAACAAAAGGAGATGGATTCACGGACTGTATACTGGAAACCATGAGCATGATGAATTGTTCCCAAGGAAATGCTGAAAAAACACTCCAACTCACCAACAATGTTCAGAGTGCGCTTGCACAAAGCTTGACCAATCGGATCAAAGAAGCAGAATATGAGGTCACACAAACCACCTGTGATAAAAAGAAAATAAATGCTTAGCAAAGAATTAATTAATCATAAAAATAAATAACAATTAATAATTAAAAGATGACAAAATCTCTTGAGATTTTAAAGCCGCTAGTAATAGGTATCAATGGGAATATTTCAAAGCTGGAAGAAGGGATGATGCATCAGCGGATGTATTCTCAATTGGTTAATATACAGAGAGGTTTCCGCTTCAGTACACTTCACCAATCACACTATGTCCCCCTGTTGTCATGAATGTGTAGATTTTGCAATAGCACTCAACTTCATGTGTAGTAAACACAGGTATATCAGTCAGATTGGTGTATAATGATTTGTTGAATTGCAAAATAAACTGAAACTAAGGATAGCTCAGTATTGCCAGTATTATTATTATTAGTATAATTGCCAGTTGATCCTATGGTTATTGGTTCAAATAAATCCTCAGCCAACCATTCACTTAGACTGAGAAGAGTTGCTAGCCATCTGCAATTCCAGGGATAGAAATTATAATGTGCAATTGAATTGAGGAAGGGTCTTCATAATGCTCAACAAGCAATCAGCAAAACGCTACCCAGTATCCAAACTTCGGTTTCTAGGGAGATGTTGAAAAAATATGAAACTGAGTCACCAAACTCTGACTGAATCAGTTGACAAGAAAGATGTCCTACATTTAATGTGCAGCGGTCATTGTCTTTGTCTTTCTGCAATGCTTCAAGTCACATTTGAAAGCCTGACATGCAAGCACCATTTCACAAATATTATTGGCCCTCTGCTTTGACAATTGTTGGAAGAAAACTTTCACAATTACAGAAAAGATAATTAAGCTCCATCCCTGCTCATCTGTCAAATTTTAGGATACAACCGCAAACTTGAAATGTACCTAGCCATTCAATTGATTTGTTGACATCAAATGGATACAACATGTCACCATCAACTAGACCAGGTGTATCAACAAACATCACTAAATTGAACTTTTTCTGTTTTGACGTTGATATTTCAGTTGAGATATAATCTGCAACACCTAAACATGGGAAAGAATTCTTTGAAAATAGTCAGGAACAGATAAGTAGGCTTAAGCAGGGAAACCTATATTGCAGTTGAAATTCAACCATATATTTTATCTGCATTTCAACTACTCTTTATTTGGAGCCACCATGACACATCTCACTCATCCAACTATCCCTCTCTTCCACACCTTGTACTTTCGCACACACACTCCTCATATCATCATGCACCCCAATCCCAATTGGCTTTTCCCATTCTCAATTTCTTCAGCGCTGGCATGTCCAGGACTTGCTCCCACATACTTCCCTTCCCTCCTCATCACCTTGTTACACAATCACAACCTCCATTCCTTGCACTTGTGGTCTTAGTTGTTTTCTATGCTATCATTCCAAGTCTATCACAGATGTATCAGAGTTAAAACAAAACATAGAAATATTGAAAATTGATCAAAAATGAACAAGCTCCATATGTGTGAAATGGATACCAGATCACAATGGAAAAACTAAAGAGTAGACATTTATTATAGAAACCAAAAGGTCCCACTAGAACTTGAATTATCATTTTGAAAACTAATTGAAACGATACTGACCTTCAATTTCCTGAAGTGGTTTGAAATGGGGAAATAGATGCAAAGTCGCATTGCCCTAAGGTGCAGAAATGTAGGATATAACTCAACGTGATCTATTTTCAATGAAATCATTCTATTCAGTTGGAAATTATCACAAGATATAGATATAAATTAAGATCAATGAAAAAAGACTGTCCCCTTGGATTAAATCAAAATTTTCTACATGAAATACCCTTAAGGTTTCTTACTGTGAGAGACTCTCTTTTCTTCCCACTGGTAACAAAAGTGAAACCTTGTGTCTCAATAGCAACACCAGTCTTTTGGATGTGTTCTTCGACATACCTGAACAAGTAAAATAAGTTGAACTCATATGCATACAGCAATAAGTCAATAGAAAACAACATATGCAAATTCAATCAAATTAGTCTAATTCAAACTCTCTGGGCAGTTGTAAATAATCAAAGTACAGATATTCAAGTTATAGGGGTTTTCATTATGAGATTTTCAATGGACCAGAAAATTTTGTTTGAATTATAAAATGTTTGAACTACATGAGCTCAAATTGGGCAGAGTTGAGTGCAGATATTGATAAGAAATCAATAAAGATTCCTATTCACTCCTTATTTTCTCACATAGTCTATCTTTCTATCCATTTCAAAACCATTCACTAACCCTAAGAAAACCAGCCAGGAAATGTATATGATGAGATGTAAAATTAGCTTGCTTAGCCATATTTGCAGAGTGCCAAACAATCGGTTGATATAGACTGAAGTGTTCAAGACTGTACATGATAAAGTTAATGCAAATGCCCTACTAAGGCGTGATTAGAAAACATCCAAGAATGATGCAGATGCTCGGGTATGGAAGGATACTGATTAACTCAATTATGTGATAAATGACAAGAAACAGTAAGACCCATCATCCACACCAGTGGGCAAGATGCTGCTAAAATATCAAGTATTCATATAAATATTTATTTCTAGAAAGGATTGTGAAAAATTTCTGCAATGATCATTTAATGCAATTAACTTTTACCAATTAATGAAAGAACTCTTTCCAGCAGAATGATTTCCCATCAACATCACAGTTATCTTTTTTCTTGGTGCAAGAAGCGATATCCCAACTGTATCTGCGATGTACACTAAGCCTGAAATGCCAATTTTAGCAAAAAATTATTCCTCTTTTTCTATGATAGAAGGTATGCTATATATTTATCATCTACCGATACAAGGCAGAAAACTGGTATGTAAATTCTGCAAGTTTCTTTTCAAAAAGCACCACGACAAATCATGAAAAGATATAAAAGTTTACTATGAAAGTGATGTAAAAATGAGCTCAAAGATAAGAATGGAAAGGTCAATTGAAAAATATAATGTCACAGAATCAAATCCTACCTCTCTCTGGAGATATTTTGTCGACATACAGTTCATGGCATTCCTTCAGTATTTTTTCGTTTACACTTATACCACTACTTTCTGGGGCATTTGCAGATGAACGGGCTTTTCCGTGGCCTGTAGGCATTTTAGACGTAGAATGAGAGCAATTATGCTGGCGGAATAAATAAAATTTAGGTGACTTTTGCACTGGTCCGTTCTTGGTACCAGGAACGGTTAAAAGAAGAATATTGAAAGTGTCTCGTTATCAACTCGAGGTAGTCGTGTCATCAAAGGAATCACGTGAACATTATTCTTCCTCTCTAAGCGGAAGCTGCGAAGGTGCAATTCCGTGGCTGCCGTAAACATAGC
This sequence comes from Pseudorhiza aurosa, assembly GCA_964026355.1. Lineage (NCBI taxonomy): Eukaryota > Metazoa > Cnidaria > Scyphozoa > Rhizostomeae > Lychnorhizidae > Pseudorhiza > Pseudorhiza aurosa. Next base: position 6,378,815 of record OZ032120.1, read on the forward strand.
TTCAGAACAGCTGATTCCAGGATCGAAGCGAAGTCATGTCTTCAAAGTTGATCACTGATGCTTTTAAGCAGGTCAAATCACATTCAGTGCAAGCTAGAAAGAATATTAAGAAGGAAGCAGTTGTAAATGATGCAGAAATTGCAAGAAAGACTCCTGATTTAAGTTACAAGCGAGGTGAGTCCATTTTTGCGGGGGTGATCTAGTGAGGGAAACAAAAACTTGTTTGCCTATTTTGAGCCAATGCATAAATGATGCAATTCTGTAGTTATATCTAGCCTTCGAAGCTGTTCGAATGGTTGGTTTTTTGGATTTTTCCTTTTCATCCGTCTTTGTTTCGATAATAATTCCAGCATCGCTTATCCTTCCATCTAATTTGAAAGTGTCGTATAGTACGATCAGGGAGGATAAACTACTAAGAAAAATGAAACTCCTCAATTTTTCACCTTGGATTTTTACTTGTTTACATATAGCGTTTAATCTACTGAAATTTTTTCGATTGGAAGAGTGCTATCATAGTAGGACGAACAGGCCCGATCAGATCCCTCAACCGACGAAAAGGCTTTCTAATTAGATCAATTGGTTTATTGTTGTTTGAATATAAATACAATCGTCATTGCAGATTTCAGATAAACTACGCTTGCGTGAATAATTCGATCTCGAAAACACGTTGTCTTGTCTGAAAATGATAATATAAAGTTCAAATGCCATAATCGAATCATTTTAGGTGACGAAAGGTGTTCTTTCCAACTACCTTATGATTGAATTTGAATTTAAAAGGTATTATCTATACACTCTGTACGACGCTTTGCCATAGACGAAAAGCAGTTTTCAGTTGATTTGGAAATTCTACGCAGTTTTGATCTGCAAGCAGAATACGGACCGTGTATAGGTAAGACGTCTTCCACCTTTCATTTATCAGCAAAACGTCAGCTGTTATCATAGCCATGTATCTTTGAATTTCATGGGATACAAATTTGTCAGATTTTACAAAATGAAAGTTTTTTCCGTCTGTTTAGGTATGCTTTCACTGGCAAAATTGTGTAATTTTCAGTGTTTTGATGAAAAAAGTCATTTTTGCATTGCCTTGATTTCTTTTCTAATAGGGATAACAAGACTGGAACGGTGGGAAAGAGCAAATAGATTTGGATTAAACCCTCCAAAGATAGTGCGAGACATTGCTGAGAAGAACAAGGAGGATGAAAGATATGTAGAATGGTGGGGTGGCTAATTCTTTATGCAGAGCCTTCCATTTCATGGAACGGCTGATAGTGTATTCATCTTTTATGTGACTCTACCTAAATGAAAAGGTAACATTTGGACAGAGCTTTTGCTTATCAGGCACTTTCCAGGTCCTTCCTCTCAATGACCGCACCTCCTGATTCCTTTGCAGAGAGCTGGCGACTCTCCTCCATCAAAGTGAAGGGTGGATTTTTGAACTGCTAACCATGGGATCAATGCACAATGATCTTGCCACTATCATAACACACATATTCACTTCGCATTGCCCTGGGTATATGATATCAAAAGTGATGGTTTAGAAATCAACAGACTTCATGATTGGTAGTGGAAAAACTCTTCAACATTTTCTGAAATTGGTGCCTTTTCAAACTGATTCTTCTTTCTATATCATGGAGTATTGGTTTCAACTTTTTCCAAGCAATGTGTGCAGTTTTGACAAATATCATGGAACGGCACATCTTCTAATGGGTGTTTTGTCACGTTCCAATGTTGGCAACAGTCTAGCTATGCCCTTTCAGTTTTTAGAGATTTGTAGCAAATACTTTACTTAATGCCAATCATCAATGACATATCTTCCATCTGTCCCCTCCTCTAATAGCCTCTCACCCTTTAACAACCCATTTCCCCCTCAATGAAGATTTTTTCAACATTTTTTCTTACTTCATGTTGGATAGAAGTTAATCCTGATTTTTGATGATCTTCAGTTTCAGAATTACACAATTTTAGGAACACAGATATTTATTCACCAGCTGCCTTCAGTTAATGATTTGATAGCTAATAAAATTATGCTTCACTGTCAAAAATTTTCTCCTTGCAGTGTCTGGCATGATTACAATATCTAACAACCGAACAACAGAAAAAACTATTTTAGAGCAATCATTTTGGAGATCATTGAAACGAAAGCAGAGAAGAATGTGTTTTTTAAATGACATTTTACATTTGAGCAAATCTCATTTATCATTCTCTAATACACACTACAAACATACATTAACGAGGAAACTGACATGAAATGGGAGAAATCAGATCTAGAAATCTTTGCTCTAGCCAGCCCTAAACTGCTACTTCGACTGCAACGCAGACCAATAACAAAGCTAAAGCTTCTAGCCAGTTAGAAGAAGAGGTTGAGGGTATAAATCATCGCTTTATTATTTGTGTTGATTTAGTATTCATGATTTATAAACTGGAGATACCTTTGCTACTGTGACTTGTCTATCAATTTGCAAAAGCATTGACAACAGGGAATACCATTAGAAGCTGATGCACATCCCTTCCAACTACTTTCATTTCACAGTTAGAAAGCAGTTGTCAGTTCCAAGTTGTCTTAAGAATTTTCATGACTAAATCAAGCATTTATTATCACCACAATTAGTATCTCAATCAATTTCTTTTCTACATATTTCTTGAAGGTATCTATTGGTATTAGAATCGCAATCCTGTTGACATAAGATAGAACAAAGGATCTAAGAACCTAGACTTGATTACCTACTTTGAAATTAAAGCACAAAGTTATCCAAAATACTTCTATTAGAAAAATATAAAAACAACTAGATTTCGTTAATAGATGTTGCTTCAATCCCGAAAGACTAAATAACGTGCAGGATAAGCCTCATGTGACAACACAGATATTGCCCCAAGTAGCACATCTTATGGTTGATAGTAGAGAGAATTGAAGAAAGTCTGCCAAAGCAACGTGCTCCTTTATTTGTATGCAGACTGTGGTCTGAAAGGGGTGAAACTTCTGAATACCAGAAAAACGAAATGCCTATTGAGAAATACTAACTCAAATTAATGTACAAATGCTACAACCATAAAAATGGTACTAATTCGTTTAGATTTAAGATTGTGCTAAACACATTTACAGTCACTGATCAGCTTAAGACTGCCCAACCCTTTCAAGTCCTATTTTCATCTATGAAGATTACTTCCTCTTCCCCATCGGTTTCATCGGAATAGAACCCATTGGTCAGGTTCTTGGAATTAAACGACTTGTACCCCATATCATCGAAATACTCTTCCTTGTACATTTTCTCAGTCTCTAGTCGTCTGAAACCTTTCCCGAACTTCCGCCGGTACCAACAGAACCTCCAAATTAGGTAGACAAGCAAGGAAAACACCATCACAGCAGAAGCTGACAGAGCGACGAAAACCAGTGGCCTGATTCCAAGGATTTTCGATTTTCGTTTAAGCACGAAGTTGACAACTTTGACAGGTTTGTCTTCGTGGATGTGAACGATGAAATTTTGCTCCGTAAATCCGTCAGCAGAGGCAGAAACTTTGTAAGTCCCAGGCAGCAAGATTCGCCAGAAATCGCCGTCTTTAGCAGATCTGACAACATGGTCACGACCGTTCACGCTTACGACTGCGTCTGGAATACCGGCCATGGTTTCAGCATCAAAAACAAAGCCGCGAAAACCACGATGCACCTAGAAAGCAATTTTCCCTGCATCAATTTATCATTGTTTGTTATGCTCTCTCCATCTTAATCTCTGCTGTATACTTTCTACGTAGCGTTCTAAGTAAAGTAGCATCTAGGGCACTGAGAAGTGATAGGCTTCTCGAGCAGTGTCCTGAATATTCCTCTGGATGAGACTAGACCTCCTGATTGATGCACCTTAAATTACGGAGAGCTGGAAACTCCTATCCTTAATCTAAGAAAAGGTCTAGGTCGTGTTTGAGTCTCACTAAAAGGAAGGACCAGAACACTGCCTAATAAGCACTGCTTCTCAGTGTTCTCAATGAGGTGATCTCGATACCGGTTAAGGAGGCTAAGGGTGTCGGTGCAAGATGTGAAATGAAAAGACCAGTCGCACTTCTAGACGCTGCTGCTACATGATAGAATCGCCTACTTTAAAATGCTTGAGACTAACGAGGCATTGGAACTCTTAAATCTAGATTAAGGTAAGAGCCGAGTGGAAAACCGAAAGTTGTTTCGAGACCTTTATATAAAATGAATTTATTCATACAATATTTCATATTTACTTGAATATATTTAATAATTTCAAGGAACGCTGTCCTTCAGCATCATCTAGCTTTCAAGGGACTCTTCATGACTACTACCTTTCAAATCTTTATCAAAGGTGTGGAATTCTTTTCCATGACGACACCCCTCCGCCCATTGACAAATTTTCCATTATAAATAGAAACATGTGATGAGACTTCAACAACACAGATTAACATAGGGGTGGCTCAGTGTGTTGTATCGTACAGAAGAACAGAAACATGATTTTGATACTAGAGAGCGGTGTTTGGCAAATGGTTGTAAGTTGCATAGCCTTATTGCGGCCATTATCCAACGCTTCCAACTCCACTGAGCGTCGGTTAAAGAGGTCTTCAGTACAACAACATTATATTTCCGCTCTCTTGTGCAAAATTTTTGTAAAACAATTTAACCAAATATTGATCCTACTTGATACAGCAGTAAAATATTGCACTTTTTAACACAGAAAACAGGGCGTAACATCAACTGGGCACACGACTGATGAAAATGGTCACTAACCTGTTTTATAAATCGGAGAAGCGGTCTTTTATGCGCTTGCCAGTGTAAATGCATTTGGCCAACTGATGGGTTCTTGCAACAGCCTGTCTTGATTGTAATTTCAAACACGCTTCGATTTTCGTAGCTAAAATCCAGCAATGTCCCTGAACTGGCACCCAATTTCGCGCCGTTAATGATTCCGTTCGGAAAATAATCGTGAACCTTCGGGCCAGGGCAAAACGGCCTACCGTGATGCATGGTGGGATGCAATTGTGAGTATTCCTTGGAGAGGTACTTGAAAACGTCATCGTCCTGAGTTGGGTTGGTCTCAGGAAGCTCCGATGGACTGGACTCATAGGGGTAGCTAACGAATAGCGATCCTCCTTGTAAATTGGCCGATAAAACAAAAGGAGTTGACTTCATCCAATTGGACAAGGCTCTCGTTTCTGGCTGCATCTTCGATACCTTTGTGGCTATAAGCAAAAAAATAGGAGTGGGGGTGTCACTCGTTTGTGATGGGTGGAAAAACGTTCCAATTTACAAAACTGTAATATTGCACAGAAAAGCGGCGGAAACAGGACTTCCTAACAAACAAGGTCTTTTGCCCGCCATTCAGCAGAGCATGCAACGTCAAAACGTCAAATAATGACGCAACGATAATGTGACACCTATTCCAAGATACGGATCGGAACCTGTGGCCGATTGATGCAAGGGATTGGTTGCATGTTTGGACCAATCGCTACAGATCACCTACCACACGATGAATGAGACTGAGAGAAAGAAATAAATATCTTCGTGTGCTTTTAAAAGACCTGTAGTTTCAACAACTTTCTAACATTCATTCTCTGACCATTGTCAGGCAAAAAGACCTTCAGAAATGATTTTCCTCCTTTAATGTGCAATGTTAAAGAATTAATTCAATGTAGTTTAAAACGAAAGAAAAACACAGAGTTTTACAGTAGGCCAGATGAGCCAGGAATGAAGACTGAACCGACTTATATGGTAGCTGATAAGGTGTATTGACGCACATAGAAAAAAACAATTTTTAGAGCATTCTCCATGAGATCTCATCCTGCAAAAACCCATCCCTCATATGGAATATCTTCGAACGAAAGGAGCTATCGTACAACCTAAGATCAGAATCACTATTAATGCTACCACAAGCGAAAGCTTTGACCTATGGTACCGGTTCGTTGGTCTTTAGGAGTAGCACCCTCCGGAAGGGCCTGCTAAACTTTATGAAAAGCTAATCATCCACAAATGAATTCGAAAAACTGATAAAAATAGACGGGGGAAGCCATACATGCAGAAATTGCTGAAAATAACTTATAAAGTCCCTTTTCAGTAACTAGTATACAACAATGAGCATAAAAAAGAGAGCGAAAAATGAGCGAAAAATGAGCATAAAAAAGAGAGCGAAAAATGAGCATAAAAAAGAGAGCGAAAAATCAGCATGAAAAAGAGAGCGAAAAATGAACATAAAAAAGAGAGCGAAAAATGAGAATAAAAAAGAGAGCGAAAAATGAGCATGAAAAATAGTGGAAATAAACTGACCTTCGAAGTCGTTGTACAAATCGACCCCATTTGAGTTGAGTTTTCCCTTGTTTGAGTTGCAGTTTCCACCTATTGCTTTCGATGCACCGTCAGGGTTCAACATCGGCATCACATGTATCCGCGTTTTGTTCACAAGGGATTCCATCAGGTGATCGTGGGCATAATTCTTCAGAATGTGTTCACTCAATAGAAGCAGCAGCTCCCTACCTACGACTTCATTTCCATGCACACCTAAAATCAAGTTTTTGGTGAGCAATGGTAAGCGAGTCTCGAGTTTCCGTTAAAAAACACGACTAATACTTTTGAGGATAAATCCAGCTTCGCGATGTTTTAATACAGTATATCTGCTAACTGAAGGCAAAGACTGCATAATACTCTCAGCTTCAAGCATGGCAGAAAACACAGACAGGGCTGTGTAATTAACATGAGCTTTCAAATCATCAGATTCAAAAACCTTCCTCTAGCCGCATCATTGGTGCTTATACCCTGAAGATAAATTTGAAGAAAAAGGTTTGCCATTAGAGCGAGCTAGAGCCATACTACGTCACACATATTCCAAACAGACAATGTTAAACAGAAATTCCCATTTTCAAATTGAAGGAATCGACACTTCAAATCTTTCCACTGCCGCCTTTTTTAGAAAATTCATGAAATAGCAACCCAACAGAAGAACAAGATATCTAGAAAAAGCTTTCATAAATAGGATATTTTACATCCAAGAATATCAACGCACAGAAAGCTTAGATAAAAAAACTTTCAATACAATGGGGTAGCAGTCGAAATGTCGCCCTTAAGCATATGTGAAAAATCTAAATGTTGTGAAATGTAAACAGGTAGCTCTAAATTTTCCTAAGAGATAATCCCTGCTTGAGAGAAATACTTTGCCTTTTATACCTCATGCAAAATATATCTTCAGCGAAAGATGCGCATTCTCTTAACACTTCAATAACAAACAGATCAGATTTCATAAATTTCTATGAAAATATGAAGATACTGCCGCACCTGCAACATATCTAAATTCGGGCTCTCCAGCTTCATGTAGCCCCGGCTTATCACTGATCTCTAGCACCCACAATTCTCTTCCTTCTACCGACTTTCCAATACTGTATAGCTTTGTAATCAACGGGTATTCGGCAGCGAGTTCTTTCAACGCCTTTTTCATCTCCTCATAGCTATGTACATGAAAATTTGGATTGGCATATAAGACGCAGTCCAGATTAACCGGAGACTTTGCGCTGATTGTAAATGTCTTAACACTGCTTTCGTAATGCGGATTTTGCGCAGTCACAGTGTATTCCGCTGGGGGTAGGTATTTGAAAAACTCGCCGTTAAGGCTTGCGTTTGCGTACATCTTTCTACTTGCAAACGTAAGGGATCCCAACTTTAATGGTTTGCCCTTGTCACTCTTGATAAATCCATGTACATAATTCATTCCTTGCTCTGTGAAACGAATCAATGACTCTTTACTTCCTTGCCAGATTTCCTTGAGCCCACTCTCATCCGGATATTCACAGCAAGACAAGTGCAAAGACAGCTGAAGCGAATTCAAGATTGAATAGGCGTACGACGGAAGAGTCTTCGCCTGACGTTTCCACTCTGCCCCACGGGTAATCCCGTCGGGATACTTAATACCATCTTGCTTACCGCAACCATAACCCTTTCGCATAGACACGTGGGAGTTTGTGAAGGACCGTGCCAAGGATAAAAAGAGCTCGTCGTCAGCAGTAGACTCGTCTTGAATACGAGAATCAGATGTGATTTTTTCATCCAACGGGTATCTACAAGTTAGAGTAGGTACAAGTTAATACAAAAACGAAAACATCTTTCTCATTTGGATTTCTAAATATTATCGGAAACTTCTCTAGCAACACAGTAAGTTGGCAGCGCACAAAAATCCGGAATGCTGGACCAGAGAAAGAATACTGTAATAAACAGTCACCTTACAGTCAAACTCGATTTCAATCATCATCCTCCATAGGTTTTGCAGTCAAGGGAGCGGGGCGAGACTAATGGAATTCCGGCAATGGTACAAAAAGGGGACAGGAACTGGAAACTAGTGCATATTACAAGTTGTTTCAATAAACTTTAGATCCATGCAGTTAAAATCATCCAGTTTCCTCGACCTGACGTGAAAAGTTTCAGCGGGTATGTGTTTATGTGTCAAAGTGACTTGGACTGGATTTCACTTGTCTATCCAGTCGAAGAAGATGATATAGATGTAAAAGCAACATTGGCATGGCACTGAACACAACAAGCTGACATGTGAATTTTCCTCTGCCTCTATTTAATTGGGCTTAAAAACTGCAGCCCCTTAAAACACAGACGCCTCTACACCGAAAATTTCGCGCTTCGGTGAGGGCCATGTAAAAACCGTCGATTATTTTACGATGCTTTTCGCCATGTAAAAAACAGCCAATGGTTTCATAATGCTTTTTAAAACATCGGTAGCCTAAGACATTATACATACCGCACTACTAAATCGCCAGCTTCAACAACAGCCGAGAAGAGAAAGTCGTTTTTTGTCATCCACCTTTTAATAGCTTGAACTTCCATTGGCTCAGAGTTGACCTGAATCTTTTTAAAAGAATAATTGAGTCAAGGTTAAGTGAAAAATTCACTGAGATTTAAATCGCTTCAAGAATGCTACAAATGTTTGCGGTAGTGTCGTGGCTAAGCGTGCAAGGGGGGTGTGGGTTCGAATTCTACACGTCTGACAATTTAAGCCACTTTATAAAATCTACTTCTCAATAAAATACTCTGGGTCTTGCTTCTGGCTTCTGTAAGCTCTAGATTGTGCATGTCGTGTTGCAACGATGCATTTCGTAGGGCCCCTTGATAATCAGCGACACAGAAGGGTAAAACTCCTTAAGTACTAAAAAATCAACCTATCAATCAATCAATCAATCAGCCAATCATTTATCCCTCGTATGGCGTATACTGCTATTAAGTATCAATCATCAGATTTAGTCACTCCGACCAATAAAAATGTTAACATCAGTCAGTTTCTGTTAACAGGCATTAAGAACTTCTTTAGGCATAAAAATACTTTCGATTCTATTACCTCCATATCACCAGCAATGTCATCTTTCCTAATACCAAACTCATTATAGAAATCTTGCCCACTATACATTGTGCCATTGCAGTCACCCTTTTGTGCTTGTGACAGTCCATCTACATTAGCATTAACTATCACGTGGATGCGAACAGATTTGAGCAGATCGACGATTCGCTGGTCCTTTTCGTGGAACTTCTTCGTTAAATGATGGACAAACATGAGGAGAATCTCTTGGCTGACAACGTCATAGCCATGCAGCGTGCCAATGAAACCTATGTTCGGCTTGATGCGCTCCTTTCCTTCAATGTCGGAGGTAATCTCGACAGAGTATATTATCTTGCCCTCTTTGGTTTTTCCCACTTCTGTCGTTTTCACTAAACCTGGGAAATGTTTTTCGTGGTCTCTTATGTATCTCACCATCTCGTCATAGTTGTGGTACTGCCACGTCGGCGATTCTGCAATGAAAAGGACGAAACAATTACGAGGGGGGAAAGCTATGATTTTTGTAGTATCTACGACGTAAATTTGCGAGTTGCTTTTAAATTATTTGCGTAGAGATTCAAGCATTGGATGCATCAAGAGAAAGGAAAAGGAAACTTCTTGAGGAGATTGGCTCCTTGGTCTACTTCATCAATTTTTAGCTCGGAGACGGAAAGACGATTAATGTCGAAAACGCTACGATTCTGGGTGATTGTTATGGCATATGATGATAAGCAAATAATGAGTAGAAACGAAATTTCCAGAACTATTGAAACCAATTCAAAAGTGGGATTATTTCTGGCTTACTTTTCAAAACAAATGCCTTAACAGGTGTTAGGAGTCGACCAGATGAGGCTGCCAATCCGAATAGATAATCAGTTTAATTGAAAAGCCTTGACAAACGTGATTAGGAAAGATGGAAAAAGCGAGGAGACCTAAAATAAACACAAAAGAGACTAAAATGGGTTCTATGATCAACTTTGACACCACTGCTCCATATTATTTGCAAGCATTCTTCTGTAAAACAATGATACCTGCTGGGGGCTACGTACTCAAAGAAATAATTTTCAAAAAGATGAAATATCTATCCCGATTCTACAAATAATGATTAAGATTACTCACCCGGTTTTCTTCTGCTTTCAGTGTACTTAGCAGAAGTAGCTATTTTCACCTGAGAACTGGACAGCTCCTTAGCACTGTGCATGGCGGTAACTTCTTTAACAGGGGTGACCTCTGGTGCAACACTAGGCAGTCTATGTTGGCCAATTCTCTTCAATCTGAAATCTATCTTCGTTGCAAGACCGCCCTTAACCACAGCTTCTTCAACAGCTGGCATGTAGCCATCCATCAACACAGTCACCTGGTAGACCCCAGGAAGAAGAAGCCTGAAATAGTCACCCTCAGGCAAGGACTTTACTGTGTGCTGAATACCTTTAACATAAATGACAGCATCAGCTATCCCATTTCCATTCTCATCAACAACAGAACCTTGAATGCCTCTATGGCATTCCATCATGTACCTCACCAATGGGACTCTATTACTGTTCCAATATGCCTGCAAAGCATTCGCAGGAGGGTACTTATAGCAACCCATCTCAATAGTAATTTCAAAATCATTTGACTCCAGGTAGCTGAAGTCTTGCATACCACCCTTGACGTTATACCACTTGGCACCATTTGTGATGCCATTTTTGAACGGCTGTTGAATTTCACTATCAGGGCATGTCCTTCCACTTGCCATAATTGGGTGTGCTTCTGAGTAAACAGTTGCAAGATGCTTGAAAAGGTCATCGTCTGGAGTTGGGTTCAAATTTTCTTGCCCTGCTTGGGTGTCATCAAACGGATAATTAGCTACTAGGGCTCCTCCGTGCAGATTTGCACTAAGAACAAAAGAACCATTCTGAATCCAATCCATAACTGCTTTAGTTTCTACCTGGCGGCCATGAGTTTCTGCGGCATTATCATACTGGTCAGGGAAGTCTCTATTCAGATCAACCCCATTCTTATTTTGTCTACCAGGGCCTTCTTGCTGGGTCCCTTCAACGGACACCTCATATCCATCTGGGTTCATTGATGGCATCAAGTGCATCCGAGTGTTATCAACAATACTTGTAACAGCAACCATTTTCCCATAGTTCTTGCAAAGATAATCCATGAGATACAGCAAGCATTCTCGTCCCACAACCTCATTACCATGCATATTAGCTACATAGCGAAATTCAGGCTCTCCAACCTCATGAACTCCTGGATTATCAGAGATCTCCATAACCCAAAGCTCTCTTCCCTCTACAGATTTCCCAATGGTATAAAGCTTTGTAATAGAGGGATAACTGGTACTTATTCTTGTCAAATAGGCAACCATGCTATCATAATTATGATGCTTGATGTCTGTTGGTTCTTGGGTCATTTTAAACATTTCTTGAACTTGAGGTGTTTCCAGTGGTAAAAACTGAAGCAGCACTGGATGCTTTTGTGACAGGTTAAAAGAAGATGCATGCGTCAATGGTGTTGTGAACTGTCCTTTGCTTATCTCAGTGTCGACTGTACTCTCTTGTCTTCTCATAACAGCGCTGTGCATCAACTTGCTTGGCTGTGTTGACATCACATTCTTTTCTAGCACAAAATTCACAACTGCTGCATCCCCTTTTGAGACGATGATATCTTTCTCAGCAGATTCCCTGAAACCCTTTGCAAAGACTTGAATGCTATATTTCCCTGGCAGTAGTAGCCTCCAATAATCACCATTCTCAGCTGTTGTGACGTTATGTGAAATACCTTTTACTACTATTTTTGCCTTTTTTATTCCTTTCCCATGGGGATCTGTCACCCTCCCTTTGATTCCTTTCTGAACTTGCTCAAGAAATGATAGCAATGATTCTCTATTGTTTTCCCACTCTCTCTCTAAACTTCTGGCCATTGGATACTTACAACAAGAGAGCTCTACAGTTATTTCAAAGCAGTTGCTGATCAAGTAATTGAAATCCTGCATCCCACCTGGCACATCATACCAATGTGCACCATTCGTGATGCCTTTGTCGAATCTCTCTCCATCACCACAATTAGGGTTTCCCGTCTTCATAATCGGATGGTGCTGTGCATACACAAGCGCCAACTGTTTAAACAGAGGATCGTCAGGAGACTTGCTGAAGACACCGCTCTCCACGTGTGAGGGGCCATCATCAAAAGGGTAACTGGCTACGACTGATCCCCCATGCAGGTTAGCAGAGAGCACAAAAGGGTACTTGTAGATCCATCGCATCAATGCCTGAGTCTCTGGCTGGGCAGACATAAGACTGAATGAATGCCAATTCGAAAACTGATCCGGGAAATTTCGATTCAGATCGTTTCCATTGGCGTTCGATCTACCTTTAATACCTTCACAGTCGCCTTCGTCAGCCTTCTCAAAGCCATCGGGATTCATAGACGGCAATATAAAAATATTTGTGCTATTTACAATATTTGTAACCCTTTTGTCCTTTCCATAATTTTCACATAAATATGCTACTAAGTAGATGAGAATCTGTCGGCTGATAACTTCGTTTCCATGCATATTGCCCACGTATTTAAACATAGGCTCCCCTTGTTCAATTTCATCTGGTTTATCGGTGATTTGAACCGTCCATAGCTCTCTTTTTTCCACGGACTTCCCAATACTCTTTAGCTTCACAATATGACTGTACTTTTTTTCATATGCTTTTAAAATATTTTCCAGCTCATCGTCGTGTATGTAATGCTTTTTATCCCTCAATATCCGCGAGTTAGACTCAGAAGTCGATGCACGCAAATAGCAACAAACGATGAGTAGTAGTAAGACAACTCTGCTCGAGGAAGGAGAAATCGCCATTATGTTTCGCTATTGTTCAATCATGGTCATTCGCTCTCATCTTGAAGTATGTCCGGCTTTTCCGAGCGAAAATCCGTTCTTATTACAAATGAAATTCAATATTTACAAAGACGTTGCTGACTTCACTCTCCAGACGAAGCACAATGCGCATGCGTAAAGATCAAATTACTTGTGTTACCCCCCATCGCTCATTCCGTTCAATTATTTTCCACACACCGCAGTTAACGCCCAAGTAAGAAATATTCCCCTATCAGATAAAGTTTGCACATCTGTTCTTCTAAAAATCAAGGAATAGGCCTAAGTTTTTTCAAGGAAAATATGCCTAACAAATGAAGCAATCTGCTTGGTATGATTACAAAAGAGAGTTTGAAAACTTAATATAGAGCCTTAGAAATAAAGAATTTCTCTCTTAAGTGGAAAAAATCATTTATTTGATATTCTGAACTTTTTTGATATACCAATTTTTTTGTCACAGAGGCGCTCTTTTGCTTGATCCTGATTTGGATCTTTTTACATTGTATAATTTCTTCCTCTTAAATACTTTCTTACAATGTTAGTAACTTCAAACTACCTTAAACAATGAGGTGTGAAACCTAATTTGAAGGCTAAAGAAATGGTATGAAGTTTGAAAAAGAAATCTCAAGCTAATGGCAGACGGATAAACTCTGGCATTCCTTTTCCAAGGTAAATGATAAGATGCACTTTTCAATAATAAAGGAGTCTTCATTTGATGTAGCCTTGCAAAAAGAATGACTTATCAATATACACACAAAATTATGATAAAATACTTCATCAATACATTAGAACAAGGTTGCAAAGAGTTGACATAAATATTCTATGTAGAAATTGAAAAAATTATATTCAGTCTGTATCAACTTCATTCCAGCCTGTAGCTGGATCCCTTCTGAATTTCCAGATTGATGCAGAAGATTTCCTGTTCTTCTTTTCTTCCTTCTCTTTTAGGTATTGAAGAATAGAATCCTTCAATGAATAAAATGAAGATCATTAGTGCTATGATCTAATTATGACAATGCAGAAAGAATAACAAAAATTGAACACTGAATCGCCTTATATTTGAAAAATGCGAATTTCATTTGCTCTATTAAATACCTACCCAGCATTTGTAACGTTTGTAAGCATACACAAGAGGAGAAACATCAACTTATTGCAAGGCCTAAAATCCAACAACCAATTTAAAACAGAACATGATAACAACAACAACAAATGTCCTTATAAAAGAATGCATGTCCATATCACTGAGGTATCTTATTACAGCATTCATTTTTGAGAAACAAATTACAGACCACGTCAGATAACTCTTCTCTGAAGCACTGTGTGAAGCATATCAATGTGAAAACAAGAAAACTAAAAGTCTCACTTTAGCTTTTTTGTCTTTTTTTGATCTCCAGCTTAAACAATTTGTCCAATTACTCTGTTCTTGTTCGCAAGTATTCAAACTCCCATAAATGTAATAATGCCGGAATTGTGCTTGTGATGCTGGTAAGAGAGAAGCAAAGAATTAACTGCTGCATAGAGCATTCTAGCTTGCAAGTATCTTGGAAAAGGAAGCCTAGAAATGTGAGATGGTAAATCAGCTTTTATTTGTAAAGTAGGTATGCAGCCATCTCTCATGGCCTTCATAGGTACAGAAATTAAGAACCCGAAAAACCTTTGTAAATAGACCCCAAATCATCATCATCATCATGGTTCAGGTTCCTTTGTCAATCCTCCTGTATTGGCATAGCTACACTGAGCGCTCCAGATTTTCCAGTCTCTCATGGTAGTTGGGAGATCCTCGACAGCCAAGTTTGTGTCTTTGTCAAGTACATCGATGTATGATTTGCAAGGCTGTACCCTATCCCTTCATAAATAAACCCCCAATCCCTTAGTGAGTAACCCCAACCCCTTAGTAACTAGCTTAGTAATCACTATGAAATGCTCACAGCAATTGAAATAAACAACATAAGGAATGTTTGTGCCAATAAATATCTCCTTTTAACAATCATTTTCTTTGCAGCAGGCTAGTTTTTACTAAAGAAATGTAGACCCAGTTGTAGACCAAAATTATCAGACATTAAAAGCTTATTGTTAAAAAATGTTTTCAGTCTCAAAAATTCAAGAATACCTACAATGGCAAACTCGCAAATCGTAGAACAAACTCAGACATGAAGGTATCTGTAAAAGCAAAGGTTCAAATTGAGGGCTAGAGCTTGTCATTTCATGATGAGTTTGGAAGGGGCCATATATTTCTAAGGCGCATTTCATTCTCAATCAATACAAGCCTGAGAAAAAGGCAAGGGCCAGTACCACGCATCATTCTCTTCTGAATACCTTTTTGCATCATCATTGAATTTGCAGTTACAAGATGTTGTAAATAGCTATCATACTTGGGAAAAACTTGACCAAACTGTGCTCTATTTTAACTCCACATAAATGATATTCCAAAAGGGCTCGGTTTGAGCTATACATCATTCACAGATGAAAGTTAAAATGACAAAGGCAACGGTAAGCAAGGAGTGAAGCAGTGTATACAGAGTGCAGCAGAGGGATATTCCAAAAGGGCTCAGCTTGAGCTATACATCATTCACAGATGAAAGTTAAAATGACACATTCTTATACCAGCTTTGATAAAGTTTAAATGTATATATCCATTTAAAACATTCATATTACATACATAAAAGCACAGCAGAAGCAGGTCAGTCTCAAAAAGCATTTTGAAATTTATGTATACTACATTGAGCCCTGATCATTATGACTGCCAAACCCTGGAAGCAAATAGGATACAGCAAAAGACTGAGATCTTCAGAATAAAACAATGGAATGCGGACATTTTGGAGACAAAGGCAATGGCAAGCAGGGAGTGAAGCAGTGTATACAGAGTGCAGCAGAGGGACCACCATGTGAAAGCTATGAAATATATCGTTCTAGGACAGGCCCTGAGAAAAGAAATAGAGAAGGGCCATAGTACATGAGAGATAACCAAAATAAGGTATATGGAGGATGTTAGAAAGTTTCTAGGATAAGGAAACTATGGTAAAAATTTAGGGTACCAACTCCGAATAAAGAGTGGAGCTGTTTACCCATAATTATAATCACAACTCGAAGTCTTGAATGTTCTGTAAGTAGATTGAGCATATTTCGACAACAGCAAATTGTCATGTTATCAACAATTTCGATCGAACCTAATTTCTTAAAGCTTGGCTAAAAACTCTTAAAATCTGTTCCAATGATGCTAATCATAATATAAATTTACTCTTAGCTGTAAAATCTAGAATGGACAGTGTGTAACAGTAGCAAAATTGTACACAGTTCGAAACATTTGTGCAAGTACTCCGACTAAATAGTTAGCTTAAGGTGAAGAGCAAATGGCTGATTTAGCATAATCCAACCATCAATCAGAAGTTCAAAATTCCTCATAAGGCAGCAACAGATCGCACGATTCGGCAGATTTCCCTGCAAAATCTTTCAGAAAGGAGGCAGTGCTTGGTAGATCGAGAAATGCACTTTGATGTGCACATAGCAGTGGATAGGTCGGCCTATACAACAATTTGCATTCCAAATATTATCTCTGAAGGGATAAAAAAGTGGGATATGAATCAAGACCTTGACTTCACTTTCACTTCTTTTCTCTTCTTCTTCAAATAATGACATTTTTTTCTTATTGTTTTAGTTTAGCGAAATTAGGGTCTCCCAACGCAGCGCTCAATCATCCGCCATTGCTTGATCATGTGGGAAATACTTAAAACCATCCTGAACGAGGCTGGTGCATAAACCAATCAGTGTGAGTGAATCCTTATTATTAAAGGAATTAAACCAATCACATTAAGGGAATGCCAGCTGTTTCCAGAACCTCATTTTAGTTCCGCGTTTGTTTCGCATCGGTGATCACTTTTGCCAACACTGATAGAATATGGCTGCCCAACAACTTGGTTGCTCTGGCGGAGTTTCTGACTTGCTTGCATTGATCAACGAGAACAAAGATGCCTCAAGGGTCTTTGTTCTGTTCTGCGGGGAACCAGATGCAAGTGGGGAGAGTTGGTGTCCTGACTGCGTGAAAGGTTAGTGCAAGACTGTAATACTCGTCTCTTTTTCTGAAGCAAGGCCTGGTTTTCACCACCGATTGTCAGTGTTGTGTTAATGCACCTGCATCAAAGGTAGAATTTACGGCGTCGGGCGGGTCCCCAAGTAAAATGTCAGACTGAATACCGTATCTATGATTCACAAGATAGTCTTCTTGCCTCATTTGGCTTGATTTGTCTGCTTCCACTTAGTAGTTTAAGAACAATACTACATACTGGGCAAAGTGTTTTACAATGCTAAACCAGTTTTTCTATCGTTTACAATTTCCATTAATTCATTCAAAGTTCGGATTTCATTTCAGATATTTATTTTAATCCTATGCTGTTCAGATCTTGTCATATGCTTTTAGAAATGTTCTAACCGGCTCTGTTGCTAACCCTTCCTTTTGTCCTGGCCTGGAACTAGCACTAGGGATGCACACTCGCTGAATAAAATCCCGACAGGATTCCCCAAGAGACATCTAGCTGCCACCATATACCCATGCGTTAATATACTTTTTTCCATCCCAAGTAAGTAGTAAGAGCCAAGTTGGTAAGCTTTTCGTCATGATTAAATGCTTTCTTCTTCAAGAGCATTTTCCAAGCAATGTTGCTTACCTTCTGGTTATATTGAATCCTTATTGTTGTTATTATTGTTAATTATTGTTTTCATTTAACAATTGTTAAAAGAGTAATGGTTGTTCCTTGTATTAGTTATCCTTTCACAGAAATTGAGAGTTCCTTACATTCTCATGACTCTGTAACCATTCTGTTCTATTTTACCATGCACTTGCCTCATCACTGTAATGGTGTTTAAAGCATTGATGTCTAGGCAAGATATGGATTGATGTTTATATCCAATGTATTAACATGGCCATCTCAATATTTCCTAGGAAAAATGGCACAGTCGCAACACAGCTTCTCTCTCCTACCAGTCTATGATTTCGAACAAGATAGTTTTATCATCAATATTCTATAGTAAGCTTCTGCAAATCTACTTTTCTGTGTCCTTTCACAGCTGAACCAGTGGTCGAAGCAAGTGTGAAAAAGATAACTGATGCAAAAACAGTATTTGTAATGTGCAGTGTTGGAGATAGAGGAAGGTCAGAAAATGTTTTTCCAGTTAAAAGCAACCTTTTTGCAATTGGATTTAAAATTTTAAGCATTTCAAGAAAGAAATCATCTGAGATGGTTTAGAAGTATGATTTGTATGAATTCCAAAAACTTGTTTTGATATTTGCAGATGGAAGGATAGTAAAAATGAATTCCGAGCTCATGGTCAGATTGCCCTTAAAGCAGTGCCAACTTTGCTTCAATGGGGAACAGTAAGTTTTTTGTTTATAAATGTTCCATTGTGAAAACATGAATGAATTAATTAAATGATAAGGGCATTAATGAATGATCCAACAAATAGATGAATCTAAATGGTCTATGGTACACTAGATATACATCCGGGCATGTGACATCCTAAAATTATGAAGCTTTTCAAGGAAATAGTAAGTTTTAAGTTCTGATAGCTTTACCATTGCAAGACAGATTCCTTTGATGGTTGTCACATTTTCCTTACTTGTTTGTTTGTATTTGATTTATTTTGTTTTTTATGTAAAGCCCCTGCACAGAATGCTTACTAGGCCATGTGTTTCATTTCATGTAGATATAGATGAATTCATTAATCAATCCACAAGGACATTATTGGTTTGCCTTGTTCTTTAACTGATGCTTACATGCTTTTCATTTAATCTTCAGCAAAAAAGATTGGTGGAAGATGATTGTGCAAATCAAGATCTTGTTGAAATGTTCTTTCATGAAGACTGAGCTTCAGGCACAGAAAAAACTAAGTTGTGCCACGAAAAGATGATATGGATCTTGGTAAACAGAATGGAAACACAGATTTTTTTATTTAACTCAAAGAGAAGAAAAGTGATAGCAACAATTTTGAATAGGTTGAGGGACATGTAATGAAGAGTGCTATGATGATAAAAGATTTGCATTCTATCAGAGCAGAAACATACAAAGACACAGCCACCTAAAATTAATATTGCAGCAAAATTATACTTAAGATTCATATTTACATTAGAATGCATGAAATAATTGAGTTTTTATTGAACATTCTAATCAAAAGGAGAACAAAGGCAACCTTTCTTATATGTACAAGTTCTTCTACCTATTTATAACAAGTTCATCCTAAGATTGGACTTTGAAATATGCTTTGAGGCAATTAGATGCAGTTTCTACTTCTCAAAATGCATGAGTCTTGCATTTCGATAATTTAAGTGCTTTTTGTACCATTTCACAATAAATAACCAAGAAACTGACAGCTTGAATGGGCATTTGGAGTTTTCTATTCATGGAAATGATGTTCATTGTGCGTTCAAAAAGAAACTGAGAAAGCAATCAGACTCAATTTCATGCAAAATATTCAAGTAATTCTTCTGAGCAGGCTTACGTCCAATTATTTGGGAAACAAAACCATAGGGCTTGAATATATCGATTTCGTTCATCACATGAACTTCAAGCTATATCGTAATCCTTCTCATTAATATGTTATGTGGTGCTGCAAAAATGCAATCAAAATGGCTAAGTTTTTCATAACAAACATAGCTCTTTCCTTTTGTCGAACAAAAAAGATTTAGGGTGAAAGGGGTGCAAAACCTCAGCAGCATGTCAGCTCCAGTGCATGGGTCTGCCTACGTAGCACAAAAGGATCAGCGTTTGACAAAATTCAAATTGAATCTTGAGTTTAAATCACATTCCAATCTACTTCTGTTGAGCAACTTGAAGGGAATGGATTCAAATATCGAATTGATTTCGCTTATCAACAGAGACAGGCACTGCTTCTTCTTAATCGACAGTGAAGAGAACTGACTGAGCACATGTCTAAGGAAAGAAATTTTGTTTAAAGTGCCCTGATGAAACATGATCATCTTGCATGGTACACAACTAGCCACATTTCCTTTTTATGTGCATTTTGAGATAGAGGTAGGGCTTAGAATAATGACTTTCCTATCTGTAAGCAAATTCTTCAACACTTGGCTATCATCACACTCTATTTAATTTATCATATCAATATATTATGTAGGGATTTCTGAAGCTCTCCTGGTGATAAGCTGTCTTCAGAAAAGTTAAAACCAGGGAGCTTTTAAGTCTTATCCACTTATCGTTTTGAAAATATAGCTGAGAACTAACCACCTTACCACTTGTTATGTGTTCAGGGCAACCTCAAAACTACTCTGAAAATTCTTAATGAAGCTATCAACACACAAAGGTCCATCCAGGTCGACTAACAGCCCAACAAATTTTGGCTTCTTCGTATTCTTTCTAAGTTCCTGCCAGTCAGCAAGCACTAGATGATACCTGGCCATTTCTGCATAGTTACCTGAAAGTTAAAACAACCACTGTAAATTCTGTACATTTATTCCCGTGCCACTCGAAAAACGAAGATAAATGTCTCTAATACAGGGGTTGTCAGAAATTGGCTAGCTGTAAGACAAAGCTCTTAAACCAACGATCAAAGAGAACATCTATAGAAGTTATGAATAAATTTCTTGAGCTCTTGAATCATAATCAAAATGCTCATAACAATAACTATGCTGCCCGAGAGTTAGAAAAGAGGCAGGGAAAAAGGCCTTTTGGTTCCCAGGTCCAAACTTGCATAATGAACTTCCCAGCAGCCTTCGCCAGTTACGACTCCTTTCTTATTGTCAAACAAAACTTTAAAAAAAATTATATGTACAGCTAGAAATTAATCTAAGTTTTTTGTTTTTTACTTTGACCAGTTTTTGACCAGTTGTATAAATTTTGCCGCAATATATTCATAGTTTTAGAAGCAGGGCCCTCGTTGATAACAGCACTTCGTGTGTTGAAGAGGCTACCCTGTATAAATATTACAATGGGTACTTGATACATAAGGTGGAATAGACGGAAAGGTCCAATGGTCATCAAAGAAAAAATCAATGGAAAACTTGACATCAATGGGTATAATTGTCTTATGATTAAACGAATAAAGCACAGAATGACTGCATAGATAAACAAACACTTCAGCGAAAGGACGAATGAAAGAATGGATGAATTAATGAATGAATGGGTTAATTAATAAACTAATGAAGGAAGATATTTACCGGTATTTGCATACAAACTTATCAGTCCTCTATAGTCATATTCCAACCCACTGTAACAGTCTCCAAACAGATTGCAACCTTGGAACAAGCAGACATTTGCATTACCGAGGCAAATCTGAAGACATCTTCAAAGACACTTAATACGGTCATTGATAGAGATATTGGTTTTCAAGGGAGTTACTGTTTTCGTAGAAAAGCGATCTTCGAGGAATTTCATTTACAACTTCGTGTTTTGTCCTCACACCGTTGAATTATTCTTGCGGTTCCACCATCACTACTCTCCTTTTCCACATTAAAAATATATACTATAATTCCCCTCCATTACATCGATTCAAGGTCCAGGCTGATTCCTTACAAATACTCGAGAAGTTCGACTTCTGCCAAAAACAAAAGCAATCGCCCAGTGAGGGGCTCGAACCCGCGACCCTCAGGTTAAAAGCCTGATGCTCTACCGACTGAGCTAACTGGGCTGTCAGATGTGATGGGCTGAAAGCATAAAATGTATTTATAAAAATGAAAATGTACTTGATCAACCATAAAGAATACTACCACACCGAAGTAAAAATGTGGTTTACCGAGGGTATGCGGTTTTCTATATATCAAGAACATACCCTTATGGATGACTAGTACGTGAATGAAAGTTAGTTTACCAATTCGAATAGATTTCAAATACAGTTCTTCCGCCTTTTCATATTCGGCCATGTCGTAATTATACAGAGACGCGAGATGCCCCAAAGAAAGTGCCACTTCGTAATCCTAGAATAGATAAATCGATACCCCTTTCACTTTTGAACTAATTCTCATTAAAATTGCAAAAAGATGGATAAAAGGATAGCAGAACTTAACAAATGTTGTATAGTGGAGATTCCCTGTCTTGGTGATCTATTCGTCCTTTAAAGATTCAAGTCAAGAAGTGTATTCCTCTCAACCCGTCCTCTCAAGATGTCTTAACAGTTGCGAAATTCCTTCAATCACGCATAAACTTGTTCAATCTTTGTGACATCAATGTTAAAAAATCAATTTGAAAAAAAGATGCCGGCTTATACTATAGTCAGTTGACAGCTAGTCGCAGATGGATGAATTCCATATCTTTCGGTGAGACCCAGATTCCTGCCCTGCCCTGCCCTGCCCTGCCCTGCCCTACCCTACCCTACCCTACCCTACCCTACCCTACCCTACCCTACCCTACCCTACCCTACCCTGCCCTGCCCTGCCCTGCCCTGCCCTACTCTGCCCTACCCTGCTCAACTCTCTATATTGTTCTTGTCTATTCTATTCTATTCTATTCTATTTTATGATATTCTTTTCTTTTCAATTCCTTTCTTTTCTATTCCTTTCTTTTCTATTCCTTTCCTTTCTATTTCCTTCCATTCTATTGTATTATTTTCTATAATATGCCATTCAACTCTGTTCCGTTTAATACTATTCTGTTCTGTACTTCTTTATCCCCATGTAATGCTTTAATTAAAATTGCAAAAAGATGGATAAAAGGATAGCAGAACAGTTAACCAGACAAAGGGCCTTTCCAAAACAAACTGAAATGCGGCACTGCTTTACCAACCATGTGAACCACCATTCCCCAACTAGCATTTTAAATCAATTGCAGCTTGTGAAAATCTTACCAGCCATGCTGGACGAAAAATTGAAAAATACATCCAGTTTCGTGACGAACTTGAGCCCAATGTATCCCTCTGGGATCTTCAGCTTACGAAATCTGGCGCATTAAAAGTGCCACTATTCACCTTTCTCAGATTGAAAATGAGAGGAAAACTTACCTCTTTCCCAAGTAGACTCTCTTTGATTTGAATAGCTCTCAGATGCATTTGCTCAGCCTCCTGTTTAAGTAAATAAAGAATTCGAGTTTCTCAAGCAGACCTTCACTGTGTTAAATAGAAGCAGTAGGCAGAAAGAAATGCAAAGTGGCAAAGCTGACAGCGAACTATCGAGGATTTGGAGCTTTCGAACGATTTCAAGAAAATTTATACTATGTAAATAATGGTCTAGGATGAACTTGACTAGCATATGGTATGTGTGTCGTTAAAGGACTCTCAGAGGTTGGTGACAGTAAGGGCATCCGACCTTAAAAATACAACCGCCTAAGAAATGACTATGCACCTCCCTAAAATGAAAATAAGCAGTATAACTTATATATTGGAGAACTTAAAAAATAAAGAAAGAACAGGCGCTGAACTATGAGTTTTAGAGGGTCCAGATAAAAAAACTTGACTGCTTCAGAACTCAACGAAGAGCAAGCGATCGACACACAAGACTGGAGGAGAAGAAGCAAAGCGACTTGACGCTTGAAAATTCACATCGGTGACTCCACAGAAGACGTATTTCTAAACAATGAAGAAATATACCTTGTATCGCTTCATGGATTGATATAATCGACCAAGATTTCCATAATGCTTAGCTGTTTGAACATTGCTCTCACCAAAGGCATTCCTTTAAAAAAATCCAGTCAAACATTACCATCACTATATCGCCATGAAAAATTTCGCCTGTCAGATTTTGCTTTATAATGTGGAAAATTGATGCCTTTTCCCCATCGTTGAGATATAGCAGGACTTAAGGCAGAGTAAAAATACAAGGGGTGTTGATAGGTCGTAGGATCACGGGAAAAAGACGTTTGCTACGAAAAGAGTGGTGGTAACCCGTATAATTCATAGCCCCAAAAGGTGACAAATCTGATCCATGAAAACACAAATAATTCCATCTTGTACAGATAATTTCATGGGCATTGCTCTCATTTTTTTTTTTTTTTTAAAACTTCATTTTGATATATAAGCTAAACATACAAATACAAATCTCTCTAGTAATAGGTAATTTGTATTCGGCTGACCTAATTACAGGTATTTCTAGTATAAAAAAAATGAATGAATAATTAAATAATTATACTAATAAGATGACGAATACAAAAAAAAAAAAAAAAAAAAAAAAAAGAAATTTAATGAGAAGCATTAATGGTTGCAAGGAGACTGTTAGTACAGATAATAATAATGATAATAATAATAATGAATTATATTTTGACAGGTTGACTTTTTCAGACGTAAAACTATCTGTTATCATTCAAGGACCTGTAAATCAGGGACGTTATTCCAGTTCAAAGTTAGCTGAATTTCTGAAGCCTAACGAAGTTACACGACAAAAGATAACCTTTCAAGCAATGAATGACATATTTGTGATGCTATCTCAGTTGTATTTCTTACTCAAGGGTAACCTTACAATGCAGAAACCTCCACGTTGGTTTCCCTGGATATCGACCGCCAAAAGTGATCTCGACTCCTTTTCGTCGGCTCGTAACCGATTCTGCAACAATTTTCCCTCAAAGCACATTTGAGGGAAAGACTCGATGAAGACTTTATGGAGTAGGCGTTAAGATGGCTCAGTTGTTATGGGCCCTCGTTGGTCGGTGATAAGAAGTAAAACCCGAACTTAACATTCACTTTGTGTGAAAAGAGTTGCCGGCTTACGATAAGTCCAGGCAAAAGAAGCACGAGCTACGGTCGCTCATATTATGGACCCACCCTTCATGAGGAAGGAGCAGGACACTAAAAATGAGCATCAATAAAGGAATTATAAGTGAAGGGGTCCCTCTTGTGGGTAAACTGTTTACTGGATTCAAAAAATTTCGTCATTCATGCAACCTTAACTTAATATATTCGGATATCTGGATCTAACGAGAAAGTACACTCAGTTCTGAAAGTTGAAAATCAACATGGATGTTTCTACTGAACATGGACATGTCGCGTAGAGAACCACCAATGGACATCTGGTGAAGCGATTTCGTAACGGACCGATTAATACATCCCCAAATGTTTATGGAAAGAAAAGGAAGCTAGTGTGGTAATGCCATCAAACGAGGGGGCTTCATAAAGCAGTGGTCTTTGAATTTTCAGATCAATCAACGGGTCTCTAACTAATGACGACTTCCAATGTGCATGTTTGCACAGGTGCCATTTAGTTTCGTCTACGTGGTTTCATAGCAATCGAATTTGATTCCCTGCAATACCTACTAAGATGTTTAGTTGTACCACAGGGGCAAAACCAATGGCTTTACATACCTTGCTAGTCTTAGTGATTCTAAGTGTAGCTCTTCAGCTTCATTTAAAAGTCTATCTCTCTTGTTGTCATCTACACTGTCAATGGCTACTTCTTCTAGAATTAGGGCTGCAAGAAAATAGATACGTCAAAACTGAAATACATTTCGTGTGAAGAGTAATGAAAACCTGCACAAAATGTAGAATTTCGTAAGAGAAGAGGTTTGATACTGAAAAGTGACAAAACTATAGGGCAAAAGGACACTGAAAAAGTTAGTGGGTTGACTTATGCACTTGATCACTGAATATATCTACGGTTAGTGGATGGAGCCCACCCCAGAATTCATTTTCACTTACAGCAAATAGATGCGTTAGCTCTTTGTAAATCAAAGCGGAGGAATCACGATATGCAGTTACAAAGAGAGAAATGAAAAGAGCACTGCTCGACTCCTCGTACGACAAATCTACATTCACGTGCACGCTGGAACCTATTATCCAAAGAAATTAACAGTTTATGTTAACAATAAAATTTGATGAATTTCAAAGTAATGGGAACTAATAGAAAGAGCATTTAGTACAGAAATGAGAACAGAACAGAGCTTAAAAGGAATGCTATCGAAATTGAAAATGTATTTTATCATAGCGAAAATTGCAACCATGGCTCGAAGTACAATGTATTGGTGGTGTGGCCAAGTGGTTAAGGCAACATTTTTCGAATCTCGTGGGGTCTACTCGCGTGGGTTTGAATCTCGTTGTCGGAACCACTACCTACAAGCCAACAGCCAACTCAGCTGTCCATCCTTCTGAGGTCGGTAAATGAGTATTCAGGAGAGGTAAATCTGAGGGCACAAGTGGTAGCAACGCAGATCCACTTGGAATCAGTTGGATGGATGCCCATACACCCAGCTTGTGTTAACAAATAAAAGCAAAAAGGGGAAAGGACAATTCCATGGGTTTTTACAAGTGGAGTCGACATTGCCAAACGCCAAAGGTGATAGCTGCTATTGACAATTGAATAGGAAGCCATTGATCCAACTGCAAAGCTTGCTACGAGTGAAAGAGGGAGGCGTTGGGTAACCGCACTTACATGCATTTCAACGGCAAATGAAAAAGTCAATGTACATTCATCACCTTTAACTCTCTTAGAAGATGCTAGCAGCAAGTGTTCTGGTTCCAGTACCTTTGTGAATGTTCTAATCGCTATTTCGGCGTGCTCTCTAATCAAAGAAGAATAATTGTAGAAATTAACTAGATTATTTCCACCCTGATGTAATAAAACACGAACAGTAAACTTTATCATATCGGTCTTGAATATCGTGTTGGGCGAAACGGCTCACAGGATAAGGCCAAGTGAGTTTCGAATATCGGTTGATTTAAAAACATATTAGGAGTGAAGCAAGTATTCGTTGGATCATCGTAATTCGCCATCATAACGATGAGACGCCTTCCACTATTGTCGGCATTGCGCGAACTACATAGCATCTCTCAGCTCTACTCTTCACTTCTTCTTCATTTAGGTACGTCGTCAAACCTCCCCCTTTACTAACTATGGAAGCTGGCATCAACAGAGCATCCCATTCTGAGGATGTATCCTAAGCAACAGTGCGCGCTCTTTCCAATAAAAATAAAATCTCACGTCTTCTTTCTCCACCGTTGCCATTAAGTCTTTGTTTGATATCTTGTCTGCATGTAATATTCTGATGATCCTCGGGTAGGATTTCCTTCAAAGCTTACCTTCTTTGGGTCTTCTTCCTTCGCTGACAACGTTTGGCATTTTTGTGAAGGAATCAGTTTTAAATATTGAAATTCAATTATTAACTATGAAATTATTCATAAAAATTGGTTAAGAAGATAATTTTCATCTTGGGCCCTAGAGTCTTCCGACTCAAGCTAAAAACAGAGAACCACTGACCAACCTTGCTGACTGAAAATTTCCTGAACTGTAATCTCGAACGTAGAGTGCATATGCTAGATCTTCATGACTGCTGGCGGTGAGCAAATTCTCAGTTGCAAATAGGTTCAGTCGTAGGTCGAGAGCAGCCTAAAGACGGCAACAAAAACTGCATAACTCAGATGGATAAAGGTGTACAATTCGACATCTATGTGTAAAGTATCTTCAGACTGGTGAATAGACAATTTGAAAGAAAGGTACATATAAATGCATTATAAATATATAAGATATGTCCAGATGAATACATGATAGATAGATAGATAGATAGATAGATAGATAGATAGATAGATAGATAGATAGATAGATAGATAGATAGATAGATAGATAGATAGATAGATAGATAGATAGATAGATAGATAGATAGATAGGCATAGATAGGCATAGATAGATAGGCATAGATAGGCATAGATAGATAGGCGTATATAGATCGGCATAGATGGATAGATCGAAAGGTAGATAGACAGATAGATAGGTAGATGGAAACAGATAGGCATTTGTGGGCAAGGCTACGTTTCACTGTAAGAAATGCTAATGATCTTTCGCACTTAGCAGCTTAAGATAGATCCTCGGACACAACGATGCTGGTGTGCATATACATTCACCTGATAGGCATCAACTGAAGCAGCAACGGCATCGATGTTCAATAAATAAAATCCATAGTCCGAGAGGCATTCAGCATGCTTTGGATGATGCTCACCTATGACTCGTCTGAAAAGCAAACAAAGCACATCTTAATTGAAGTTCAATTTTCAATATACACATTATTATTCATTTTTCTTCTGCATCAATAACTGAACCACGGTAATTTAGTTATTTGTAGAAACTGACATGAAAACGAAAAAGTAGACAAGGGGGAAATGTGCATGGCTGAAGGTAAGATGATACAGAGATTAAAATCAGCTTAAAGCATAAAAAATCATTTGTCAGGCATCGATGGGATAAGTTTTTTAGATGGCATCGGGAAAATGAACAAAAGCACGTGCCGCCGTATCACAATTGGTCTGTGAATCTGTGATTATTGTCTATCTTTTTATGCTCACACCCAATTAATACACAAAAAGCACCAAAGAGAGACGCCAAAGAGTCGCATGTATAGGATTTCCAGTGCTCATCTCTCACGGCTGTAAGCTTCTGTATACATTAAAATATGCTTAAGCTAATGGTGCATAAAATGTGAACAAGGATGCTATTTTCATCTTGGAGGTGAGATATAGTGAGGTGAGGTATGGTGAGGAGAGGTGAAGCGTGAAAAAGAGGGGGAAGCATAGTAAGGTAAACTGTGGTGAGAAGGGGAGAAGTATGATAAGAAGAGGCGAGACATAGTGAGGTGAAGTATGGTGAGTAGATGTGAAAAGTGATAAGGGGAGACAATTTAGGTGAAGAGATGTGAAGTATGGTGAGGAAAATTGTATCTTTTCTGTTTCTATGTTAGCTAACACAGCCGCTTTCATTGACCATAAATTTTCTGAAATACCTCTTAGAGGCAAATCATGAGGCCGTGAGACAAAAAGAAGATCAGGAGAAAAACTTGTGGCAATGGAATTACTTACTTTGTCAAACAAAGGGCATGCTTGATAAGCAGACCAGCTTGCTTGAATAGTCTTTTGATGATGCTTGTCTATTACGAAAAGCGATTGGAATTGCATCGAGTGTACAAGTGAAAACATGATGGTATCAGCATTAAGGACAAAAAAACAAAGCAAAAAACCTGCAACTCGTTCGCTTCAAACTTTGAGGATCAAGCAAAGTTTGATATTTTCTTTTGATGTGATGACTCCTTTTGATATAAGAATATTTCATACATGCATACATGCATACATGCATACAAGCATCTAAATCCCAGATAAATGCTTTAGAAGAAATTGTTTGGCATAATTAAAAAAAAGCCTTAAAATTCTTCTTAACTCGATTTCTATCTGGCTAGGATATGATCAGTTAGGATTTAAATGATTGACAAAATCTCCCCATTTAGATGAATCATACTGGCATTTGAATTAAATGGCAATATTCAAACGAAGGGCAGTGCGGAGAGATTGGCGATAACAGGCAGGCTTGATGGCAGACGAGGCAAGGGACGGCCAAGAGACACGTACATCCGGAGTCTCAAAAGATGGGTGGGTCATCACGGCGAGGGACGTCGAAATCGACGCATGGTATCCAACGCCCGGACCGGGCAAGGACCTTGACGACGACGGTCGTACGGAAACGAGCTCTTGGTATGTAAAAAGGGAAGTAGCAAATTACCTTGGCAGCTTGGCGCAGGGTATCAATCATCACCTTGAAAAAGAATTGACGTAAAACCGCAAAGATCGAAACGAAGGCAGATGATTTTCATTTACTCTGACTATCATCTTGTTAGAGGATATTTTATTGATAATGTTTAATCGAATTTGAACTTTGGTTAACTTGGAAGCTCATTCAATCCTTATCATAGAAGAATCTTTTGAATTGGAGACTGCAAGTACAAAGATGCCTATACTTTGAAAGAGACTATTCGTCTGCCATTTTGATTTGTCCATTTTACAGAGATATATTGTGTTGATATTACGAAAGAATATATTTTTTGAAAACCAATAAATATATGTATGTTGATCTTATATTGTGCTTGGAAGCTTCCCTGAATTTACTAATATGAAAAAGGTTATTGACATGAGCCAACAAAATAGTAAAGCAGAACAGACAAAATTTGACACTAAGACATAGTTTGACACTAACATACCATCGTATAGAAAAAACAGCTACAAAT
The DNA here is from genome assembly GCA_964026355.1 of Pseudorhiza aurosa. NCBI lineage: Eukaryota > Metazoa > Cnidaria > Scyphozoa > Rhizostomeae > Lychnorhizidae > Pseudorhiza > Pseudorhiza aurosa. Next base: position 6,408,874 of record OZ032120.1, read on the forward strand.
GAAATGAAAAAAAGGTGAACTGTAAAAGAGGTAAGCATAGACAGACAGCTAGAAAGAATAAGCAAGATTTGTTCACCTTGTAAGGGAGTTCTGGACACAACTCTGCGACAGATAATAGAGCCGCTTCATGTGCCTGAAAAGATTGCAAGTTTTATAAAACAGGGCATGGATTCCAAAACTACATTAAAAATTCAAAAAAGCATTACATTTCTATTGAAAACTTCGTTTTGAATCAGTGTGATATCGATTGTGGTATTGAATTGATTTTTTTTGCACAGGACACAGCAAAAGTGAGCGTTCATACCTCTGAGTACCTTGATAGAGCAAATAATTGCAAACTCTTTCCGGTATAAAACATCGATTTCAAAAACATTTGTTCACGGCTATGCTGCATAAGGTTATGGATCATCTCCTCTGTGGCATTCAGGGCAAATTTAGCTTCCGGGAATTTACAATCCGAAGTGTAAACATGAACAAGCCTGAGGGAAAAATTAAGAAGAAAGATTTATCAAAAATCAACTTGATTACTGTTGCAACTCAAGCTCCAAGTTAAATGAAAAAAATGTATCAAAAATAAGCTTTTCTATCTATTTGCTAGAACTATTTGGACCACCTGTTTTCGGCAACAAACTATTGTAAAAGATGGTGTGGTGAAAGAGGGCAGTTTTCCCTCAATTTAGTGATAACGATTAAGAAAGGTAAGATGCAACAACATTTAACACATTTAACGCTTTACATTGTATACGGATGAGTCTACTTTCTTTAAATGTTCCTTACTTGTGATTTTAACCAGGGCCCTTTCTGATTAACAGTGCTTGTAGTACTGAAAAGTTCTACCCTGTATAGATGTTTCTACTATTTTCATTATCATTATATGTAGGAAATGATAATGATAATTTTACAGAAAGTGCACTTTTGTGAGAGATACGCCTTTCGTTAGGATAGAGAGAATCCTACCTTGTCCAAAACTCCATGGCTATTTTAAGAATATCTCTATCGTCATTTCTCTGAAAAAGCTGCACACACGAGAGAACAATTGTTGCACTTTGAAACATCCCACATTCAGTGAAAAAGATACCTCAAAAGACAGAGAAAATAAGAATATCAAAGAACTGTTGACAATTTCCAAAGTAAGCTATGTAAAAAGCTTCATGGTGGGAATAAGGTGGGTGAAAATTCAAAGTTGCAAAAATGGGAGAATTTCAAATTACAAGGATGGGTAAAAGTTTTACCAAAGGCAATGAACACGCATGGTGGTTGACATTCTCTTTGAATTGGGAGATTTTAGTTTCTAAAAGATTTTCCTCAAAATTGGCAAAATATATTACAGTAATCATTCTCTCTTTTGCTCTTGATGCCCATAGATGGGGATGATCTAGAATAAAGGCTTCCTGGATGGATTTTTTCTTAAAAAGCAAGAAGTATTGAAGCTTATTCTAAACTTGAGAGTATACACTGCAAAACATAACATGAGGACCTCATTTTGATTTCTACTTACTTAGTAAAATACAATCCTGTAAATCTGAAAGCAAACTTTGCTTTGGTTTTGAGCAAAGTTGAGCCACAGCCTTTGTGGCTAAAGTCCTACCAAATAACGGTCTCTTGACTAAAACTCTTTGAACGCTTTGGTATAGAATTTCCCTGCAAGACAAATTTCCGAAAAGCCTACATAAGAGAGAAAAACTCTAGCTAAGACATGGAAAAGCATTAAAGTATTAGAAATGCTAGGAAATATTTCTGGAGTTGGTTGTGCAAAATAAGACGATGTAAACAGAAGATAAAATCTTGTGAAAGAATAAAAATTTACATGGAAATATACTTGGATATGTGTAAACATGGCAAACAGCTGACATAATAAAATCTAGGAGCATAGTTTAAATCTTTGCTCGCATTTATGATTAACTTCTCAGAGAAGTGAATACAAAACAGGTTTTCCACCTAAGAGCCAATGTGGAAGAATAATATTCTGGCTCCAAATTTCAAAATTGTCTATCAAGAGCATGAAAACAAAATAGAAAGAACCGTAAATTGCAGAAATAATTACCAGTTACTTGTTGTTGATTTTAGTATTCTTAGAAAATGAGGAAAGTCATCTAATTGCATGTACAAAGTGTCGACATCATTTCTTCTGCAAAGCTACAAAAAGGAGACAAATATCACTTATTTTGTTTACTTCGCCACTCTGCCACACTATCATATATATAAAGATATATATGATATTATATTCTATAAATCTATAGAGCAAAAAAGAGAGAGACAAGTTGGATTATGTTGGTTATCTTCATGGGTTTTGGCAAATAGAGCCTTCTTCAGGAGAATCTATATATATAAATATAGGTATCACATAGAGGGTGCTGTCTTCACCACCATATGGTCCTCTATGTACAAAGTACAGAGCGTTGGTAACAGAAATGCAGAAAAGGAAAAGACAGATTCTCTGTTACTCTGAGTTTCGTGCGAAGGCACTCATCAGACAGACTATAACTCTAGTCTGTCTGACGAGTGCCTTCACACGAAGCTAAGAGTAACAGAGAATCTGTCTTTTCCTTTTCTGCATTTCTGCTATATATATATATATATATATATATATATATATATTCATATTATATATGTGGCTTGCACAGAACTTGGTTGTATCCTTGGAAAACCCCAATAATGTCAATCAACCAATCTGAAAATGTTTTCTAAGTGAGGTGCAAAAGAGCCTTTCCTTTGCGTATTTACTTGCAAGCTCTCTGGTCGCTTTTTCGTTTCTCAAAATGCGAACAGTTTAGCTCCGCACGTACGTTAACATGTTCAAGTAAATAGAGACCTCATGGCCATTTACTGCCTATTTGCATTGCACTGCCCTACACAGCCTAATCTAACAACCGAAATACCATAATGCTATGAGTAAACAGCAAACATATATTTAAAATTATAGGAACCATGAGAAGACTTCTCAATGTAAACAATGACAAACAAAAATGTCTTGAATACCTGTTGATATACATCACAAACATGTTGTATTGGAAAATGTTTCAGCTCTCCACGGAATAGTTCTATGTTTTCTCCAACTGATATGACACATATCTTATAAAGTGATATTTCTTGGGAGTTTTCCATGGATATTCCCGTATGATAGGAGCGATGAATAGAAAGAAATCCAATTCAAAATTTCATAAAGCTAATTCAGAGGCCTAGTTGCGAGGTCGTCGGTCGTTCGTTTGTTGTTTGGAGGGCGTCCTACCTAAGGACTTTCTCCTTCGCTTTTAGTTCTACCTATAGCTCCATTTATGCTCTCTTGTAAAACAACATTGGCCATCGATTAGAGACAAACTATTACGCAGTTCTGCATCAATCCCTTCTTCTTTGGCAATTCCACCGCCATGCCATCCATCGAGTCGTTACCCTTCGGTATATTATGCTTCCGTGAACAATTGACCACCTGTAGAGGAAGCGGAGCAGAGCCAAGCATGCGATGAAATGTCAACAATAACAAATATTTAGAGGGCGTTCGGGGATCGAAAATTGCTACAGCTTTCGGAGAATCGCATTGAAATATAAACTTCTCGACTTTAAAAGCTAATAAATTGAGAAACACCAGCTGACGTTGTCTTCAAAAGTCGTTCGCAGTATTACTACTGTCTACAACACAGCTGTTATTTTTATCATGCCTCATTTCAGCAACGAGGCAAATGATAGAAATGAGCGCGAATTCCGTTGAGCTTACCGAAAATGGTTTGTACAAGTCATATTTCATTTGACCTATTTTCGTTAATTGTGTATTTTCGTTCGACCTATTTTCATTATTCATTGACCTTTGTTTATTCTATTACAATTAAAGGATCCTTTATGTATGCTTAAGCGTTATAATGCCTACGCCTTTAGCTTTATCGGACGTAATGCTCGTAGTGAATGTCCCACAGATGTGGTTTAAAGGGCTTAAATCAATCTTTTTTCCCATAAAGTGTAAAGAACTAGCTCACTCTACCACATTAATTAGCTGACATCAGGCTTTAAGCTTATGTAAAACATCTTTGTGTATGATTATATACAAATCCAACTGTTGAGGGAATACCATTTGTATAGACAAGAAATATCGAGTAGTTTTTTGTAAGATTCTGGCGTCTAAAAAGATTTCATTTGCATTTTTCAGTCAAAGAAAAGAGGTCTGAGTCATGATGAGAAGAGGCAAAGATTATTGGATCTTTTCTTTGAAACAGTGAGCAGCGTCAAAGCAGCAGCCATTTTATCTTATCATTAATAAGTTAATTTTATCAGGCAAAGACAACAGTCTTAAAAAGTGCATTTATGAAATGCAATGTATAGAAAGCTATGAATTGTAGCTAATTTATCGGATTAATGGAGTGAACAGCAAAGTTAGCATTTATAAGTAGCCTTACTTTTTTGTTGTAGCTTGGTATTGGTCACCAGGGCCTTTCTCCAACATGATTTAGTGAAAAATCTTTGACAACGTAATGAATTTCTTTCCCTTCCAGAAAGATTTCTACCAGCTTAAGGAGCTAGAAAAAATTGCACCGAAACAAAAGGGAATAAGTAAGTTTTAAGTATTTTCAGTATGAGAATGTTAATAGATAAAGTGCCACATGTCAAATGCAATTGAAGCAAATTTGACTGCCAATCATGGACACATTTCATCACTGCTTCGAAGAGAAAGAAACTTGACACCAATTTGCTGTACCTTAAGGAAATAACATTCTTGTATTGAAGGACATCCTTATACCTGGCATCTCCTACCCAACTCTTGAAACTGCTACAGGGTTTCTTTTAAAAATAGATGGACATTTTTGGCATTTCAATCATCCATTGTAAACAGAAAGTGAAGGGCTTCAGTTTTTTTCATGCTACTGGTGTCTTTTTTAAAGACAACTGACCTTATTTACCTTGACTTCAACTGAGTCCTCTACCTCAAAATGACACCTTTCCTACCCCCAAATGTATAGGTGCTATGCATTCCTTTGCTAGAAAGCATAAAGAGGTAATTGTGAAGGTTTCAGATTTATCTGTTCTGAATCACTTGTTGTGTATTGTCATCAATTAACACTAAGTCCACTGGAAAAGTCACAATATCTTGAAGATGCATTTCAAATTGTTTATTTTCCTTCAAGCTTCAATGTCAGTTAAAGATGTTCTGCAAAGTTTGGTTGATGATGCCATGGTTGATACAGAGCGAATTGGCACTTCAAATTACTTCTGGGCCTATCCTAGCAAAGCGCTCCATGCAGTAAGTGGTTCAAAACTCAACTATGAAGTCAGAATGATTGTTTGGTAGCTACATAAGTGCCTGTTGGAATGCTTTGTATCTGAGAGTGTGTGAAAAAGATATGTGAAATATGGATGAATGGAAAGGATAGAGAGAGATACCAAGGAGATAAATGGTTCCATTAATTATGCCATTTGTTTTTTGCAGCGAAAAAGGAAGCTAGAAAGCTTAAGATCAGAAACAGAGGAACTGAAGAAGAAAATTGAAAAAAATGAAAAGAGTCTGGAAACAGCAAATATAGGGAAGGAAGATAGTGTGAGTACATTCAATCTACAATTGTGGGAAAGCTATTATTTTAAAGGTAGGGCTAAGGCACGGAACCAAAGGTAGCCAAACAATTGCCTTCTTTTAAACCAATAAGCTTAATCTACCCTCTCTCCTCTTGCCCTTTCACTGTGGTGCTTTTTTAGGGTCTTGTAAAAGGCCACCATGGGCTTTCCTCAACATAACTGGCTAAAAATGAAATCTTATAATTCATTGATGCTAATGCCTCAGCAAATACAAATATGCCATGCTAATTTACGATTTTCTTCTTGATATCTTGTGTAGTACCACAACTGCCTTCAAATTGCTAGCTTCATTAAACCAGAGCTGCAATATACATGTTTACCTTCACAAGTTACAGTGATAGCAGGTTTTGTATTGTGTATCTGTATAATGAATCAACCGTTCTTTTTTGTTGCGAAGATTTCCTGAGTTAAACACAACAGTTTCTCTTTTAGCTTTTCTCCCAGTTGGCTATTCCAGTATCTATCTTGAAAAATATGTTATGCTTTTTTCAAAACCCATCCATACCATCTAGTATATAAACATTGATCAGAATTTTTCATAGCAGGGATTTAAAATCTTATCTGCCTGGCTAAATTGATCCAATTCCTTTATTTTCAGACTGAAAGAAACCAAATCTTGGGTGATTTGGATCAGAAGGAGAAAGAAACAAAGGAGCTCAGATTGAAATTAGAGCGTCTTCGGGAATGCGACCCAGAAGTCCTAGAGGAGATGAAACAAAAGACAATAATTGCAAAAGATTCAGCCAACAGATGGACTGATAACATTTTCTCTGTAAAATCATGGTGCAAAAGAAAATTTGCCATTGAAGAGTCTGCCATTAACAAAAATTTTGGAATTCCAGAAGAACTAGATTACATTGAATGATAACTCTTTGTGAAAAACCTCATTTTGCTGTAAATATGAAACATTATTGTAAACATGAAAAGAACCTAGTCTCTACTTTCAATACCTATCTCTAATTTACAATCTTTTCAAAGGATTGTCTTGTATGTTGGCTTTGCCAAATGTGAGTGTTAGAAAAGGGTAGGTTTCCATCTGGGTCTTGTCAAAGTGTTGAAATTTACAATGATTATACAGTGAAAAATCCTGATGGTCTGATAAAAAAATGTTGAGAATTCTTCCATTTTTTCATGTTTGATGGCTTTTTTTACTTCATGATGTCTAAAAACGGTCCTTACAACTTTGAACTTTGATGTGTACAACAAAGTAAGAAACACCATTAAGAAATCCTTTTGATTTGAAGAGACTTATGAATTAAAAGATATCAAATTATTAACAAGATCTGATGATTAGTTGCTATACATATGTTACAAAAAAACAAGCATATAACTCAAGTCACTTCTTTTTTGATTTCCGACTAGGTCCCCTTTCTACTCCAGTAGCCTGTGAGAATTTCTTCAAAATCTTCTCCTCATTTGCTTTTAATTGCTGGTCAACATTGACTTTAAGCTGGCATGAGAACAAGGAGCATCATGATTTATTGGTTTTTCAAGGAAAAAGAATCAATAGATGGGTTGCAATGAGCAGAGGGGTAAGAGAAGTGCTCAAGAACTATACTCATGGGAATGGCTTTGAATAAAGATGCAGATTTAGAAAGGTTGAATCTGATCTTTTAGTGAGTTATGTTGGGGGAAAGGCCAAGGTGGAAAGGATGACAAGGCCCCTAAGAGGAGAGGGAGATAAGATAAAGTTAATTGATCTTGTATTTGAAAGATGGCAAGTGGTAGGATTCAGGCAATGAAGAAGGCGTTGCACAAAGCGCAAATTCTCAATTCATTATTGCAGATTAGAATCAAGTAAAATTATGGGCCACATAACATGATTAGAAATCATCACATGATTAGCTGATGTATTTAGATGGAGGAAAAATCACATTTTAAAATTTACCTTGTGAACTTGATCAGTCAGAGTTGAGTTAATCATTGCTTTGAGTTCTTTGACAGCCACAGGGTCTACAACAAAATGGAATCAGCATGGTAAAAAGTTACAAACCAGGAAGATCTGACAAAATGGATAATTAAGTCTCAAGTCTGCAAAATTAATAACTTCACTTGGCTTCTGAGATACTGTGCCTTTGCCAATATACAACCATTAAAAAAACTGCAAGATTTGCATGATCAACATTTTTACACACCTTCCTCTTGGACAGGCTGTGGTCCATTACCATCATTGTTGTCTTCACCTTCATTGTTCTACCATTAAAGAAAAACATTGGAAATCATGTTGACCAATTGATCACTGCTGCATATCAGGCCTCATCATAAATGAAAATTTTTCCCTATTTGAGTTCACTGTTGACTGTCAATGATTTTCTAAAACTACATCTTCAACATTGCATTACTTTATCCATTGTGAAATTTCCAGCCACAGAAAAGAGGGTAATCATATGATTGATCGTAAAATCCTTACAAGACATGATTCATCTTCATTTTCACCCTTGTCACCTGTACAAAAATAGGCAGATGGAATTAAATTTTCAGCAAGTAGAAAAAGAAAGCAAACATTGAAAGTATGCCATCCTATAGTCAGACTATAGTGAATAAATTAAATCCTATTTTTTCCTCATGATCCGTTCATTCCCTAACTTGTATTTCTTCCGCCATACATAAACCTGTAGAACTTCATACTACCCATTTAGCCTTCCTGATATTTCAGCATTCATTAAAAATTCCTGCATTGTTTCCAAAAGCAATTAGCATATAGATAAGAATGTAGCTCATATATAGTAAAGATGTCTTTACAACAGCTGAGGAAAGACATAACCAAATCTTCCTCTGTTGGGGCCTAACATCACAGGTTAGACAGGATAGAAAGACAAGGCAGATAAAGAAATTCAAATAGTTTAAGTGGAAACATTAAAATAGCATCTACACCAGTCCAAAGCAGCAGATTACCTTTCATGTTTACAAAAATTATTCATTTCAAGAAGCAAATTAAACCCTCCTGTGTGATAACGGCTTTCCCAATCTTAGAGAAGCAATGTTACAAAGCCTAGTATTATTCTATCTTGCTACATGACTGTTACTTCCTTTAACAAAACATTTGTGCGTACATTGAGTTTTCCTTTAGTGCTTACTTATATGTCAATGTGACCGACAGACAGAGCTGTCAACGATGCTTAAGTCAAGGGTTCACTCAAATTTAAAGGATCAGGGGAGAAGATTACCAAAGGAAGTCTGCACATCATCATAACACCCCAAACCCAGTCTGCGCTAGGCTCTTTCACCTATACAGTGTGTTATCCGACCTTCCGTGCAAGAATTGCATTGATTTCACACACCCGACATAAACATTGACTTTCTCACCATTCCTATCATCATCATTTCAACAGATTGCTACAACAACTACTACTAGGATATGTCAATGTAAATATAAGACCAAACACTTTTCTAGAAAATGGATGGACATGTCAATAGAAAACTGAATAACATGCAGCCAAAGATCCTTTTGTAGAATATCCATCAATGAGAACATTATCAGAACATATACTTTTCATATTGCAAAATATCTACAAGTGACTAGAAATTTACCTGTTGTTTCTTCTGGCTCCTCTGGTAATCCATTGTATTCAAAGGTAAGATCAAGGCAAACCTGATGACACATGCATGCTTGGTATCAATTAACAAATTGCGCAAATGAAACATAAGAGGCAAGTGCATGGTAACAATAATACTGGTAATGCATTGGTCTTAAGAACATTCTCAAACTGCATATCAGGTAGGAGGCCATTAGGTGGAGAGAAATGTTTTGGTAGATTGTCACGGTGAAAACTGACAGCATTCTACGTATCTGGCATAAATACATAACAAGCCATTAAATTTCAATTCCTCACATTGATCTTGCAAAATAACGGTTCATTCTATCCATTATTGATGTTTCTTGGATGACAAAATAAGCAATTCAGAAAGATGAAGAATAAAAACATTCTTAATTTGCCATTCTGCTGCTCTAAATACACACAATTTTTTAAGACAACAAAATTGTGAAGAAAGTAAAAGGTGCCATTATCAATCAATACCTTTTGAGTGAATGCATACTTGTACAGTTTATAATGCCGGAAATATCTAAAATAATAACAGTTAGGATATGTAACAGATAGGAACAACTATAAAGGTTTAGAGTGATACCATATGCATCTAATCTTTAGGAGTCAATCTTATCAAATCAATCTGGCTTTCTCTCAAGATAGCTTAAAAAAAGCTTCATTTGTAAAAAGTCGTCTTTCTGCATTACAGAGAGGAGCTGCTGAAGCTGCAATTACACAGAAAAATAAACAGAGGAGGGTGGCAAAATGCCATTTTTATCAAGCATTTCTATCTATTGTTTCACATAAAGGATCTCATATGTGGAGTAAAACATTGTGTTTACATGTTGTCATCAGTTTTAAGTTACAATGCACTCACGTTTCAAGTACATAATCAGATATCTTTTTTACTTCAGCTATGTTGTACAACTGCATGCTGAATGGTGGCCTCTGCAAATATGAAAAGGAGCGTACTGTAAGAGCAAAGGGCTTGAGGGGAATTCAGTATGCTTCAAACACCTACAACATAAATTGAGAAAAGCATTGGATATGAAGAAAACTAGCATCATCCAGTATCAAGAAGAAGGGACACTATTTTACATGACAGAGAAACTCAAAGGTTGGGTGGGCTTGGGAGCTTGCACCCTAAATACAAATGGAGAATCGCCAAGGAAATGGAGACAAATAAAGCAAGATAAAGCACCGTACAAAAACTGTAAAAAAGGTAAGTTCTGCTAGAGCAGCATTTTTTAATCAACTTTAAGTTGAAATTCTTTATCAGTGTGAATGTGAGTCAGCAAGATAATAATAACACATTGCTTTCCATTTCCAAAGAAATATGTTGATTCAGTTGTTGTTGTTATCATACGCTATCGCGCAAGCCTTTGAACCATTGGATAGCTTTGTCTGTAAAATTGATTCAGCAGCAGCTATGGACGTCAGCAGTTAACCAATAATGTACAGAGCAATGAGATAAGATAGTTCATGATACCTTTACACAGTGCTTTAAAAGCAGCTCCTTGAAATATCCATATGAAGCATCAATATTTCCATACGGTGATTCTAAAAGGAGATTGAATTGTAGCATGACAACATGCACCAGCTTGGTCAACCAGAACAGTGCCACAAAGATCACTGGAAGTCAGGATATCACTCAATCACAGTAAAAAAAGGTTGGTCCTTTCTTGTTCAGCTGATACCAATAGCATGCTACTAGGGGTTAATTTATTGATTAAAAACATCTTCAAAAAAGACTTACTGCCAAACAATACTGCCAAAAAGACAGGAAGTATAATTATATAGGATTGAAGACTTCTCAGCATAGCCCTCATCTAGTCAAGAGCTTAAAATGTATACCCAGGTGGGGTGCAAAAGGTTTCAAACATAGTTCAATCTTTAGTGAATGATTTCAAACAAGAGACTTTCAATGTGACAGAATTATGCTTCTTTTCCTTGGTTCAAATCAAATTCAATGAGTACCTATAGACTTTTCGTGTGTTTTTCTTATGATTGACAAAAAAGCAGAAATTTGCTCTTCGTTGAATTTATTTTCAATAGCAAATCTGGTTTTGTAATTAAGGAAAGATGAAGAATGAAATCTGAGATTGAAAAGAACTAAACAAAATTCAATATTAAACAAAGAGATGAGCTTTAAATTATACCTTGCCATAATTTGGCATTAACTTCAGATCATAAAATACACGCATTAAATACGAATCAATATTTCTGGCATTTTGACATAAAATTTGCAAAACTCATAATGATGGAGTTTTTGGATTAAATCCTCCATCAGTCATAAAAACCCTATCAATGAGAATGGCAACAATAAACCACCTCAGAAAAATCAACTTCATGGGAGAAGGGCTCAAAGTCCTATAGCTGGTTTCTGTGAGGCTGCAAAAAGAGTATGCCATGGCTTGAGTGAAAGGATACACATATGCAAAGTAAAAGAGGTCTGTCATAATTTGACTCCTCGTTTCATCACCATTGCCATCAAAGCCAAGTATTTCAGAAAATTTCCTGCAAATTATATGGATAAAATTATAAAATAAAACTAATCATACAAAACGTAACCATTTTCAGGGTTTGTAGATAAAATACATGGAGGATGAAGATGATTAGCAAAAAAGAGAGTTATGTTGAGGAAGGGCTATGTTGAGGAAATTTTCTTTGTAGCGAGTTATGTTGAGGAAGGGCCACGGTGCCTATATAAAGCCCTAACAAAGGAAGAAAGAGAAAATTTAAAGGCTAAGAAAGCTAAGAGGAGAGAGAGATCATATCAATATCATTGATCTTAGATTTACAAAAGCCAGTTGTAGGATTCAGGAAAGTAAGAAGGCAAGACATTCCGTAAATTGCATGTTCTTGGGATGAATGATGGCTTTGTAGTGACTCAGCTTTCTTATTTAAAGTGCAGAGAACACGGAGTCAGATAGACGACGATTAATGCTGTTGTGCTTGAATGTCGGACTAACTAACTTATTGAAATGAAATACATGTTTATATAGGCGAATAACAGAGAGATAAAATTACCAAACTCGTCGAATAAGAATAGGAGCGGAAGATTGATTGTGAATGACGTATATAGATGAATAGGTAATGAGCTGATGGGAATTATGACAGGAAATAACAATTGATTGGATGAATAGAATTGCATTGTTAAGCAAGGTGGTAATGACGGCATAGATAGCGAATATGAGGGTAAGAAAGCTGAGTCACTACAGCTTGTGGGATAGAGTTGATCTGGGAAAATGGCGCCACACAATGAGGAAAAGGAGGATACAAAAAATACATTAATGGCAGAAGGTGGAAGATGCTTTGGAAGGAGTAAGATGATTACATCAGTCTTTCGAATCTCATAATTTTCTATTGGCTTGTTTACTCTCTTCCATAGATCCTTACCCTTTGATTTCCTCGACATTTTCAAGTAATTTGAGCTCATCTAGATGGGCTATTGAAAAGTCTGACCTGCAAACAGATTTTGAGATCATGAGAGTTGAAGTAAGTAAATAAAATAACCTAAAATTCTACATGTTAAGACTTACACAACCATATTGCATGTGAGTACTAGACAAACTCTTCTTTATCAAGTTTTATGGTCAATTGAGTTTAACATATTCAAAATTTATACAGGTAGCATTGCAGGCATAGAAAACACTAATTACTCGCATTAAATGTCATTTAACATTACTTGAGGTATCAAGTCAATCTAATTTCTTGCTTGAGGGTTAAGTAAGAAGTCTCCTGGACTTCTTCTTTGAAAAGATGCAACTTGAATAATCAAATGTCCAAATCAGCTCTGTAGAGATACTCTTAATGATAAAAAATTGTAGTACCAAATGCAAATTTGTGGCTTCGGTCCAGACGTTGGTACAGGCACCTGAAAGATACCGGAAAATGCAAAAGACTGGCAAAAAATAAATGAAACAAGCTGGGGTATATACCCACTTTGCATAAACAAACATTGCGCTTCTCTTGAGTAAAGGGTGTATTTCTGATAAAAAGAGACTTTTTATTAACAACCTTAAAGTATCTTAAGGAGCTTAGGTCTACCAAAGACCTTATGATGGCTTAACAAATTCGTGTACATACCTCGACAGGCATCTTGAATAATATTGGCTAGGCCGCGGAGCCTCGAGATGGAAATCTCCATGGTGATATGTAAGCCTCTTTCTCTATCCTTTATATGTTTACCAGAAATTATAAATGAAAGCTCGTCGTTCAAAGTGGCTGCCAAAGCTGCACGTTTCACAGCAAATATGCTGTCACTAAAGAAATTCATGAGATACCACCCTCAGTCAGAGGTAAACAGGGAATAAACTACTGGTAGAAAGAAATCAGAAAAGAGGAATGGGTCAAGACCAGGAGGAAAACGGAAAGGAAATAAATGAAGAAGATTAAGATTAAACAATTTTGAAGCTGTTAAGATTAACGAAATGCGTATTGTTTTTCATGTGGATGCAGCCATATAAAAAACAGAATGAGCTGATTTTACAAAGTGATAAAAACAGTACAGAAATAATCGCAGTTTCTGAACAAAACCAAGAAATTATCGTATCAAGAATCATAGATAGATCTTCATACCAATGATTTAATTCATTCATACAGTTAGAAACAGAGGGTAAATGAGTCTGTATTTACGCTCACTAAGTCACTCAGAGCAACAGAATAGGGAAAATTACAGTTTTAGTTTTTGTTGAAAAATGAGAAAAAACTAATCAATAGAAATGTCTACAAAGTCCAAATAGTAGTAATGAAATTAATCAGAAATTAAATTATCTAACCAAGAGCCTTGCTAGAATATGGAGATTGAAATTAAAAGTTGTTGATGACTTTAATTATCCAAAGCATCCAGTCATCTTCATGCATTCCTCTTGCATGTCGACGCTTAAGAGGAGATATGATTCAAGTACATATATATATATCTAAGTATAATATATAACGTTGATACCCCTGGTTATTCAGAATAGATCAAGGAGAATTTCTCAGCACAAGCGGCGTTTGTTGGAAATTGGTAAACCTAGCTTAAGATTAAACATTTGCAAAGCCTTGAATAGCATGCCAGAAAAGTAGTTCAGATGCAAACTTTGAATGCTTCTAATATCAGGCAAGGCAACGATTGGGAAGACCAGAAATTAAAAGCTATCATTTCAATACTTTAGATCACGTTAGCCGCGGACCGGATGCAGCCCAGCACTCAATTTTATTCGTCAATTGATTGCTATCATTCATTACACTATTTCCCTAGAATCTTTTGATTAAATTGTTAAATCTTACTATATGATGCTTCAAATGTTATGCAATGAACTTTAATTGCAATATTGCTTGCCACGACTCACTGGAAATGACGTCATATCACACGCCTCCTGTAAGGAACCAATTAAAAGCCAATCTCGACCCTTTGTTTGCGACAAATGCGCACACGAGTTTCGGACTTGTTGACGTGGTTAGAGACCAAAGCCGTTAAACAGAAGTTGATCAGGTGTTAGGCCAGCAAAATGGTACGTATATGCTTGCAGAATTTCTGCAAATGCGCCCCATTTTTCATGTGAATCAATTTTGATAGCTTTTTCACTATAGAAATTTTATGCATGGCGATTTCTCTTCATTGTTGTCCATTTAGGCCAAAATTCTTTCGCCAGCAAAATGAAAAGAGGCAGAACTGTGACGCTCTTTCATTTCAACCTAAAGGGTCCCTTACACCAACTTTGCAATAGTTCTGCAATCCAATAAAGTCAATAAGCTTTCATCTCAAGATAAATTTTGATTGCGTGGCAAGGTTACCTTGCAAAAGCTTTGCGCTCAAGTTTTGCACCAAATTGCATGGGTGCGGCAGAGGTGTGTCTGCCCTCTCTTGAACATCACAGTTTTCTGGCTTGCTGATATCACGACATTGCACCAAGTCTAGCTCTTTTGCTGCACACGAATGCATCATCTCAGATGCTCTCACCTGGTTTTATCTTAACAGTTGACGAGATTCGCGTACAAACGATAGCCTGTTTGAATCTTTATCCTCTTTGTTAATTCACTCCGGTTTGTCCTTTACGTGGTCTCCGTAGGACCTGTCGATAAAGCTTATTCGTCTACCATATTCCTTCTGATAGCTCCATAAAGCTTATGTCTGCGGGTCGTATGGCTGGGTGCCTTGTGTGTTTCCAACCCTCGCCTTTTATCTAGGCCTGGAACCGGTTGGAAGCCTCGATGACCTCTGACTGCCAGAAGCTGCATTTCTCAAATCCTTGCACAATTCAGTTGAATTATGGTTGGATATAGTAAAGCCAATTTTTGGTGAATTTTGGAACTGATAGATTAATGCATTGTTTTCTCCTGAAAGTTTATGCAAAGTTTTCTCGTCGAAGTTTCATATGATGGTTGTTTGTATTGGTTTCCCTTTGAAATACGGATTCACTTCCAATTATCTTTTTTCAGACAACTTACACAGACAAAGGGAAAAAGGTGATGAGTGAGAATTTTTCTTTACATCTAAATCCCATTCGTTTCTCAGGTCTGCATAATTTGGCTGGACCTAGGAAACAAGCATCTCTTTGCCTTACTCCGACAGTTTATTGCAGTTAGTTATAAAAATGGTTATTTTACTCATCTCATAAAGAATAGAGTCTGGTTTGCTACTTCAGTGTAATTTTATGTACATGGAAGTATTTGGATCCTATGTTTTTGCATATGTTTCTTGACGGCATGCCATTGCTGGAGCAATAGCCAGAAACATTTTATTTTGCTTCATTTGTGTGTAACCCTTCTCTTGATAATGTGTAAATATCACGTTTGTACCCATTACAGCCAGATATTGGTAGATTCATTCATTTTGACCATATCAAGTTCTGGGTATCAAATGCCAAACAGGTGAGCTCTTGTTACAGTGATTATTTTGCCTCTCATTTTTATATCTTTTGTAAGATAGAAGTTTTGAACCTGATTATAGAAGCTATGCCTATCAGGTAGAGTCCTTTTCCTTCATTCTGATGGGAATTTGCCTATTCATTTGTATGATTCCTGATTCCGCAGCCTAGATGAAGCCAAATGTTTTTATGTCTGTCATTAACTGCCCTTGTGCTTCCAAAAAGTATTTGAGAAAACTTACTTCATCCCTCAAAATTGTCTTTTATGCATTTATCACTTCCTGATTTGTCCATATTTCATCTTACTTTCATTTTAGGCTGCCTCATTCTATTGTACACGAATGGGTTTTGAGCCCTATGCATACAAGGGCCTTGAGACTGGGTCAAGACAAGTTTCCTGCCATGCTATAAGACAAAATAAGGTCAGGACATTTCGTTTCTCATAATATGCTATTGATGTTGCTTTTGCTATAATAATCATTTGACGATTATGATCATGATTGCAGTGATGACAGTAATGATTGGGAAAGGAAGCCTTAGGACAAGATGGAAGGATTGTGTTAAAAAATAAGCTGAAAAGGATGGGATTGTAGGACGATGATGCTAGGATAGGGTTAGATGTTGGATCTTCTTCTTCCTCACATATTTCAAAGAAAATTTAGTTCACCTAGGAGATCAGGTGGTATGCTCTGGAGCTCTCAGATTTGATCTTGGCATTGGGGCAGTGACACATCTGTACACTCCCAAGCTAGGGAAACTTTGAAACTCCACTTAAAGAGATTCCCATTCGTTTTTCCCACGCCAGTCCTGATATGGTTGAGTGTCACCCATCGTCTTCTGGTCAGGTTTGATTCATCTGCTGAGTTTTTGTCAAGGTGATGATGACCCCATGTGACAACAAGAAATGACCGTGATCTTCATATTTTCATTATGATTGTTATGATATCTAATCTTTCTACCTTTCAGATTGTTTTTTTATTTGAGTCAGCCTATGAGCCAAATGCAAAAATCACTCAGGGTAAGCCAAATTGAATTTGATTTTCCAACTTTAAGACATCTGTATTATACCCTGAAGCCAATCATGGTCACCCTATGTCTCTGTGTAATGCCAAATATTCCCTATTTCTAGTGTTCCTGTTTCAAAGATAATCATTCATTGATGTTATTTATCAAATTTATACACAATGTTTGTACATAAATTTGCATGTAATTGTATACATGCATCATCAATTGGGCTTTGAAAGTTTCGTGAATGAAGTGACACTTTTTTGTGAGATTGTCATCAGATCTTCAGAACCGGTAGTTATTGTGGATGTTCTTTGTCAATTTCTGACAGAAATGGGAAGCCATATTACAAAGCATGGCGATGGTGCTAAAGATGTTGCCTTTGAAGTTGAAGATTGTGTTAACATCTACAAGGTATGTTTCTGTGCCATGCCTTAAGAAATGCTACACATGATATTGGAACTGGTCAATTTACTTCTGTCGTTGTGATTTTGCAGTGCTAAGGTGCTTGCTCATTGATCCTATGATCAGTGGTTTGTGGCTACCTCCAACTTGACATTTATTTTTCACGAGTAAAGTCATGAGATCTCCCTGATTCCAGGCATAGGAACCATGAAGTTTAGTCACATCAGCAAGAAGGACTGTCCTAGCACCTACCTTTGTATGCTAGATAGTACACATACAATAAGAAAGTTCATGTCCATATCATCAAAGTGGGCAAGAACCAGTGTATTTATGATGGTATGGTTACAGGAAACATCCTTTGGAAGATTCTGTTTATTTTGTCTTTCATTTTTGTTGTTGTGTTTTTTCAATAGTTTTGGATCAGTAGAAATTTGGCAAATCTCCTCTCTTTAAGTGACAGCCCAATACATTTTCCATATGATATATGATGATATGCTTTAACTACTGAGTCATCCTTACACCTTACAGTTCCAGGAGTCGTCGTCATCATCATCATCATCATTTTACCACCATCATCATCATCATCATTTTACCACCATCATCATCATCATCATCATCATCATCATCATCATCATCATCATCATCATCATCATCATCATCATAATTATGAATATTTTAAAAGGATAAATGCATTTCAGTTTAGAAACTGCTCTCAACGTGCGTCCTTTACGGTTAACGAAGATATTTGTTTCTTAGTGGACAATAATCTGTCCTGTTGTCATGAATGAACCATCAATTGATAATGTTAAGATTTGCCTATTTTCTGTACTGGCAAGATTGCTTTTACCACATCAATGTAATGAGACTTTTTTGATGTGCAGAGAGCCGTAGAGCGTGGTGGTATTAGTGTGCGAGAGCCGTGGGAAGAAAGTGATGAAAATGGCACAGTCACTTTTGCCACTGTCCAAACGGTAGCTAACATTCACCCACTAAAATTCGTTCGTTATTTTCCATTGTTCTTTTTTGCGTTGGCTATTTTATGATGATTTTGATTTGCGCACGAAACAAGGGAAACATCATTTCTTTGTACCGAAGATAATTTCTTCCGACACTCGTCTGAGTATAAAACACTTGGATAAGGACGGAGACAAGACAGCGAAACATATACCCAAGTGCGGATCATTTCCAGCGATCGATTTCGCACATTTCGATCTGTAGTCGGGTGTGATTTCATGGTCTGGTGAGTGTCAAGCGAAAATGTCTTCTTTATTACGAAACTATGCTTTTAACAGTTTATATGATTCGCACGTACCCACATCATACAAAGACAACTTCGGGTGAGTGAAGCAATGCTGCAGGCACCCATAATCCAGTTAAGACTAGGGGTGGGAAACTATTACCCTGAAATGAAACCCCGTGTGCCCGCGCTCTGGTTTCTCCTTTGCCTGAAATCGAGCTTGTTTCTTTGAAATATTTTGTTTCCCATCGATTGAGGTTTCATTTGATAAGGATAAGTAAGTAAGCCATTATTTGTTGAAGACTTAATGTAACCTTGATCCTTGGTTAAGTCGTAATCTTTTTTGCTGGTCTTCTAGTATGGTGACACAACTCATACGTTCATCGAAAGGAATGGTTACAAAGGACTCTTTCTTCCTGGATTCAAGAAGCCCATCGAGGAAGATCGTCTTCTCCCAACTTTGTATGTACGAATATGTAAACCACCACTTTTGCCAAACTTACCAGTTATGTAGCAAGACAAATTATGTCTTTCTTAAATGTGAAAGAAGGCTTATTTTCCATCAGCGTGAGCAAATTTTATCTCAAAAAGACCTTTGCAGAAAATTGTTTTTAACAGTCATGTATTACCAAGCAAGGCAGTGGTTACAGTGAAATAATTTCCCGTTAAAGAGTTCTATTGTAAAGCCATTCCTTGAAATTTTCTTGCAAAATTATTTGTCGTAAGTCAAACCTCGCGGAAGGTTTTTGATTCTAGGACTTTCCCATCATGCAGTTTGCTCGAAGAAGTTGCAGTCTTACTTTTGAGGACTTTGGGCCGCCAACTTTGCATCCAATTTTGAAGTGGTTATGGTACCACAGTATGCTATTTCGTACCTGTTCCTTACTGTTAACTAGCCAATCCTGTCAAGTTGTTCCTTTTTCATGATGGTCGCAGCATTTTCATGCCCCGATTCTCGTTTTTTACATTCGAATGAGCTTTTTGCATTTGTGTTTCTCAGGCCCCCTGGAAAGCTGAATTTTATTGACCACGTGGTAGGAAACCAACCTGATAATGTGATGACCCCAGTCGCCGACTGGTAAGAAGTTACTCCATTTTGTCCTTCCATTTTGAGTTCCCTTTCAAATCGACCTTCCAACGACGTGCCATCTAGTGATGCCTCACCATTGTATTGGTCTACTTTGCTAGGTATGAAAAAGTCCTCCAGTTTCATCGGTTTTGGTCAGTTGACGATTCACAGGTAAAATTTTGCTGCCGTTTGTTCACCTTTCTTTCTCGCATCTTCCTTTCTCTCGCTTCTTCTATCTTCCGTTGGTTCCTTCCTTTCCTCATTCGTTCCTTCAATTCTTCGCTCTGCCTTTCTTCTTCTTTTGCTTCGTCCGTACTTTTCTTCTCTGCTTCCTTCTTCTCCTCTTTGCTTTCTTCCTTTCTTAGCCTCTTCATTCCTTTATGCCTTTGTTTTTCCGTCCACTACTTTTTTCTTTCCTTCCATTTTTCATTAATTTTTGTAATCATTCTTTCCTTCGTCTCTTTCTTTTATATTTCATTCCTTTTTACTTCCATTCGTTCTCTCGTCTTCAATCATTTTACTTGTTTCTTTATTATCCTTCTGAAATTATTTCATTCAACCTTTCTTTAGCTGCTTTATTTTTTTAGCATTAATCTTCCTCCCATTCATCCTCGATTAAATTGATAATTGGCTCCTTAGTTCATTCGTTTACTCTTTCGTCCCATTCCTTCGACCACCGTTCGGTTTTTCCCTTTTCTGATTTTTTTAATTAACTTATATTGAGGAAAGGCCATGGTGGCCTATACAACGTCCCAATAATGGAAGAAAGAAGAAAGCGAAAAGCTAAGAGGAGAGGGAGATCAGATCAAATTTATTGATCTTGGATTTCAAAGATGGCAAGCTGTAGGATTGAGTGAGTTATGTTGAAGAAAGGCCATGGTGGCCTACACGAAGCCCCAATAATGGAAGAAAGAGAAAATTTAAAGGCTAAGAGGAGAGGGGGGTCAGATCAATCTTATTGATCTTAAATTTGAAAGATGGCAAGCTATAGGACTCGAGTTCTGTTATTCCTCCCTCTGTTCATTACTTTTTATGTTATATTTATCAGGTCCATACAGAGTACAGTGCACTGCGATCGATTGTTGTGACGAATTGGGAGGAGACGATCAAAATGCCAATCAATGAACCCGCGCCTGGCAAGAGAAAGAGCCAGATCCAGGAATACGTTGATTACTATGGGGATAGTGGTGTTCAGCACATCGCTTTGAACACTGATGATATCATTGGTGCTGTAAGTACCAAGCCTCATATCACACCTATGAATGTCCTCCATTCCAAATGTTTGTTTGCGGGTTTTTATGCCTAATAGGAAGTATTCCGTACCAGGTTTGGTGGAAATAACTACTGACGATACTCCTTTTTTAATATCAACCCAATGTTTACATGGTTCATATGGGTTTGCATACCCTTTTGGCGTCACCAAGTAGTGCACAAAATGTGGCAGATCAGCTAACGGTAGTAATCATCACTATCAATGTAGCCTACTTGTATAAGGTGCACCAGGGTCCTCGGGATTTGGTGCGGTGGTTGGATAATTTGTTTCCCCTGTGATCAGGTACTTACGGAGGGTGCGGTGAGAACGATGATCCATTAAAGGATGTCACTGACCCAGCACGGCAAAGACTTCCTTCACACCGCCCTATCTGGTCCTCATTGCCAGGCGAGAGACCTGCGGCTGAGCAGTGGAGGACGCAGCGGGACCAGATGGAGGTGCCTTACCAGCAACTCATCAGTGACCCAGCAGCTATGCAGCCTGGTGTGGAGCTACCTCGAGGGCTGTTCACCGTTCTAAACAGATTCTGCTCGAGTGCAGGACCTTGCTGCAGCAGCCTTAACAAGTGGGGCTCTGCTGCCCTTCTCTTTGTGACTGTGGCGAAGCGCACCATGGACCACATTGTCAACCAGTGTGATCAGACTGCTCTCGAAGGAGGCCAGACAGCCCTCAGTAACTGCATCGACAAAGCCATCGACTTGTTCAAAGACTTGTGCGATAGCATACTATAACGACAATGCAATTACAGTATGGTTTAAATTTTATCAGAAGGAGGCGGTACTGATGTGATAAAATAATTTCTCCTTTTTTGTTAAGATTGTGAATCTCAAGGCGCGTGGAATGAACTTCCTGACCATCCCTGATACTTATTATAAGAATCTGAGAGAACGCTTGAAGCATGCTAAAATCACAGTGAAAGAAGACATGGACACTGTAAGTAGCTCATCCTCTTTCCATTGCAAACAAAGATATAAGTGTTGTCTATAAGCTGTATGATAGCGTATACAATGATGTGGTTGGCACGAATCCTGGCTCCCGGTCTTAATACTATCCACTCTAAAACCAATCTCTACTTTGTACCTGGCAATAATTGGTGTGGATTTAAAATGGAATAATCCAAAGAAGATGGATACTGATCCTGCACACTTGAACATTTCAGATTTCAACTTGAGTAGATCCAGAATCTTTTTCTATGGCAAAGTTTACGATACATGTAGGCTACTCGGTGTTGGTGATGTAACAATGTTCTTTTACAGATCGAAAAGTTGAAGATCCTCATTGATTACGATGAAAATGGATATTTGCTTCAAATCTTCACGAAACCCTGCCAAGATCGTCCAACTCTGTTCCTGGAAGTGATCCAACGGCGAAATCACCAGGTTATTTTGACAGACAGATTTATTCGATGTGGTTTGATTAACTACGCAAGCTCACCTATTCTCAATCTAGTGTATTCATTCATTCATTCACTCATTCATTTACCCATTAATCCAATCATTAATTCATCCAATCATTAATTCATCCAATCATTAATTCATCCAATCATGCATTCACCGACCAATTCATTACTTCGTTCGTTCATTCACTTGTGTAGTTGTTAATTTGCTCTTTTATTCTTATTTTATTGATTTATTCAACCATTCTATCTTCCACTTCGTTCATTCTTTTTCACTTTTTCATTGCAATTGATTCGTCTCTATGTAAAAATAATTCTTTGCCATTTTGCATACCTTTTTGAATGTTTCTGTTGCATTTGTATAAGATAGAATCATGACACGAATTTTTACATGTTCATCACGGAGAGTTGACCGAGGGGGATAATTCTGGTGGAAGTGGTGAATTGTTCTGCCAGAAATATGCCTGCGTTTGCCCAATGGTTTGAGTTTTGCCAAACTTGAAGTTTTAACTCAGCAAAATAGGAAGTTTTAGGAATAACCAGTTTCAAGATGTGCGCATGAAACTGGTCCTAAAAAGCTGCTGTTCGATTCAACCCACATGGGTGATTCTTGCCTTGCAGTCTTGTTTAACGTGCAGAGAACACGGAGTCAGAGAGACGACTAGTAGCGCAGTTGTGTTTGCATGACGGGCTAACTAACTGACTGACTTACTGAAATAAAATACATGTTTATATAGATAAATAAGAAAGAGCTAAAATTACCATATTCATCGATTTAGAATAGGAGCGGAAGGATTCGTTGGTAATTACGCAAGTAGATGTAATAGGTGATTTTTTTTTCATTGAGTCTTTTCCTCAAATGGGCTTTGAGGGAAAGCGGTTGCAGAACCAGTTACGAGCCGACAAAAATGAGTCGAGATCACTTTTGGCGGTCGATATCCAGGGACACCAACGCGGAGGTTTCTGCATTGTCCCCGAAATAGGTGATGAGTTGATGGAAAGTAGGACATGAAACATCAATGGATTGAATGGATAGAATTGCGTAGTTAAACAAAATGGCAATGGCGGCATAGATAGAAAATGTGAGGGTAAGAAAGCTGAGTCACTTAAAAGTCAAACTGCATGATCGAGAAACCTGATCATAACTTGGAGTCATCTAATGGGAGAACATCAAACCATCTCTCATTAGGAGTAGCTTCCTCCTGCGTCTACAATGGGCCTCCAGATATCAAATAGAAAGATTCACAGGTGGACGATTACAGATTTGATAGTGAAAGGAGTTTATATCAAATTCGATGTGTTTTTAGTTGGCATTATTATTGACTTTGAAGGTCTCCAGCAGAATAGGGCGTACTTGGAATCACAGGGTTTTTCAATGTGAAGAGAAGTAACAGTTTACTATCATATAAATAAACCTTCAGGTGTTAGAAAGAGTACGACTTTTGCAATGCGTCAACTCACACCATCTCTTTGTTTTAGGGCTTTGGAGCTGGCAATTTCAAGGCGTTGTTTGAAGCCATTGAGCTTGATCAAGGCAAACGAGGCAATCTAGAATTGTAAAAACAAAGTGGTTGTTAGATTGTGTTGCAGAACGCTGTTTGTCACTACATATGAAATAAACAAGACTGTGGCTAGATGTATGATAGCTTAGGCATCAGCTGAATCACCAGTTGATCTTGAATATATTGATAATGGATATTGATGTAGCTTAGCTTCTGGCGTGGAGTGGAACGTTGTCTTTCTCTCGTAAAATCCTGCGTCTATCTGGGCTTACTTTGGGAGGATATAATCCTTCCCCGGTCGGTAAATGAGTACTCAATAGGTCCCCTTGAAAGACAGCTTATGCTGAGGGGCTACCCTCCTAAATGATTCAAGTAATTATGGCTATAATAATAGCTCTGATGGCATAAGTGGTGATGGAACAGGCCAACATCAGCTGTACGCATATATCCAGCCTGCATCAACGAATGAAAAGAAAAAAGGAAAACCCCAGCCTTATCTTCAAGTTAGCGAATTGATTGATTTTGAAATCTTACACAAGGCGTTCGTTCGTTGTCATAGAATTAATAAATATTTGAAAGTAGCGTATCCTCTATCTTTGGGTGAGAATTTTTGGCAAAAGAGACCTTGAGTTTTTGCTGACAGTCCCTTTTTGGCGTTCATTTCCAGGAACGGTCATACCATGGTAAGACGTGATAATTGATAGCTGGCTTCTAATGAACTGCTGATAGTAACAGCAGGCAATGTCACCAGTCCAATTTATCTAAATTTTTATGTTCCAGAATCTTTGTCGAATCACAATATCGATATTGCCATTGTCTTCGCGTCAAATTCGGTCCAACTCTGCAGAAATCATTAAATTTTGACATCAAAATCCAGCCTACGAAGGAACCAGAAATTGGAAATAACGCCTGACGTGTTGTATTGTACACGCTCTCCATGCAATAGATAGTTTTTCCAATAGTACATGGCTACACGAGTTGGCACCACCTGAGCAGGAGGAATTCACAGGGGACCGAGTGCGTTTCAAAAAAGGTACAACAACACGAGAGAAGATGGCGGTTCACTAGAAAGTTTAACACATTTCCAAGCTTTCCATAGGAAAGGGTGAATGAATTTGCATTCAAGGCCTTAAATGATTTAGAATGAAGCTTTTGAAAGCAAAGTGGATTAGCCACTCTGGTAGGTTTACTCATCGACTGACGTCGAATACGAACAATTAATGTCGCATTTTTAATCTTCTTCATTTGGCGGAAACTTGCTGACCATACGTCAAGGAAGAATTACCTAATTAATGTTTGTATTGTAAAGATCTAGGGTGCTATTTTCCTAAACTTGCTCCATTTTCAGTGAATGTCCGTAGGTTTATATAAAGAAAACCTAAATCTGCACTATTAACCGCGATGGTATTTCCAGATATTTATGTTCATAAGTATGGGACTCGTCAAGCAATCAGAGGTGATCTATTCATTTCGTTAATAAGGATTTCCCTTTATGGCCTTCACACAGTAAAGCACTTTGGCTCTAAATAATTTGATACACTTCCACCATTCATTCGGGCTGCATGTTCCATTGACCATTTTTGACTGAAATTAAAGCCCATCTTGTTGACTCATATGCCTAATTGGTCATTTAAATGAGGCTTAATTTTGGTTCATCTGTATTTTTTACTGTCTTTATAATTTTTTTTTGATTTTTTCATACCAGGGGGGGGGGCTCTCTCTCAATTAGTTTATCTATTTAGAGAGCTCCTTAATCAATCTATTACATATACAGTCTTGTAAATTACTTAGTTATAATTTATAATCTTTAATGTAATAAATTGACTTTTATGTAAAATAGATTGATGAAAGTTTTGAAGTTAATTGAATTGAATGGTATGACGATGAAAAGAAAATTAAAGCAATGGTAGATCATAACTAATTCTGCTCCCGTTTTTTGCCTCATTTTTGTTTATGTATAAATATGTATTTGTTTATAAGTGAATGTATCTATATACTCAAACCAATGGAGTTGTGAGGGATGCAAAGTGCAAATTATGTAGAAAGGTAAACCAGCATGTACAGCATCCAACTACTATCACACAAGATTGTACAGAGTTTTGCCGCTCTTCGGAGACGCGGAAAAAGACTGCAGTTTCAGCTTTAGTAGGCCTCATCAGTTCTGTTTACCCACTAAACCGGCAAGCCCTGATGCTCTCTGGGCTATGACCTTAAAGTGCTGAAGATGGTAAATTGACACTTTTCGCTCAGGCTGACTATGTTATAACACTCACCAAAATGCTTTAACTAAATGTCCATTGTTTGAGGTGGAAAACTAATCTCTGCAAGCAAGGCCCTTGTTTGGATACAAATATTGGTTTATAAAGTGGACAAAATATTACTAAAAATTCCTAAAACTGTACCTTGCAACTGATTTGAAAACAGACAGGGTACTGAGTCTGTAATTCTATACACATTGGTGCTTAAAATATAGTTGTTTTCCGTGGGTCACTTTTTCACATTCACATACTATCATAAGCAGACTTTTCACCGAAATAACATACTAGAAATTTTGTTATGTCACTAGCTGAAAAGTATTTTTTATTTTAAAGGCAATCCAATTTTCTGCATTGATATTCACCCTGATGGCACCAGAGTTGCAACTGGAGGTCAAGGTATGCCTTGTTGGTGACAAATATTACACTTAGATTCCTGAACAGATGCAGTTCCAACCAATAACATCTGTCTATGATTTTCTGCAACTCATGTTTAAGTGGATTTTTGCAAAATTCCTGAGCAATGATTCTATGTTCTTAATAGTTGATGACACAGGAAGAGTCTCTATTTGGAACATGGCTCCCATCATTGATGTGAAGGACGAAGAAGATGAAAATGTCCCAAAAATGCTGTGTCTTCTTGATAACCATTCGGGTAGGCTTTGAAAAAATGTTACATTTAAAATATCGTTTTTTCTAAGTTTTTTAGGCATTTTATGAACACATACACTTCATTCATCCATTCATTCATTCATTCATTCATTCATTCATTCATTCATTCATTCATTCATGGAGACACTCAATGTTCTCTTATTGCTTTGAAAACCTGTGCTTTCAAATACAAAAAGCTTTTTGTCTCCAACATATGGAGTATGAATTGCAATAAGTGATGAGCAAAGATACCCAAGTAGCAAGTATTGATTTAATTCTAATGATCAGTGTCTCATATTGGATCCTCTGGAAGTCACATACAGCCATGTCCAAAGCTAGTTCTAGGCCTTTAAAAATGGGGAGGAGCGTTGAAAGGAGAATGTCATGGATTGATTAAATGGCCCAAGTATAATTGATAGAAAAACAAATCTTCAACTACAAAAACGACCTTGCTCTCAAATCTCTTACTCAAAGCTAAAATTGATTCTCAAAAAGCAGCTAAAATCAACAAAGCGTCCAATCCTCTTGAGGCCTACATTGAATGGTCTATAAAGCATAACACTATCCAAGAAAATAGAGCTAAAGAAAGTCAAAGTATATAACACAACACACAGATGAACATAAAGCGTGACAGAGGAGTATACATCCATGAAAAAACCAGCTTTGTAGAACTGATTAAATAAATCTGCTCATCATAGACACTGTGTCAAAAGAAAGTCTACTACTTCAGTGATATCTGTGAAGCTATGTTTAAAATCTGTTCAATGAGATAACTGTTTGCTGTGTTTCCCTTGCACTATTCTTATAATGAATGGTGCCATGCTGCAGTAGTTCAGTATGCAAACTCAAAGCAGGGTTTGTGAGTCTGAATCCTGCATTAATCACAATAAAACACCACCAGTCAGAAAAGCGGCAGTAAACCACCTCATAAAACCCACTTCCCTAGAAAAAGCTCAAGGCCCCGTCTCTGGTTTCTGCCATTCTTAACATCAAGTATTTGGCCCATATCTTTGTGATTGCTAGAGCATTATTCTTACTAAATATCATATTCAAAATCACTCATTTTGTTTTGAAATTTCTAGGCTGCGTGAATTGCATAAGATGGTCAAATAGTGGCAGATATTTGGCATCAGGAGCTGATGATAAATTCATAATGATTTGGCAACTTGGACGGTAAATTTACCCACTTTATATTGTTTTCTGGATGCAATTGACACATGCCTAATTTCTTTAATGTTCCCTGCTCCATACCAAAGTCACTTCTGGGTACCCTTTATTTGTCCACACTGCAGTACATGGATACCTGGAACAATACTGGAGCTGATATGATGTGAAGAGAAAATTTAGCCCCCTTCCTCGCAATGCAGTGGCCCAAGATGGAATCTTTCTTGCATTAATTACCAAAGTTCATTTCTAATATGGGTTTAACTTAAATTAAGTGACAACATAATGCATGTATATTTACCAAGCTTGCGTAAAAAGTGTGTCACTTTATGGATGCTTCACACAATGAAAGCTGCTATAAATGAATTCAAAATTTCAGATGGCAGATGATTAGAGGTACCAAGAAACTCTTCTGGAAACAATAAGACATACCAACAAGCTCTTCTGGCCAAGAATTCTGACCAATGATAAGCCCAGTCAGGTTTTCCCCCCACTGCATGCAAAAATCGAAAAAGAAGGCTAAGGATGCTGGATAGCTTGTTAAGAAAGTAGTTTTTCACTTTCTAAGGAACCCAGTTCAAAGATTAAACTACACTGCTTGATCTGGAAACCCTATTTCTTTTTTTCTTTTTCTTTTTTTTTTTACTTTTTAGTGGGTTATGTTGAGGAAAGGCCATGGTGGCCTATACAAAGCCCCAACAAAGGAAGAAAGAAGAAAGCAAGCAGCTAAGAGGATAGAGAGATAAGATCAAGTTTATTTGGCCAGCCCCAACTTAGTCATTCAATCTGGCAGCACATATATGTGCCCCAGAGGTCAAGGAAGTTTCTAATATTGTTTCCCATCACAACAAATATGGCAGGAAAAGGACCTATGACGACAACAAAATGTTTTCTTTATTTTAAGCAATTGACAGTAAAGCACACTTAACAAAAATTTCACATTATTAATTAATTAGTTTTTTCCATGTTTTGAAACATATCTCTTTGCTGAGTTAACATCTGGAAATTGACTTTCATTTAAAGTAAATTTTTGTGACAATAAATTAACAAGGTGGTAGATGTGATGAAAGACAAGCCTGTTTTATCTGGTAATTGTTATTCTTTTAGAGGATTTGGTTCATCAACTGTTTTTGGTTCTGGTGGTACCATTGTTAACATCGAGCACTGGAGATGTCTTTACTCATTACGTGGTCATTCCGGAGGTGCGTGATCATTTGATGCAAAGTACTGCTGCTTTCTCTATATACTCACTCAACCAGGGCCTCTTTTGATAAATAATTTTGACTCAATCTTTCAGACTAGTAGCGTGCTCTTTGATACGACTGCTAATGCAGACAGTACATATTTTTGTTCGGTTTATGTATATTTGCTATTTGTACGAGGATGACTCTTAATCATTTGTTTCCCCACCAGTGAAAATTTCTAAAAAGAGGCCCTGCACTCCTTCCAGTTCATGTCTTGGGCCACATAGTCGTCTTTTAGAAATCAGCCGGTTGATCGATGTGTGGCTGTGACTGATCCTAAAGATGCTTGCTGAAATATGAGGGCGAGAAAGCTGAGGTCGCTACAGTCTCTTAGTTTAATGCGCAAGTGGTCAAAGCCATAACGCATGGTTTCAGCTAGTGCAGCATGATCCAGAATGTATGCGCTATCATTGAGAAAGGCAGCAGGAAACCAACTCAAACAGAATTTACTTGTCTCAGTTCTCAGACAGAATTTACTTGGCAATACTCAGGTCCCCGTCTTCCGTCTCTATTGCGTTCAGAATCAAGGTTGCAGCCCAGTTAATGATTTCATTTTGTGCAATTATGTTAATACATTTGGGCATCCTTTTTTGGCTACATCTAGATATTTTGGATATTGCTTGGTCTCCCGATGATCGCTACCTTGCATCTGGCAGTGTTGACAACACTATCAACATCTGGAATGCTGAAAAGTTCCCAGGTAATTGGTGTTGCGAATAAGCAATCGATCCGCGTATAACTCAGTAACTTAGCTCTCAATCAAGCGATAACAATGTGACCAATGAACCAATCTGTCTATCAATAAAGAAACCATTTATCAATGCACGATGCTTGTTTTAATCTATCAAAAGAATCTATAACCAAATTTTTAAAAGTTTCAGCTGATTTCTGAACGTTTGATCATCAAATCGTCAATTTTTTTGTACATGTATGTTTTGATTCCACATTTGGTGCCATATTTAACCTTAACGAAATTTCATTCCCAGACCTCATAATGACTTTAAAGGGGCATCAAGGGCTGGTGAAAGGTGTCACTTGGGATCCTGTTGGAAAATATTTTGCATCGCAGGTGATTTTGCCTCATTTTTACTGTGCATGGAATGAAGCTTGAGTGTCCTAAAATCAATGATAGGGATGATTAATCGTTATCTTCACTTCGTATGGTTTCATTAATATGAGGAATGACTGCACCGCCTAACATAGTTGTGCTTATAACTTAATTTTAATCGTAGAATGATTGAATCATGAGTCACTGGAGTCATAAGTCAAGTTATGATGGAGATTTATTGCACTTTTACCTCTGTCAGTGTAATGACAATTTGTTATTTTCTAATTTCGACCAATAGAGTGATGATAAAACAATGAAGATTTGGAGAATATCTGATTGGAAGCTGGAAGCTACAGTTACGGAGCCGTTCGAAGAGTGCGGAGGGACGACCCATATTCTGCGTCTTAATTGGTCCCCCGATGGACAGTATGTGGTTTCGGCTCATGCAATGAATAATGGGGGTCCTGTCGCAAAGATTGTCGAAAGAGATGGGTGGAAGGCGAGAATGGATTTTGTTGGGCATAGGAAAGCCATCACGTGTGTGGTATGGCAATGTTAAAGCTTTGAAAATTACGTTCTTGAACAAATCGGAAAATTGCACCAAGTTACCTGCAAAGCAAGCGTTAGAATGACGACTGCGATGAACGAATATCAATCTTCTACATAATCATAGTATCATCGTTGAATTGCTAATCGCTATCTACCTAATCAATCATTTTTCTGTTACCTTGCATTGTGAATTCGTGATTATTAAGTTCGGATTTACATCAAAACGCCCGTGTCTAGCCTAGCAGGATACCATTACCTAATATGAGACAGCCGCGTATTCATGTACCTAGCTTATATATCAAAGCGAAGAAGTTCAAAAATGCTTTATTTGGCTTGAGTACCAATACCATGGTCATATTTTTCGTGTCGCTCGGTGCGTTTTAAGCGGAAATCGCTGCTCATAAATGAGGCATTTCATCATTTATAAGTAGCGGTATGAATATAGTTCAATATCTTTTATCTTTTGGGTGCATATATGTTGATGGCTTTTTGGTGTTATGATGATTTCGAAGCAATGAAATGATTTTACTGGTACTGTGAAATCTCTGTAAAAACGCATTATCCTCTTTCTAGCGATTTAACTCAAGACTTCTGACAAGACCGAGTCCTAGCGATCCCTCCAATTTCAAGGTAAAAGTTTCAGAATTGTTTCGTACTTGATGTCTGTGTTGGTTTCTGTGTTTTCTCAATATTCATTTTCCCCTCTACTTAACTTAACCAGCCTTTCTGTTTACCTGCTAACAGCAGTAAATGCCACTAAGTTTTTCAAGAGAGCTTAACTTTGGATTTCAAAAGATTTGCAAGCAAGAACTTCCACATGTAGATGCACATTTGTTCCTACAGGTAGTCAGTTCACCCGTTCTTTGGATGGGGAAAATTTGTCCTAGGATTGAATCATTATGTTTTCTCCTTTATTCTCGAACATCTTCGGTGCAATCAGCACTTTCATTTATTCAAAAAATGGTTCATATGAATCTGGAATTATCTAGATTAGAAGCCGTATGAAAACGATGCAGTTGCATCCAGGCATTTCAATTTTAAAAGGTTTTTGGTGAGCTTCTGCTCTTTAAAGCGTCAGCATGGCTATCGACCTCTGACAGATATGTCTGCCTCGTTGTCAAGTTCAATAATAGGAACCTCGTTTGAATTTTGATTGGAAGTTTTTTGTCCCTTTAAAGCAATATGCATGCTGTGCAATCGGAAGTAGGGACAGATCTCTTTCTATATGGGTAAGTAACCCGTCAGCAACATGCTCGTCACATTCATTTGTTAAATGATGAACTCAATTGACATTTTTCGTCTTCATCCTGTACATTGGTTCTTCTTTTTTTTCGATGTCTTTTTCCATAATAAGTACTGGTGCAGAACAACAGCCCATCATCCGTCCATCAGCCGTATGCCCTCCTTCTGTTAGCCACATTTAGCTGATGGCTGCTTTTTCCATCGAGCCTTCCTGCATCCAATCCTCCCGATTCACTCGGGCGTGCAACTGTATCATTAGGTTACTAGTTTTAATTCAGAGAAGGTAGGCTATTTACTTCATACTATAGAGATTGGTATTATCTTCACAATGAAAATTGTCTCTGGAAAGTTGCCAAGAGGACAAGCTTTATATGCTAGAGTATCCTTTTGTAATATTTTCTTTATAGGTAAATATTCACATTTATCAGTGCAGCTCATAGGAGCTTAAAGAAAGTCGAAATGCTTTGCCACACCCACCAAGAATGCTCAGCCCATCGGACTAATGAGCTATGCGATTTATAAATTAGATGGAACTGCGTGAACCAGCATGTACAGCATCCTACTACTATTACATCATGCTCACTCACTAACACTATTGTACATAGTTCTTTTTTATCTATTTATTTATTATTCATTTATATACGCAGCTATTTATGGATAGTTTTCATTTGTTTTCTAGTTAACTTTCCTTAAGAGACCTCTCGTTGTAACTCATGATATGTTCCAAAGCTCAATCATGGATCTCTCTTGGTAAGCATTATGCGTATTGATTTGGATAATTTTTGTATTGCAATTTGCAATCGTTTTTATCATGCCTACTTGGCATACTACAATCTACGATTAACCTTAACCAGAGAGAAGGCTCCGATTTTTGCCACCAATTGATTTTACAATAGCACATGTACTGTGTTCTTATGTCGGTTTCCAGCATAGTATAAACCAGCGACAATGGTCCGATTTTTTACCGACGGTGCATTTACGAGGTTAAAACCACACGTAAACTACATAGCGTACTCGTATTCGAGCACAGCAGAGACCAGAGACAGGGCCTCGGTTTCCTTCTTGGAAGGAAGACTTTTATTGGGTTGCTATGCCTATTTTTGAAGCATTCAAGTGATTCAATAGTGTCACTGGCTTATTCAAAACTTGTGCTCTTGTAGTTTAAGATAGATGGCTTCCCCAAACATGAGTCTTTGATGAGCTTCTTTTAGGGAAATAGTGCTGTTTGTTATTATCAGTAGTCTCTTTGCGTTGTTGGCGTGAAATGATGGGTACATATTTATCCCATACAATACTCGCTTTCCAGATTAATGTATACAAATACCTCATTCCTGGGCAGCATTTTGGAAAATTGTGCATGACGCTACGAATACTGCTTACAATGTATCTTCACTATTTTTCCATGCACTGTCAAAGCTCATCTGCTCAAAAACCTAGAGAATTCATGATGAGTATTGTTATTTCGCTCATATGGTGTTCGTCAAGGTAGATGAAAACTGCATCGTTTTCTATGGGAATTGCTTTGTTGCAGGAGTCGATGCGGTTACCGGCTGATGGCATGCTCTCTCGATGGCACGGTTGCTTACCTCGAGTTCACTGCTGCAGAACTCGGCAAAGCAATGACCGACCAAGAGAAGGTTCTGTAAATTTCATCCAGTGTTCGATAATCTTGCCAAATTTGAAAAAAAGTTGACTTTAGCAATCATACTGGTCAGTAAGAAGGCACAGTGAGGTTGAAATTGTGAGGAATGACGACGCAGAGATGAGATTGAGCTGAATTTGAACTGCTTCGACTATCCAAATTGATGGAAATGAAGTCAGAAAAAGGAGGGAAAATGTCTTAAATAAGTGGGAGGGAAGATGTCTTGAATAAGTAGGAGAGAAAATATTTTAAATAGGTATCTCAATCCTTTCCCGAACGATTCTAATTGCATTGGCCCTAACCATAGCCTTGCGATTCTAAATGTTCTTCAACTTCAGTATGCTAATGTTTCTCTTTTTAGCTGGCTTACCATAAGAAGACGTACGGTACGAGTATAATCTCCTCGAAAAGCAATTTCGCTGCGTCAATCATCGAAAACCCAGAAATTCTCAAAGTCCATCAACAGCAACAACAGCAGGAGAGATTACGAAAAGTCATGCTATCTCAACAGCTGAGTTCACCTTCGTCTGTTACAAAAAGCATTTCATCTCCTACCCAGCTGCCTGCAAAGGCCTCAGGTAAATACGCCAAAGGGTTAAGTGAAAGGAAAGCATCTATTTAAAGTTTGGTTCAAAGTGAGGCTAGTCACCAGATCCTTGCGGTTTCGTTTTCAGGTGTCGTGAGACGAAGTGCCATTGCAGGAAATGGCGGATTTATAAGTCGGTCGGCTGGAAGCCGATGTTAACTCTGTTATAAGGCCCCTTCCAAGCAATTTGATCATTAGAAGATAGTTCAATTTCATGACTTGATTCTTCTAATCAAAGAATTCATATTGACTTCGGTTCCTTTTTCATTAATATTTGCCCTTCCTAGTAGCAAATTGTGTTCCTTCTTGGTTGAGAGGAAATACTCCATTGTCTTCTTACGTCTTATGACCTATGATAATGCTTGATACCATAGCTTTTCAGAGTCATGCAATCTGTCATCACATCCCGATAGAGCGCTCAACAAAATATCAGCCCATCAGCTGGGATTCCATTCTGGACTAGATGTGGTAGAAACGGAACCTTGCTTTACATTTTTGAACGAAAAATAGAACGAAAAACGAAAAAAATGGCTTTGTTTGCTTCGGAGAAATGCCATTGATGATTGCAAGTTGTCAGTTGTTAATCTTTCATGCAGTATCATTCATCTAGCATTCTTATTGATTTTCAATATTTCTTAGACGTTCAAAGCCTTGCGCGATCTGGAAACTTTACTAGTGGATCAAGTGACAACAAAGAGGCTGCCATTGTGAGAATATGTTTTCTTTTATTCTTCAATGATTCCGGCTTGAAAGGAGATTTAAATTACTTAACTGAAATGGATAATTGATTTAGACAGTGCTAAAACGCTTTGAAAAATTAACGAATTGATGAATGAATAAATGGAGCATTGAATGAGTAAGTAAAAGAGAACATCATTGTATTTATGGTGAACTGGATACAGGAATTACATGATTGATTAAGCGATCAGTCAAGCAATCAATCAAGGTAAGGTTGAAGGAATAAATGAATGGATCAGTCAGCCTATCAATTAAATCAGCCTTTCACAAGTCAATCGATCAATTAAGCTGTACGAAAAAATCTCTCAGTTAGTAAATTAATCAATTGTTGAAATGATTATATAAGGAAGGAATGAAGAGCAAACGAATTACCAGTCGTATGTATGAACGAATGAGTGAATGAATGAGTAGTTAATTTAAGGAAACGGTTGATATTCATTGACAACGTCGCTGTTTTTGTCACTACCTGTAGATGGTACTCAAACAGCAAAAAGAGACACGTACCAAAGATGGAAGACGAAGGATTACGCCATTGATGATAGCCTCGCTTCTAGATTTGAGGTATCTGTATTTTTACATTAAATAAGGCCTAAGTCTCCAAAGTGTTAATCTCTGTTTATTTGCGATACACCAAAGTTAGTCATGTAGCCATTTTGAGCACATTTTGTTAGCACATGTAGAACTCTCAAAGTTGCTTACGAAGGAAAGTTTTCAGGAGAAATATATTCTCCATATCCGTTTTCGATGTAATATTGTTGCTGATTATACCATTTAGATGGTGCACGTACGATTTCAAATCAAAATTGAAAAAGCTAAAGTAAATCCTACCATAACATATTGGTCTTCATGTGATTTTGATTGAAACTTTGTCAAGAAGATTTATCTGTTGATGCACAACAACAGGAGTAACGCATAGACCAAATCAAGAAATACTCCGATTGACCCTAGGCCATTGAATATCATACGTGATTCAAGGCTAGTGGTTTGAGATCTGTATCGAGCCTAGAAGTCGATAGAGAATTCGAAAAGCATTTTTTCCCTATTGTGAAATCAGAATTCGCTGGGTATCTTCAAGGATGAGACTGTATGAAAGTAAGCCACTGATAACCCTGAAATCTATCGTCAAATTTTCGTGAAAATGTATCTTCTTGCTTTAAATCAAGCATAATTTCTTGGCAAGTCCACTTTAAAGTACCTTGGTGGAAGCTCTTGCAATGTTACTTCTTTTTTAGTGATAGCGAAATGCCGCCATTCTCCGATTTCAACTCAGCTTCGCAGAATTACAAGACAGGTGTAAGTAAAAATCAAACAATTCTTCACATAAAAGTTACAACGTATTGCCTCGTACTGAAGATCTCGTCCGAAATTCATCAGAATGCAGAACTTCTGATAATGGCGTGATTGTGATCATAAAATGCATGGCAAGATGATGCGGATAGAAGCGTGTTAAAGTGAGCGATCGAGGTAAACGATTGGCCGCCAGTTTGGGCATGCATCTGCTTTTCTGTGTGATGTTTAAGTTTTCTGCGTGCAGAAATTCCAATGGAAACTAACTTAAAGTAATTAAATATGAATGATCAATTTTTTATCTCAAGTTTCGTTTGATGCGAGTTTAACAAGGCCTCATATCGCATGTTGATTTTCTTGTGTAAGGTTCAAGGCGTCTAAGCGTCAAGGGTAGAGTGCTCGCCCTGTTCGTGGTAGGTCGGGGTTCGATACTTGGTCGAGTCAAACCAAAGGCTGGAAGTTGGTAGATTTATTAGCTGCTGGTACTTTGTAAGCATTATGGGAGTCCAAGAATCAATGAGACTAGATGATTAGCATCTGACAGTGGCATTCACTGTGCTTATGCCGCGGCTTGGCCTATAGGCTAAAGCAACGTGCTTGGGCACCGCCCTCTATTCGCCAAAATGACGAGGCAGGGAACTTTTATTTTGTCCTTGTACAGCGTTTTATCATCTTCTTTCGATTTATTCATTATTGATGATATTGCTAATAGGTAAATTCGTCTGATCGCTAAGCCAGAAGAAGAACCGATTTTTTCAAATTTATTAACTCCAAGGAGCACGTGTCCCTAGTAATCCTCTCCTCCGATTCCCAGCTCATTTGAGTATTTGGGTATAAAAAATCTGTGAAGGTTCTTGCTTCATTTTGACTTGATTTGAAGTGACGTGATAAGACGTACTTCTTTATAGGATGCTACTGGTGTTTTGGTGGAAAGACTTCTGCTGAATACAACTCAACAGTAAGTATCATGAATCTAGAGCAACATATGAC
Organism: Pseudorhiza aurosa; assembly: GCA_964026355.1. Taxonomy (NCBI): domain Eukaryota; kingdom Metazoa; phylum Cnidaria; class Scyphozoa; order Rhizostomeae; family Lychnorhizidae; genus Pseudorhiza; species Pseudorhiza aurosa. The sequence goes on from OZ032120.1 coordinate 6,446,094, forward strand.
GTTTAACGAACCGTATACGATTACTCATTTTTGCAGCTGATAAATTTAAATTATTTTCCAACCCCTGTCTCTGCCTCTGCAAACCGTTCAAGAAACTTAAGACCGGTTAATCGTAGCTCTATACATCATTTCGTTTTCAATATATTTCATAGCATGTTCGTTTTTAAGCTTAGCAGGAACCAGATTCAGGCTTCGATGTTTCTTCTAGGGGAGTAGATTTTTACGAGGTGCTTGCTCGTCACCTTCCTCGCCAATAGTGTTTGTCTGGGGAGCGAGCGTGCTGTATTCGAACTCACAGCCCCTGCGTTACGAGTCCGCACACTGGAACACTACGCCGCGGCACCCCTCCGTCTTAAATACACTGCTCATATCATCATAACGGCGTCCAATGATTTCTATCATATTCATTAGGCCTCCCTCTCTGCAAGAGAACAACACTACTTCTCCTATAGCTGGTCTTAAGACGCAATCTTCAAAGCAGTCAACACCGTTGAATAAGGTCCAAGAAACGTCACATCTGAATTCCTCAGCAACAAAAACTACCACTGTGGTCACTGTACAAAACGCTCCTGCGAAGCGGAAAGTAGAAGCTCCTTCGCAGACGACGCCTGTAAAAAGAGGACGAAAGGAGAAGGACAAGAGTAAAGAAAAGCAAAACAAAGACGACGATTTCATGTTGGTGAGTTTCAAGTTTTTTATGTGCTCATAAAGATTGACAGACACAGCATACGCGGATCACGATGTATGTAGATACGCGGATGTAGATACACGGCGATTTCACAAGAAGCATGATGATACATACCACCAGCTTTATAGGAATTCACGATAAAAAGGCATAACGTTATTTTCTAAACACACTGCGCGTGATCATCTAACTGGTCTCCGGACGACTCAGTGGCAAGATTCTTGCGCATTGATCCGATGGTCAATGGCTCGAGTCCCACCTCAGCTAAACTTTCACTTAGAGTGAGGAGAGTCGCCAGCTCTCTGTAATTCTAGGCGTAGGAATCGCGAGGCTGGACACTGCTCGATGAGCAGAAAACTTCCCAGTAAATAAGTTTTGCCATCCCAGTGGATCAGATGGTATGGTCAAACCACCACATTATGCCCATGATCCACTGATTTTATTACAAAAACGTTTCCTAACTGGCCCGAAAATGTTCAGAAGCACCATGAAATGACTGCGGAGAATTTCTGGCATTCTATTTTTACAGGAAGAATCTCTGGCCAGAAAATCGAATATGAATGATGTATGAAAGGAAACGATTTGAAGACTCCTTTATTGCAAAAGCTGTAAATTAAGGAAAATTTGAGCCTTAAGATATTATACAGTCTCCTTCCGTGATCTTTTTTCTTTTTTCAAAAATATTCATAACGTTATCATCTGACCTTAGCTAAAAAGTGGGGAGGGAAAACACATGGAAACTTCTCCAAGATCAGAAGGCTCTTATGCTGTGATTCAGCCTCCTAAAGTGGAGAAACATCTATCTCTGAAGGTGATGAAGTCTTTGTTTGCTTGTTCTTCCAACTTTTGTTTTGTTTTTGCATCGAAATTGCCTTTTGATTCACTTTCCTGTTTAACGGCATTTTCATGCGCCATTTTCTGGTTTTCGATCCGAAGAGTTAATTCAGAAGAAGCAGAGTTTCATTTTTCCATGTTTCTAAAAACCAGTAAATTTTGGAACCACAAAAATTTACCTTGTTTATTCTCTCATCAGTGTGTTTAGCTTCTTGTGGAGTAGAGCGATATTGTTCCCTTGACAGAATTTGCGTATCCGAAAATGACACAGTCGATTTTTTTAGGTTAAAGAGTCTGATGAACGACACGAGCCAGAAGAAACAGTTTTTGAGATCGACAACAACACTGTTGGGACTAGCATTCATGGAGGTATCCCATCAAGCAACCAATTCTGACGCAGTTTTTCCCAGCCACTCGTTTTCCTAATAATCAAATATCTCCTTTTATATGGTGGCGTGGCCGAGTGGTTAAGGCGCCGTGTTTCGAATCATGCGAGGTCTACTCGCGTGGGCTCGAATCCCGTCGTTGGAACCACTAACCACATACCAACAGCCAACTCAGCTGTCCATCCTTCCGAGGTCGGGAAAAGAGTACTCAGAAGTAACTCTGAGGGCACAAGCACTGGACACGCATTGATAACAACTAATCTAAAGTTGAAGTGTTTAATCCAGTATAAAGATTCGCTTTATTATTCATCATTTATTCATAGGCTTGTCCAACAAAGTAGGGTTTGACCTTTCTAGAATAAAATCCATATTTTCATAGCTGTTTGGGTTGGGTTTTAATGGCGGGTGTTCTGTCTGCCATAAATGTATTTGATCGCTTTTTGCAATACTCCGAGAATTCGCTTGTCCTTTTCTTCTTCAGGAACCATTTGGATTCCTGATGAATTAAATATCTGCTATTATCAAAAAGCGGAATCAAATGTAGTCAGTGATTAGAACTCTTGCCTAGAATGACCGGGAAATATTTGCAGAATTCTGTGAAAAGCAGTACGTCCAGATAACAGTGAAAGTCACGCTTTTATATAGATATGTACCCATTCAGCGTTAAGATTTGGGTTTGAAATTTCCAGACCTAGCTTTGGAGAACTTGGTTTGTCGGGACGAATTATTGGAAAGCACGCAGATTTTCCCTTTGCTCAGCTTTGCCTTATTTTTGTGCAGGTCTTGTGATGCTGTGACGTTATGTTTTGTTTGAATGAAGATTGTTGGCCTTAGTATTCTGTGGGGGAAGAGTTTCCTACTACGTCCTGTTTTTTTTTTATTCTAAAAAGCTTTCATGCAATAGTTTGACACGTGATACATGCATGTGCTCGTGAATAGAATCAAAATGGCCACTGTTTGACTTAGTAAACCCATGCCCTCCGCCATTTTACTTTTGATTTTTAGTCGCAACACTCAATGTTCTACGCTGCAGTAAAAAAGAGGTCCCGAAATGGGAAGCGTACTTGACAAGTCCTGCAACTGCGTTGGCTTGTACTCAGTAAGTTCTAGAACATATTGAATGGTTTTTTGAACTTGGGAGTTTATTTTATATTGAATAGGAAGTATTCGAGTACTACATTGATAGCAGGTGTCTATACGTCCAACTTACTTTTGCTTTGATGAAAATGAAATTAGAAAGAGCAGGGTGTATTCCACCGACTGTTAATCCGAAATAAATTCAGTCCATGCTATTTGCCAATATGAGGCAAATTGATTTGTTAAAAAGACATTTTAAAAAGAAATGAATGGTCCTATTTGTGAAAGCCTTTTATTTATATAGAACTATTCGTGTATTTGGGCGTTTTGGTAAGCATGATGTGACACCTGCAAAATCAGCATCTATTATGATTAAATCAAATTTGTAGATTTATGAATTAGGGTATCTTCACGTACTTGGTTTTCATTGCAGGTCTTTTGTCTGCGTTGCTTGTCAAAACAAATCAATTCATGTGTTTTCAAGGCAAGGCAGAAGGTATGAGAAACTCTATATATAATATAGTTTGCTATTCCATTCTGTCATTTTAAACAGTATCTGAGCATTTGCCGCCAGCTTTCGAACATACACCATCCTGACTGCTCATTCTCTTTCAAGCAATCGGTTGTATATTCCATGTAGCTGCTTCTATTGAGCTTTTTCTTATTCTCTTCTACTAACAAATCTTCATATAAGAACTGAAATGAAATATGACGATGATGATGATGACGATGATGATGATGATGATGATGATGATGATGATGATGATGATGGTGGTGGTGATGTTGGAAATGATGATGATGATAATGATGATGATGGTAATGATGATGATGATGATGATGATGATGATGATGATGATGATGATGATGATGATGATGATGATGATGATAATGATAATGATGATGATGATGTGATGATGATAATGATGATAATGATGATGATGATGATGATGATGATAATGATGATGATGATGACAAGGCTGATGATGAAAATGATGATGATGATGATGATAATGATGATGATTTTGATGGTGATGATGATTTTGATGATGATAATGGTGACAATGATGATTATCATTATTGTCATTACCCTTATAATTGCTCAACTTCAAATAGAAAGCTCAATAATTACGGTCCTCCCCTATCCAACCTCAAAAAGAAATTCAAGTCCATTAGATTTGCCAGTCGCTCTATCAGCCCTTTAGGCATCTTCAGCAATCCCTGCAGCATTTTTATTGACACTAACTTTCCTCTATCTTTCAATCATTAAAAGAGTATTTTTCTCGTCGTAGAATTATGCCCACGATGATTTTGTCTTCCCACATTGCAATTTTGCAGTGCAGTAATTCTTATTTGCTTGTCTTGACGTCATCAGGTTACGTCAGTATTTGGTAAGTTCAGCTCCTAATTTCATTGTTACACATAGAGTAAAGCGTTTGATTACCTTTGCATTTGCTAGCTCAAGTTTATCACATTTTGATTACTCGATTTCTCGTCTTTTTTAGGGATGTAGATAAACGGGAAGCAAAAATTTCTAAAGAATCGATAAGCCATCTTATTAAAGGTAAGCAGAGCATTTGCATGCCATTTGGTCTTATTGAGTTTTTTGTAGGCTTGTGCCAAGCCAATAAATTTCTTCCGTAGTAACTATCGTCAAAATAAACCTTCTGAGTTTAGTTTCAAGTTGAATGCAAAGTTCCTTCCCGCACCGTTTTCAGTAAACAGGGCGGTGCTCATCTCCGTGTCATTAGCCTTTGGGCCACGCAACTGTGCAAGCACAGTGAATGCTACAGGTGGAGGCTGGGCATTTGGTAGCACTGCATGCATGCTAAACACGCTCTTTCCCAAAGTGCTGAATTCTAAGCAGGGGGTAGCCAAGCGCAAGAGTTTAAGTTCGAATCTCGTACGGTTCACAATAGAGGTGCTTTCTATGATAAATGCAACAGGAAGGAAGCCACCAAATGAAAATATGCCATAGCAAAAGTAAAAGCTTCGTTTCTGATTTCTGCTGCGCTAAATATCGAGTATGCCATGCAAATTTTTGTCGGAACTATTGTTGCCTGTAATGCAATTATCGTTTGTTTTGAAGGATCAAAATTGAGTCGCACGTTCATAACTTCAGCTGGTGTCCCTGTGCTTGTACTGACAGATTCAACCTCGTACGCATTTTCAACAGTATTGAATACTTGGTATGTGAACCTCATGGTATACAGTAAAATTGTCAATATCATCTCACATCACAGCATCATAGGTCATGATAATGAAATTTCTTACTCAATCAAAAACCATCAACAATCTTAATTACCAATCATTATAATTACTAAAAGTAATTTATCATGATCATTAATCATAATCATGGTTTGGTATCATGATATGTGATTGTAAATGATATGTGATTGTAAATGATTAATATGAAAGATTTTCGTAGCCATAATCACGATCGTGACTGAATCACAAAGTAATAAAGGGATGTCAACAAATACGTCAATTGTAATCATTATCAATCGACATCAACATCTTTATTATCATTAATTATCATTAACACCATGAATAAGATTACCTATGATAATTTATCATCACAATCATTGTTGTCATCGATGATCATCAGCCATCATTATTATTTCTATTTTCTAGGACCCAAATATCAAGCACGGAAGATCCCCTACAGTCATCATCCTCACACCATGGGTGCTTCCCGGGCCAAAAACCAATTGGAGTTCTCAGCTCGGTGCAAAATCCATCCGAGAGGTATTTCAAACTACTCCTCTGAAACTCCTTTGTGACCTTATTGAAAGTTGCAACAAGCATTAAGTGTTAGGGTAGCTTAGTAGCAAGATTCTTGCCCATTGGCCCTACGGTCAGTGGTTCGAATCCACCCTCAGCTAAGCTTTCACTTAACGTGAGGAGAGTCGTTGGCCCTTTGTAATTCGTGGCGTAGAAATCACGAGGTATTGTGCAATCGAGAGGATGGATCTGGACACTTCCCGATCAGCAGAGAGATCCGTAGTACCCAAAAATGTACCTTCGGATGCTAGGTAGAAATCTTGTGAACAGAAACACTATCCTCAATGTTGTATGTTTCAATAGCCTCATTTCAAATGCCTGTCACTTGCAAAGATTCAATGTGCAGATGCCACTTGTTAATCTTCTCTTGTGAAGGCCTTCTTCCTAGGTTTTAGATTACAGAACAGCTATTTTCAAGGAATCTTGTAAATCAAATCATCATTTATCAGGCTAGCATTTTAAAAAGGCAACTTTTCATTTTTGCCTGAATATGCATCTCATTTTGAAGCTGTTCAGACATCCTTTGGCTTTCTCGTCTAAAAATTAAAAATCTAGACTGTGATTCGCTTCTTCAAGAGGGTTGGAAACTGCAAATCCTTTTCATCAAAATCGTGTTTCTGTTTCAGGTTAAGAAAGCAAACAGCTCAAGATTTACGAATGAATTCTAGTAAACAACAGAACTGCACCATCAATCATTTAGAGGTAGGTTTTAAGTCAAAATTCTATTTGTAACTTTCAAACTCAATCAAGCTTTATTTGAATGACTCCTCAGTAATGTAGCAACACTACAAGGGAAAAATCTTCTGCATAACCTAATACCTCTGGCCATACTAGACAGGGATGGTTGGAAGAAGCGTGCGGGCACCAATCTATCATGTGCGGCGAAGGCTAGGTACCTAAATATCTGTTCACTCAGGCCATATTTAATCTATGGTATCACCTTTCTATCCAATTTATGGCGATTTTGCCGCAGTTATGAACCTACAAAATTGATTATATATTTATTTCAACGAAACTCTAACCTTTTCAGAACCAAATTTGTGCAGCACTTGTGCTAGGTTCTGCTGAGGAGTATCGATTCTGGTTGATGACATATGTTAGATATCTCGTACAGTCAGGTAATTTCTTTGTTTGATTGAAACTTATGAGTGCCGCTGTCGAGATTTTATTGCAATGGCATTGCCTAACCTATTTCAATGCAGCATTTCACTAGCACGTTGTGATTGATTAAGCAGAAATCGTTAAAATCAAGGACAAACCGATGGACAAGTGCAAAGGGTAAAAACGTGACCCACATGGCAGAGTCTTGCCGAGGAATAATTCATGAGTAATCATTACAGTAATCATGATATCCCGAATGTTCGCTAGGACCAGTTGACCGTTCATTTTGGCATCGTGACAGGCAGTCTAGTCGCTGAACGACAGTGATGAAGACCCTGCATTGTTTATCAGCTTGATTACCGTGTTGTTATATTGAGGCCGCTGTCATAAAGTTGAAGAGGGAAATAGCGTATGGTTACGTACACGCACTTTGTGAGATAGTAAGCGCATCTGTCGAATGTTTTTTCGCGAAAAACGATCGTCTAAAGATGCAATGGAAGCAGCTCTGGGATCAAATCTCTGTATACCGATGGGCAAGTCATTGAGAATCTTTCGGCCAGCAAAATTGAAATGCTTTTATCCAATCAAATGTTTGTTGAAAGTCGTGATGATAAGACTCTTTCGCAAGCCATCTTCGTGATTTAGATACTGCAGTAGATACAAGGCACCCAGAATACCTTCTCTAGTAATGTGGCAACGCTTACTTTTGAAAGACAATATAGGCCCTGCTTCCCTGCTCATCTCATTTGCCCACATTAGCCAGTTAAGGTGTCTTACGTCAGTTGAAGGTATCCCCAACTTTAGCGAGCCCTGTTTGCCATGTTTTTAACATCAACTCAGTTGAGTCGCGTATCTCTTTAATGAAGAGGAAGCTGTAAACCACGTGCACAGATGATTTTGGCTTGTTAGGCTGGCAGTGATACAGTTTTCGAATCATACAAATTTGTGACTACGAAGTGAGAGTGTGGGCGATGTATCAAATATTCATGCAACTCTCCTTGCTCCTTCATATGATCTTTACAAAAAGGACAGGGTGCAGCTGTTACGATTACATGACGTCGTCGATACGTGAAGTTGACGCAAGTTAGCGTCAGTGGCTGAAAAATTCACAGCTTTCGTAGTTATCTGGGAATGCTTACCTTGGATTTACCGTAGGGAGTCTTTTCCAGAAGCAGATGTTTTCATTCAGATAGCAGCTTTATATTGCTGCATGCTGCTCTATTTATAACCGATGTTTACATGATATCGCAATCTCAGTGCGAAATACGCGTATGAGATTAAATAGCTCTTCTAGTCAAATCATTCTCATCGTTGCAATACGTAATGAGTAACTCCCCCTTGTAAACGTTTCCTTCGTCTTCTCTACATGTAGTCAGAACTTGCTCGCTAGCTTCATTTTGTGTTGCCGGTAACGGATGAGGCTAGCAACAGTGACGCAGAGGTGATTTCAGTCTGTAACGACGATTCCCTCGAAACTGTTCCTGTGTGCCCCATCGCTTTTCGTGTCTACTTGACGCTACTTATTCAAGCCTCTAATCAACGTTTCTGTTTTGCATCTGAACATTTTTTTTTCCTTGCAAACTTAATCTATCAGATGAAGAACTGAGGCTACGAGAGCTGTGTGAAGACCTGTTAGGTCCCTGCCATCGCAAAAATGAGATACCCAAAGATACCTCATGGCAACCAAAAATACTGGTAGGTATTCCCTTAAGCTCTATTGCAAATGCTTCTCTGCATCGATTTCAAGATGGGGAGCGAGACCTGGAGGAAACGTGCCGCGATGGCTGCCAGGATCGGTTCTCTGACGCTATAAGAGCCAAGAGAGAAGGAGTTTTTATCCTGGTCGTATTTCCTGTACCCCAGTGCATCTTGGTAGAAGTTATCAAGCCAACTAATCGCCTTTAGCTTCCTACGTAAGGATGATATGAAATGCTGCTGATTAGAATGTTTATTTCACTTTTGAATGTCGATTTAGAGCAGTTATTGGCTCTTTTCAGTTTCATTGTTCGCATTTTTATAATCCTTGTTGATGTCTCTGTGAGTTCAATCGTTCTTTCTTTCTCAGGTTTTTAAAAAGAGGGATCTGTTGCAGGAAGTTTTGCCAATCATCGGTATGTTAGACTCGTTTTCCTACCCCAGAGTTAATTGCATACCTCAATATGTGGGTATTCGGGTCAGCGGTATGAGATTTTATTTAGGTTTGAGAGGTATGCAGGGTATTCAAGATCCTTGTAGTATGGAGACTGTTACTCTTATGAAAGGTATTGTAGCTGTATGAAGTCTCTCTTTGTGCTTAACGAATAATTTAAGTTAACTAGTAACGGCACTTAGTTTCCCTTGCTGCAAACATCATTGGAATAATATATAATGCACAATGATGCTAGACTAAATAGAAATAAATGCACTTTTGGTCATCTAATCACTCCCACCAGCCTCCGCTTGGCTTTCTTCACAGAACCTGCACGCAGTCACGGCAAGCATCCTGCCACAAGGACCTTTTTATTCATTTATTGATTTGCTCTTTACTTTCATTGATATCCGTTATTGATAGAAATAAATTCTGGGATTTATTGTCGGTTACATCATTCTTGTAATTCTTGTTATTTTCACCAAATGTCTATTTATCACAAATCATATATATCTCTTTCCTACGTTAATGCTCTTTCCAATATTCTTCTTTAATTTGAAGGATCCAATCTGCGATACCAAAGACAATATACAGAGTTTAAAGAACAACTAGAATACGCCAATAGGCGACAGTAATGTTTATATCCTGCATTTTCGTGTATTTGTGTATAATTTGATTGCTCTGGGCAGTTACCTTTATTTTTAACTGTTATTGTACTACTTCTGATCGTCTGGAAATTTTTTAATGATAAAGGCAGGTGTGGTGCCGTGGCGTAGTGGTTAAGCATATGGACTCACAACACAGGGGTTGTCAGTTCGATTTATCCATGTGTCACTTTTGAAACACAATTAGTAAGAAAGGAAACGGGCATGAATTCCACTTCCCTAGAAAAAACTCAGAGCCCTGTCTCGAAATCGAGTATGCAACGCAGCAAATAGGCATTAAAGTACTAATAATGTCAATTTACAACATCAAACTCCACTATTGCTATTTTATACCACCTTAGGACCTTGGTATCTCCTTTTTGATAGGTTGATTTACTGTTCAAGGGCACCAAGCCGGCTAATCAGCGCACCCCGATTATTGGGCATCCAGACCACCTAATCCTGAAAATGATTGGGGACTGTGGCGAGCCTGAGCGACTTCGGTGCATTTGCTGATATCCGTGAGCCGTGGCTCATGTCGTCAAGAGAGACTGATGTGTCTTAAGGTAGCGATCCGCAGCCTGCAATGCCAAGTTCCACACACTGACCCTGAAGAGCAACGGGCGACAAATGCAGCTGCTCGACTACCTCGAGAAAAAGCAAAAGGAGATCATCGACAACATCGAGAAAATGCTCTCAGTCGCCCATAACAGGGGGGCGTTGGGGATAAATGGTGTGGGGGCGGACTGAGTCCCGGCTTGGTGATGCATCGGCGAAACTATGACGACGATTTACTGTTGGGGTAGGGTTGGTTTTAAGTCCAAACATGAAAGCAATAAACATATGAAGGGCTTGAAAATCAAACGTTCTTCCCTCGCCGTTTTGGTGAATAAAGTGACACCAAATCTCGTTTCTTTTCCAAAACGTAGCATATGGGGCACAAAGAATGCTGCAGTGGCAGGCTGGCTATCTGGCCGCACTGCGTGCTTGACTTTCATACCCCACCCCAAAATGCCGCATGCTAAGCAAGACAATTGCATTTGCCTCTTTTGCAGAATTTGGCAAGGCCAGACCAAACGTCGAACTTCGGCCTATCGTATACAGAGCGAGCACTCTACCACAAGAATGGTTTCGCCTCCATTCTAGACACCTTTTAAGAACAAAATTAATCGATGCAGATATACGTGAAACAAGACTTCCTTCCAAATATCATATCTTCGCCATCCACCAGGCGCACCCGAGCCGTTGATGAGAGATCTCCATTTTCCTCCCCATCTATGGTCGTGCTCAATTATCCGAGACTGGGCCCCGTGTCTTCAGAAAGAAGAGCGGTGGAATCCAGTTTTGGGCTACCAGGATTTCTGTAGCCATGCTTTGGCTTGGTGCTACTTCATGCCACGCCGACAATGATCAGTCAGTCGTAGTCTACGCTTCTTTACGGCTCAGCGATCCCCAAGGGGGATACATATGTTGCTTTCCATCAGATCTTAAGGGACTCAATCACTGAGTACGCATCTTAACAAAAGGAAGCTGTAGGAAAGAATGTGAGGGAAATGGGACGGCTGCGTGCGCATGGTAACTTAGCAACCTTTGGGGATCCCGTTTGGTCATACACCAGGTTTATCGAATTATGCTAATTAGTTGAGCATGTTATTATGTGATAGAGTACTGAATGAAGTAAGAAAGTTTACTCTGAATATTGCTAGCTGCGGATTTTTTTAAATTCCCTCGCACAATACAGTGAATACATTTACCATCATCGTTACTGAACAATTTATTTAAAGTTGGCTTTTCTAAAGGAATAACTACATGAAGACCAACTGAGCTAAAAAGAAACTATAATTTACAATGAAAAATACCTAGAAATCACAAATTAATACCGAATTAATCTAAAAACACGAATGCTTTGATAACAACTGTACAAAAATCTGTGTGATGTGCTCCTCGGGTCAATGTTCCACTACTTTATTCGAGCTTTTAATTCTTCAGTTTTACGTCAATGTTTAGCAGCCTTGGGGGCGAGGTACAGCTTTTATATTGAATATTTCCTGTACCAAAAGTACACAGGTGCTTCTTCTAATAATGCCCGAAACTCAGCGAACAGCGTGGAGTTTAATCTATCCGTATTCATCGGATGAGAAAAGCGTTCAAAGTACGCCAAATAAGAAGTTAAGACCTCTTTTCGGACACGCCCCAGAGATTGTGTACCGAAATCGTGCTTGAAGGAGGTAATCTCCATCAAGTTTCCTAATTTTCTAAAAAACAGCCCTTTCACTCACTGTGCAAAGTTCGTGCGATCGTCAAGCCCCAAGCCCAAACCATCTTCAAACGGACGAACGCACCTTTTGCCAAGAAAGAGCGAATTTGTTTGAGCCAGACGAGACGCATAGTCGAAAACAGGTCTAAAGGGAGAAGGAAATAAGGGTCCGACGGGTCCTTGTCGTTTAGAAACCACGATGATTTTAGCCTTGTGTTGGTATCTGAAAATATTTTCAACTGTGCCACAAGCACTATTATCGCCGCACGTCAGATACCAGCACAGGGCGTTATTATCAATGAGAAAACGCACAAGTCCGTAACGGTATATTACAACGACAAAAATTGTCCACAACACTGCGTGCGAACGTATCAGGAGACTTAAGCTAGACAATTCTATGTGAACAGTGAGCATACAGTAGGCACTGTCTTAGAAAATGGTTTGAAGAGTTCTCTTACCTCTTCCTGGAATTAGGAACTAAAAATCGAGCATTTAAGCCCGAGAAAAATAAATCGTTTTTAAGGCGAACCATCCTGTTTTACAGGCTACTCGGCTGGTTATAAGTGATCTCCAAATGGAATGTCGTCCTGCCCCCTTAGCAATGTCACCAGAAAATACTCATTTGGTGGTCGTCTCATTAGTGAAAGGTGAGATAGGGGTAAAACATTGAGAGAACTTGCTCATCGGTAATACCGTATACTAGAGCTAAACACGGTTAAAAAGTTCTATTAGTTGATTTGTCACTTACCTAATGGTGTGAATAAACCAAGCTAAAACGAGTTGAGGGTCTATTTGGATAGTGAGTCAGAAGGGATTTGAACATCGAAAAACACCTCGACAAAGCTAATCAGTTGCACCAATGCAAAAGAAGCATTCTATGACAGAGGAATACGGGTAAGTGTCATAGAAGTTAAGTAAACAAAAAATACGCAGTTCTTCTAAAGCAGGCTATAATCAACACAGCTACACTAATATTTACAGTCAAGTTCCGCTTCAATGCACTAATGCCTGAATCCAATCACAATGAATCTTTTGTTAGCTGAAAACAATCAGTTCGATAGATTCAAAAGAAAGCGTAAAGGAAAATAGAATGCAACAATAACAGTCTGGTTTCGACACAATTGGGTTCGGACATTTTCTCGTGCCTGGTTCAGCTGGTAACAATGATACACACGATTATAGTAATGAGTCAAATTTTACATCACCATTAAGGCTGTTGTTGTGGTTGTTGTCTAAAACCCCATCTCTGTCCAATTGGTAACACGGCACTTCGCCAGTATCTGGTTAATCGACGTTTGCTAAATGAAAAGAAAGCAAACTGCACCAGAAAGAGTTGTGAAAATAAACGTAAGTCTAGTTTTCTTTATCTGGAAATTCAGTTAAAGACGCGTGTTTTTGTTGGAGGGGGTTAAAATTTGCTACATAAGATAAAAACAAAGACGAATATTTGCACTGGATTAAATAATTCAGCTTAAGATTAGCTGTTATCAATGTGTGTCCAGCGCTTGTGCCCTCAGAGTTACCTCCGAGAACTCAGTAACCGACCTCGGAAGGATGGACAGCTGAAGTGGCTGTTGGCTTGTGGTTGGCGGTTCCGACGACGGGATTCGAACCCATGCGAGTAGACCTCACAAGATTCGAAAAACTGCGCTTAACCTCTCGGCCACACCAAAGCAAGGACAAAAACTTCGTTGAGCAAATTTTTCAAGTAATGATCATTAAGTACAGCGACTAAGTCATTGACAAAAACAAATCATGGGCTACGCTGGTCACAAACTGGCCATGAAAATGGAAGAGCTGAATCAACGTACTGTGTTATCTTTGTCCACAAACAACTCCACGTAAGATATTCCGTGTCGGACACGACGGTTAATCGCTCGCAAGTTCTCCTTTTCTGCAAGATTCTGGAAGGCACTTGTCTCGGGAAGTGAAAAGAAACAATCACCTAAGAAAAAGAAAAAGATGAATCTTTCAATCGTTCCTTCTCTCTAAAACAAGGTACTTAATTCTGGAAGATCATCATACGAAAATGATTGATTATGCGAACGCTAAAATTGGTTTATGTACCGCTAAGAAATTCTGCTCACGTACTACCCCCGGATGAATAGCGCAACCAAATGAGAATAGTATTGCTACCGGAATGGTCCATTTTGCACGATTCTCCGAAAAGACAAGTAAAGATGAAATCAGAAAAGTATAACTCAGAGAAGGAAAAAGACAAGATCAAAATAACAACGGAAAATTACGGAATGGTGCAGAAATTCTTTCAAAAACCCTTTACTTCTACGTCAGTTGTGTTCCCCTGGAAGGGCAAAATATTACTTGGGGTAAGAGCAAAATATTACTTGGAGTAAGGGCAAAATATTACTTGGAGTAAGGGAAGGTGCCCACTCCGAGGTGTAGAGCTTGACCAATGCATCTGCAATGAAGGTCACGTCGTGGTCACCAATTCAGGAAATAGTGATTGTTGTCCTTAACAACAGTTGTTTGCATGTTTGTTTGCATGTCGAAGTCCAGTGGTGTGTGCGCGAGGTAATCGGTGAATATGAACCATTTACACCGGAAGCTGCAATGGTTTGGAAAGGTGTCGAGGCGGCCTGGCAGTTAGCGTATGACATTATGGACGGCTCGGTGGAAGGCAAGAGAGGCAGAGACAGACCGAAGAGAACGTGGCCGGACGACATCTCAGATTGGACAGGGGAAAACTCGACGACTTGCGTCAGAGAAGCGGAGGACCAAAGGAAGTGGCAACTCATCACTCGTCCCAACGGCTGCAAAATAGCTGCGGGAACGACCTGACTTGACACAAAATGACAATGAGCTAACTTTGCCTTCAGGTGTCACTAACAATAAAGAACAGAAATAGCTAATCAATGCGATGAGAGCATGCTTTATGTCGATGAGTAAGCGTGGTCGTCAATAACAGCAGCAACCCAATGGCGCAAGAGAAGAGGCGTAGAGCTTCTGAGGTTTTCAGAAGCGGAAATGGCTTCGAAACTGATATTATAGCAATAAGTAAGCCTGCAACAGCTGCGGTAACTTAAACCTTCCCTAAACTACCAACATAAACAAATGGGATTTTGATAGGGACCCATTCAAAGTGCGAAACTTAGCTATATTTGCCAAATACGATACAACCAATGTCTGTCTCTATACAAATTCAGTTCTCCTGTCAATATACTATGATGCATAGTGAGAACATTAGTAAGTTTATTAGATTGATTAACATATAAATTTTTTAACATTCACCGGAAAATATGACTGTTGATTGATCTAAGTAATTCGGACACGTACCCCGTCATCATAACATTAAAGAGTGATCTTCAAAGGGGAATGGTCTACGAAATAACTCGCATACCCAATGATTTGAAGCAGCTAGCATTTATGACATTGGCTAAGCCATTCGAACAGCTCAAGACAAAGAATGGATCGCCCACCAGCAAGACTGCCACTAATCAGCAAATCTATCGGAGTGACCTAATGCCAGTATCAGCCGAACCGCGATATGGAACGTTTTCGGGGCGCCAGTCGTTCTGGCATACTTGCGAGCAGTGAAATCACTCAAATGAGTCTATTATTGCGTGAACTGACTTTGGCCCCGATTCATGAATAGGGATGATACTTCTTTGCCTTCCAATATCTGGAAAATGCCATTCACTATTAATTACGAATCGACGCGAAGGGATAGGCAATGGGACTTTTCACATTTTTCACAAGGCCATTTTAATATCATCAGAGCTTGATGCTCTCCTCAACTAAACTTTGACGTGGAGTGAGTAAGAGTCGCTACCTCTGTAATTCCAGGCGTAAGAATCACGATTTCTGGTCACATTCAGAAAAGGACTTGGGACACTGCTCGACAAGCGAAAAGCTTCTCAGTCTCAAAAAATCCTGCTTCAGACGCTACGCAGAAATCGTTTAAAAAAGATCGACTGACATCATTTAGAACTTTGTCCATATTCACAGCGTTGAATTTAATTTGATCGTTAGAAGGAATGACATATGCATAAGCATGCTAAGCAATCCCTCTTTCTAATAAAAGATCGGTTAACTTGATATTATCTCCCTCTCCTCTCAGCCTTTCAACTTCTTCTTTATTCCATTATTGGGGCATTGTATATGCCATCTTGGCCTTTCCCCACCATAATTCACAAAAACAAATCATGGCAGGCTTTGCAATCATTCCTTTGGCCATATTTGGTGATTTTTAAGCAATGGAACGATTCAACACGTTGAGAATGTCAGAGTCCATATAAATACTCTTCAATCTTCTTAATGTGGGGTTGAATTTATCTTTTTGAAGATTCTGCTAGCAACCAAATATCAGGTATGCGAGTAATATTTTTCATGTCTATCCCGTGTCTCAATTAAACTTGTCAAATCCTCTTTTTGATTCTACCCTGTTTCTTCCTTTACTTTCTCACATTCGATAGAAACGGGTGAAGCAAACTCTGTTTCGTCTCTTCAATTCCATTTCGATTGGAGTATGTTCGCTCAGAAGCGAGCTTAGTATTTATTGAAAGGAGCTCGCTATGTGATAGATGGATCATCGGCAGATAGGACAGTGCTGCTTTCAGATCTTTTCCTGGAGGTCCTATTGGAATATATTCAACAAACATTCTATATTTCTATATCTGGATAGTTCTTTTATTCATTGTTAACGGGCACCGAGGTGTTTCTTGCTTGTCGAGAAATGTCCAGGTCCATCCTCGCGATGTGACCAAGTCTCGTGATTCCTACGCCTGGAATTACAGAAAGCTGCCGACTCTCCTCACTCTAATAGATAGTTTAGCTGAGGTGGATTCGAACCACTAACCATCGGATCCATGCGCAAGAGCCTTACCACTGAGCTTCCTGAAACCTTATGGTTTTTGCAACAAGCCTTGTTTTATATTTCCTATGCAGTTACTTTCCTTATTTCGCATATCAATAGTGGCCCTCCGTCCGTGCCTTTTAAATGTCGCCCTCAAAGAACGTACCTGAGTTTGAGATAACGAAATGGTCTACGAAAGTTAATATACTTGCTGTGCTGTGTCTACAAACCACGGGGTTGTTTTCACTATGCTTCGGCTGCTCTAGCAACTACGTTCAAATTCATACTATAAGTCTGGAATGACGCTCATGGAAGGGAACCAGTTATATCGTTCGTAAGACTAGCTTTAAAAAATTATGCCTGCAAATGTTTGAAAGGGATTTTACTTACCATTTCGCGGTGTGATATTAGCAAGACAACATTCAACAGCTTGAAATGGGATGTCCAGAAAGTCAGCTCTGCGAAAGCAATGAATACTTTACAGCCTAACATACGAAGTACAGTGCGCTCGTTTTTACGCGATGATAGGGATTCTACAAGGCGCGTAAATCAAATTCGCGTAAATCGACTTAATTAATCCCATTTAAATTAACTCAAAAGCCAAAGAAGCGTTCCGCGGTCGCGGAAGTTGCCCTCTCAGATTGTATACTATGTTGTTATTTAACATTTTAAAGCTTCTGTTTCACTCTTATTAAGTGTTTATAACCTTTTATGATAAAGATCTTATTATATTCTAGGGAGAGAGAGAGACCCTGAGAGAGAGCTCTGAGAGAGAGAGCTCTGAGAGACCCTGAGAGAGAGAGCTCTGAGAGACCCTGAGAGAGAGAGCTCTGAGAGACCCTGAGAGAGAGAGCTCTGAGAGACCCTGAGAGACCCTGAGAGAGAGAGAGAGAGAGAGAGAGAGAGAGAGAGAGAGAGAGAGAGAGAGAGAGAGAGAGAGAGAGAGAGAGAGAGAGAGAGAGAGAGAGAGAGAGAGAGAGAGAGAGAGAGAGAGAGAGAGAGAGAGAGAGAGAGAGAGAGAGAGAGAGAGAGAGAGAGAGAGAGAGAGAGACCCTGAGAGAGAGAGAGAGAGAGAGAGAGAGAGAGAGAGAGAGAGAGAGAGAATTTTTCTCATTTTCAAGTCAATGCTATGAACTGCTTTCGGTGCGTGACGAAGTTAGCGCTATAGCCATTTTGCTCGTTTAATACTATAACATAGTGTATAATATCTTTATTATTGCTACTTATGTTCAATATCATCTTGTATTTCATCTTAAACTCGTGCACGTGTGTACTAATAATCATACAGTACAGTACGTACACTACACATCTGTACATACGCGCGCATTTACCAATAATCATACTGTACATACTGTACAGTAATAATTTAACTAGATATTATTTCGATACACATTCTATACTGTACGTATAAAATATACACTAAAACATAGATTATATATGCTAATTTAACTCTTTTGTCAATTATAGATTATCCGCTTTGAAAATACTCAACATTGCGTCATTTGTGTGAATCGCGTTCGGAGCGTATTTCAAATTATGGCGGATCGCGTAAATTCGAACTAACGTGTAAATTGAATTTTTTTCTCATGTTTTATACCCGCGTTATTTCGAATTCGCGTAAATCGAACTCGCGTAAAACGCAAGCGTACTGTATCTGGCTATCAATTATTCTATCAAGACTAAAACAGACCATTCCAACTTACAAAATTGAACAACAAAACCTCAAGTGGTGCTTCCTTGAAATTTAAGCAGCTTGACTTTGATAAATTAATAGCTGAGAACTTCTGCATTCAATCCTACTTGTCGCCGGTACGAATAAGCATGGGTATCGTTATATAATTTGGATAGGGCGGCAGCCTAATTTTGCAACCGGGCAATCTTCCTGCCGCTAACCCTCCGCATCCACACAGTTTTGGAGCTGCATGATTTGGAGGTTGTTGCTCATTATCTTTTTCATCTGCAACTCAATTTCGCAACTTTTCTACATTCATTTCATCGAATCTGTGTGGTAGATCACTGGTGCTGACAAGTGCCGTAAAATCGTCATCTATTGGGCTAGGGCGGGGGTCGGCAACCCGCGGCTCTAGAGCCACATGCGGCTCTTTAGCGCCGTCCTAGTGGCTCCTTGGAGCTTTTTCAAAAATGTTTGATAACGGACAAATGTCATATACATGCAGCATGTGTTGCCTTCATTATAAGGCTTATACAAGGCTTTAATTTTTGCGACTCCAGACATGTTCGCTTTTTTTTTTGGTTCAATATGGCTCTTTTAACATTATGGGTTGCAGACCCCTGGGCTAGGGTAACTAAGATTTTCACTGTCTGTTTAGAGACTCTTTAAATTCAAGCGTTTTGGAAAATTTTATGCGGAGCGAGATGTCAACAACGGGAAGGGTAGGATAGTCGACTTTCTCTATACCCATACTCAGTTTATTGTCGTAATGCCGTCGATTCACGAATCTAGCTCTGGCCAAACCTTTGTTATTAAACCCTCACAGGCGTTCCACCTTTTATCACACTCCGTATATAGTCATACCACTTTGCCTTCCCTAACATTAAAACACTCTTTATACAGTCACACTTGCGACAAAACTGAAGCAATCGATGCATGTATTCAGCATTTTTGAACGCGAATTGTCCGCTGCGTCATTCTGCTGTCTTCGGTTTTTACGTTCGATTTTGGGGACGCAGATTGCACTCATCCGGGATTGAATTCGTTCTATTTCAGCAGGTTGCAAAATCTTTTTTCTGCTCTCTCATGTTTCCTACATGTATGTTAACAAGATCATACTGCGTCAATTTGCCCATATCGATTTAGCTTTGTGTGCACAACTAGCTTCTCTTCGCCAAGAAAGAACGACAAAACTTGGCATTTAACTGTATAAGTTAACTCCACTCAAAGTCGCACTTAAAGACATTCAGCTTGACAAAAGAAAGAGCCCACTGCAGCCTTTTTCTCATGATGTGCACAGCTCACATCCCAACCGCAGTTTAATAGAAATAACACTAAAATAGAAATTGCATGTAAATTCGATAAAACATACCTCATTTTCCGCAATGATGAGAAAGACAAGAGGACAAAGTGACCGTAGTCAAGCAAAAGAGCCTCGACTTTTTTCGCCATGAAGAAGCTGCTGATGACTTGCACCCTGACCCATTTGCTCCCCACGGTTCCTACGCAGTAAGTGCCAGCTGGCGGAGGGGAGCTTAGTTTAGGGATATGCCCAGAATTATAGAATGCATTCATGTCTCGTTCAAATGTACTTTTGGATTCCACAACGGTAGATTTCGACAGTGTCAAGTAGAAATGACCAGCGTTTATCACACTAGTCAGCTTCACGTTAACTTCCACGTCAATTGGAAGCTCGACTTGTTTGGCAACTATGGCTGGCTCTTCTTGGTGAACGAGCGGCAGTACACGACTTACAGTCCATTCTTCGCAACGGCTTCTTTGCACAAACAACTTCTCAATAAGTGACGCTGCTTGGGTGATTTGGGCACTGGTACCGCAAATTCGAAGCACTTTCATCTTCTCGTTACATTTCTGTTCGTAAATCTTTAACATTGTATCCGTTTCGTGCATAACCTTTTGCAGGTTACGACCTTTCTTCCCAATGAGGCGACCGCAAAGCTCTGCCGGAAAGTCAAATGTCCACGAATCTAGTCCTGCATTAGAATGAGCAGGGCATTGAAGGCGGCACGTTGAGCGATCTCGGAGGCTGAGATGCTCCCATGTTACTTCAAGCCCCTCTTCACCGGGGTATGGGCTTCCGACGGCCTTTGCAATGGGTTGAAATTCGGTATCACAGGGCACAGCGAAAGCAGCTTCTTGGCCAGTTGAAAAGTCTTCGGTGAACGTCAAGCTCTGGTGACTGCTTAGGTATTCACTAACATCCATCTGGAAGCACTCATCGTGTGGCATGGCAGCATAAAAGGTATATTGGCACGGCATTGTGACGAACATAGTTGCGGAAGTCGGTAAGTAGTGTCCCTGGAAGAGGGTAGGATAAGACCCGATGCTGTCCGACAGGTATGGCAGCTCTTCCTGGCTTATGCACTGTTTGGGTGAATCAGTGCTACCTTGCTCTCCACTGAGACTGCAAGGCTTTGAAGCCATTTCCAGGACTCCTTTGAATACCTTCGCTTGCTCACTAATCAGTACCATCTGGGGTGTATTGCGAGATACCTTCGTCCGTCAGCAACAGATCTTCAAAATGATGACAAAGAATAGCGTTAAGAAATGTAAATGTTATTTTTTTCTCTCTTATATCTCGGAATAAGCATACTCATTCATAACAGGAAAATAGTCCATCAGTACAATGATCTCATAACAAATTAAAACAGGATGAAAAATTTGCACTGATGCAGACTGGATATCCTCAAATGTCATCCACTGGGGATCAAGTGATTTGCAGAGGCCCAAACTGTTCTGAATTACTAGGGATGTACCATGAATAGTACTACTAACTCAACGAGCAAAAAGGGTTGCCCCTCCCCGTGTAGATCAAACATAAAAAATTCCTACAGGTTAGAATTACAAATTGCAGTCCAGTTCAGGTTGAACAAATTTCCTTCAAAGTTAAATAATTTTTTGAAACATTTTTTTCACAAAAGGCTTTTAAAATGGAGACAAAGATGCTAATCAGGTTTTTGCGGGCACGGTTAATCAATGGATGCATACTAAATTGTGTTGAAATCACAAATCAAACCCTATATGCAGAAAGTGAGCAATGACAACCCCCTGCCTTCATCAGAAGAAAAAACATGTTAGCAAAAAAGCCATTGTGAAGGATGGGGGTTTTCTCAAATGAATGTAATCTATTTCACGGTAATTTGACAAAGTACAAGTGATTGCCATTTTTTGTGAGTTATGTTGGGACAAGGCCACGGTGGCCTAAACAATGCCTCAACAAAGGAAGAAAGAAGAAAGCGAACGGTTAAGAAGAGAGAGAGATCAGATCGAGTTTATTGATCTTGGATTTGAAAGATGGCAAGTTGTAAGATTCAGGAAAGCAAGAGGAAGGCAAGACGTTCCATAAGTTGCATGTTGCCATGCTATGCAGTATACTTAGCTATAGCAAAAATATTCTATTGTTTTTAAAAAAAAAAGCTTTATATGTTAAAATATTTAAAGGAAAAACAGAATTTTTCAATCATGAAAAGATTTGCACCAATTATAAGCTAATTATATCCTGAATTTATTTCTGTGGAGGCATTATTGTGATTGTATATCACTTTCCTCACTGGTTGTAGCTATTAATTCACCAGTAAGTCAATCAACTGGCAACTGGCTAAATCAGCTAGAAAAATCAGTCAAATCTGCTGAACTAAACAGAACAATCAGTCATATTAGCTGAACCAAACAAAGCAGTCAACAAAGTCAGTTCAGCAAATAAATTCAAGAAATTGTCTGATGAATAGCCCAGTCAGACTATCAACCAAACATTCATTCAATGACTGAAATGGTTAAACAGTCAATCTATCAATACAAGGAACAATCAGTTAAATATTTCTTTATTGATAGACATATGATTCACATTTCATCAACCCATTGCAGTCATCAGTCAATTAATTATGTCAAAAATCATTCATACTTTGAGCCAATCTTGTAAGTTCTAAATCGGTCCATTGATAAATTTCTAGATCATGTCAAAGCAACTAATCACCACTTCAATAAGAAAAAACCCACCAATGGCATTTTCCCTGACATTTTGATTCCTTTTACCTTACTTCCTCATTCAAGCAAATTAAAAGAAATATCAAACTACATATTTTGAGAATGTTTTAATCCAAATAATTTGTCAACCTATCAACACAGGCCCGTCTTCTGATTCAATAAAATATATTAAAGAACTGTTTTCCTTCCCCTCTGATCAGAAGATATTTTTGTGTAGAGCCAAGGAATCACATGACTCTTCCTGGCTCGAAAATTTTTCACATCAAGGATGCTACCAGCATCGATAAATGAAAAGCAATAGTAGTTATTGGAATAGGGTATAATTATACCAAGTTGCCTCAATGAAGCAATTGACAAAAACAAACTCAAGGGTAACTAACAAAAATCACTTTCTGCAGAAAATAAGACTGTGATGCCTTGTAAAAGAATTTGTGGATTCATCACGCGACAAATATCTAGAGAAGGTGAAAAATCTTCAAAAAAATGAAGCAATATTGTAATATAAAGGGAGTTTGGACCACTTACCAAACACGTTCTCTGGATGAAGTCTTTAAAGGTTATTATTGTAGAAGGAACTTATGCTCATCCACCATCCGCTCAATGCTTCAAAAGTCTGAATTGCGATAGCCAATGTGTTCTCTGAAAAGAATACTAGCTTCTCCCACGCTAATGTTTCCGTTCGTCAAAACTCTGTGCCTCGACTGATCTAATATCAGTGAGAGACGCCTCCGTGGTACAGTCCCACGTGGATCAGATGTGTTTGCCGCCATTTTGAATTATGCGGTCCTCCCGTAGCCTCAAAGAAAGGAAAGCTCCTTGGGTGATTCCCCTAGGTTGGCATGCCATGTCGGCGTGGACGTGTTGCACAATACGAACGCCATCACAGCTCCTGTTTTATCGCAGCGCATACAGCAGCTACTAAAAAAGGTCTCTGCTGTAAAAGAATCAGCGTAAAAGAGAAAATCACTAGAAACATCACTTGCACAATAAATTATAACAATGCCCGTCTCCATGTGGCTCAAATACCCAAGATAAAGTCTGGCAAAAGCTCATAAGGTAATAAAGTCTCATGATTGCCAATTAGAATAATAATGATAGCAATGAATAATGCTATATTTATGCAGGTCAACAGATTCAGCTTAATAAAGCTACTATCAATCTGGGCCTGCTGTAATACTTATGGCAACTATGAAGATTTTGGCCGATTTTCAAATAATCTAGTCACGAAAAAAATACCGAAGTTAAGTAGCATTCAATTCAACTTGAGATGTTTCACAGGTTGGTGCCGAGAAAGGTTAGTTCGGGGAAATAACAGGCAGGTTCTGCGCAGGACTGTAGAAGTAGGGGATCTGGGGCCTCTGCCCTCTGGTTATTTTTTTAAAGATTTTAGGGGGATTTAGCCCCCATAGTTACTTTTGCATCTTGAAAAGTGCTTTGTTTGTTTCTTGACTTTGCTCGCTTTATTTTCGTAGCGTTTGATGATGTCAGCGAAGAATGATAAATGATAGAAAGGCGGGCTTTTAGATGATATCCAAGCCATGGTTCCAAAGAGATGGCCCCACAATGAAGAAACTTCTTGAATTTTGAGAATATTTTGATTTGAGAAGATCCACGAGGCCCAATGTTAGAGCAGCAACTTTCTACTTTCTATAGATAATTGAAATTCAAGGAAAGCTGAGCAAGGGGGTGTTTGATATTCTTCCAATCATCAGTGGTGAGACAGAACGTGGATTCTCACAGCTTGATTTAAGATGCAAAAACTTCGATTTGTGTATGTGCCAATGCTACAATTGCCCTCTCTGGTGCTAATGAGCACAGGTGCTCTCTTGCAGAACGACGGGCTCAACCAGAACAAGAGCTTTTGTGACAAACGAACAAGAAAGTGCAAACAAACATGGATTATTTGATGATCTGAACCAACAAAACTATTTTGCTGTGGATATCTCATTTCAAGTTTTCTGTTTCTTGAAGAAAAACCTGTTGGCATCATGATGATAATTCCTACCACCTTTTAACCTTGTTTACTTCTAACAAAAATACAAAGATCTAAGGACAACAGAAGCTGCTGTTGTCATGTGTTTGGAAGGCTGCATTTTTCATTAATTTATCTAAAAACTGCCTATCTAATCCATGCTAGAAACGATAAATCTAAAAATTCTACCCCCAGTTCCCTTTAAGTTTTTGCCATTCCGGGCAAAAAGCTTCTTTGGTGCCTAGCAAATTCACTCCATCAATGGAGCCAACATCCTTGCTTTTTTTCAAGCTCTGCGTCACTGGTTGTGCCTATGTATGCATGTGTAATTCCTGCATTCTTCTTTTTCTCTGCATCCTCGCCGGAAAGGATCGCATCAGAACTGTTTAACAGTACACTTTTTGCATTCGTTCAATCGATTTCATAATTCTGACAGATGGGTATTATCAGCCAGTTGGTCATCCTGGCGCCAGATGTTTCCCATGTGTAACTTCTCAAAAACAAAGCTAGCCATTTTTCAATGTTTTCAAAATCGATCGTATTCAATAGTAATAGCCGCAAGAATGGAGAATATTCTGTCAGCCCACTGGCTAATCATCGACACCACATTTTGCTACGATAGGAATAGATCTAGACGAATATTTCGGTCCAAAGCTGACTCGCAACGTTTGTTTATTTGCTTGTTGATTCGTCTGTATATAAACTGTAAGCACCGCTCAATGTCATCCAGATAAAGAATGAAAAGATGGGGGCCCAGGCATAATCTTTGGGGAATTCCACATGTTACTTCCCTGGCTCCTGAATTACGTGCATTATTTGAGCGAAATTGCTTCTGGAGCTTCATTATACTTTTAAAAAATTCTGCTGTCTATCAAGAGGTAGATGGTGGAGTATAGTTTTCGATATGCAAACTAGCTTTTTGTCAGTATTTTGTCTTGTCTAAGAAACCCAAGAAGCTGATCATGTACAATTTTTTCAGCACCTTTGATAAAAGACATCTGAGTTATTGGCCTGTAATTGCTTCTTTCGTTTTTAGCACCAGACTTGAAGATGGAGCTTCGTCATCGTTTAGCTGGAGATCTTTCCATCTTTTACAGACACTTTCACGGGTATTGCTCACAGGAGATCAAAGGGATTATTCCTATTCCTCCGAGGCGTATCAGAACCACCAGAAGCTCAACTCATTCACACCCTTTCCAAATTTCACAGCCTACTCCACGAACCCTGTCCCACAAATCATCATTCATCCCTAGAACATGCAATTTATCGAACATATCGCCTTCTTCCTTTACTGAATCTTACAGCTTGCTGTCATTCTCTCTCCTCTTAGCCTCTCGGTTTCTTCTTTCTTCCATTGTTTCTACTATATGTATGCCACCATGGCCTTTCCGCAACATAACTCACTAAAAAAACGGGGCATTACAAAGATCTTTAGATCTGACAACATTGATCGTTTCCAAGAGCAGTTTAAAAGTGCATCAATTGAGTTAAAACATAGCTCTCCTGACAACCAGCGAACACGTTTTAAAAGGTTTATTCTTTTAAAGTACTGCAAGCTGCACAATCTAAGTTTCGATATTCAAGGCTGCAAGGCTCATTTGTGTATGAATATTCTTAACTGAAGTAAAATTTAAACTGGCTTAACGCCGGCTTGTGACGTTCCTAGTTCGTGACTTCCGGAAGCTGGGCTCCATCCTAATTCCCTACCACAGGCAATTGAATGTTAACTATTCATTTAGCAAAATTTTTCCTCACATCTTTACCATGAATTTGATAGATAATGGCTGTGCTTCATTTTTCTTCTTGTCCAGCACGAGAACCTCTTCATCAAAAGGTGATGGGCAATTTAGTTAGCTGAGAAAAAACAGTGAGTTAGGTGCTTAGTCCCTCGTTTTCTCCATAAGATGATTATAAAAATGATTATGACCATGCAAAATCTCTTGTTACTGAGCTCTCATATTCAATAATGTATTTTTTGATAATTGCGGAACGTGACGTCATACTTCCCTCAGAGAAGGTGACATGCCATTAGAACACGCGTCCCACTAGTCAATGTTAGGGAAACTAAGCAGAGCTGACCCCGATGTGTTCAGGTACCATGATAGATGATGATCGATGACACTGATCTCAGTTGTCATGCTAATGGTGATGGTGACTGTAGCGAATCATGATTATGACGATGGTGATTACGATAATGATGACCAGGAAAATTGCTACAATGATGACCCTGTGTAGTTACGACGATGACCCTGTGTAGTTACTTTGACGACCCTTTGTAGTTACTTTAACGGCTCTGTATAGTTGCGATGATGGCTCTGTGTAGTTACGACGATGACCCTTTGTAGTTACGATGACGACCCTGTGTAGTTACTATGACGGCTCTGCATAGTTATGACGACCCTGTATAGTTACGATGATGACCCTTTGTAGTTACTTTGACGGCTCTGTAAAGTTACG
Source organism: Pseudorhiza aurosa (assembly GCA_964026355.1). NCBI lineage: Eukaryota > Metazoa > Cnidaria > Scyphozoa > Rhizostomeae > Lychnorhizidae > Pseudorhiza > Pseudorhiza aurosa. Next base: position 6,472,906 of record OZ032120.1, read on the forward strand.
ATGATGGCTCTGTGTAGTTACGACGATGGCTTTGTGTAGTTACAATCATCATGATTTGGCTGTATATGTAAGGAATATGGCCACGGCGTACTCATACGAGATTAGGCTTTGACCAATCCAAGACGAATGCGTTTGACGAAAATCACAGGGCGAAGAATCCGAGTAACAATAATAATGACAATACCCGCAATGATTATTATTATTTTGCATAGAATTATAGGTAATAATTATAAAGGCACATCGCACCAACTTGCATCGAAGCCGCTATCATTTCCGAACAAGCACATAGTCTTGAACCACTATGCGACAGACTGTTCGGAATAAACAAATAAGAATCGCATACAATGAAATTGATAAAAATTCTGGCTGTCGTCTTTGCAAAAGGATCTGCAAAGCCAATATTTCGAGAACTGCGAGTATTTACTGCAATTAAAGTATAAATATGTTTTGATAAGATACTTAACAATTTGGACCTACAGATTTTAATGACTAAGATGATTACGATGATATTATCGATTAGAGTGAAATGATGACGCTGATGATGCATGCAACATTGGTGACGCCGATGACAACGAAAAACTTGATTAGAATACCCACAGATTCGACTAATGAAACAAAATTTACATATCATGCAAGATGATTCACTACGTCGTTCATTCCTACTTGGCAAATTCAAATGAATCCGATTATTCGAAGGTTCAAATGATTGATGATTAATGACTCAAGTCAATTCAGACTTCGTCTTCATCTTTTAATCTTATTGTGAAAGCTGTGCATGTGTTCCGCAAATCTAGAGGAAGCAGATATTTGGTCAAAAACAAATAATCAAATCACCACGGAGAGAAGTTAGGGTTACTCTCGGACACGTGAATAAAAGGGAAGGTTAAGCGCTACAGCCATGCTGTAAAATCAAAAATTACAATAATGATATGACATTTGAGATCCAAATTACAAATGTTGTAATATCAATCGCATTACTAGTCAACCAGCTTATGTACAGTATAATCCAAAGCCATTCGTCTCATCAACAATCCTAACCTCACCAAATCGCTCCAACCTCTTTCCCATCGTCGTTTAGTTGGAGATCTTTCCATCTTTTACAGATGCTTTCACGGACATTGTTCACAGGAGATCAGGGATATTATTCCAGCTCCTCTGAGGCGTGTCAGGACCACCCGAAGCTCAACTCACTCACACCCTTTCCAAGTTTCACTGCCTACTTCACGAACTCTATCTCACAAATCATCATTCATCCCAAGAGCATGCAATTTATGGAACGTCTTGCCTCTTTTTGCTTTCCTGAGTCCTACAACATGCCATCTTTCAAATCTAAGATCAATAAACTTGATCTTATCTCTCTATCCTCTTAGCTGCTCGCTTTCTTCTTTCTTCCTATGTTGGGGCTTTGTATAGGCCACCATGGCCTTTCTTCAACATAACCCACTAAAAAAAAAAGAAAAAAAAAGCGATCCGGTACAACTTTGGGATTCATGAATCGAGGCCTTCCCGTTGGCAAACACTGTGAGCACAGGCATCGAACATTGGACTCCCTTGCCAAGCATTCGCGGCACTCGATACATGTTAAAATTGTTGACAGGGACACCATTATGCATAGCTTATGGTGCCAATCGTTGAATACAAATGAAAATTAATTTCAAAATAGGCCGATTCAATAACAAAGCTCACCTTTTCGCACAATCTGATGCGAAGTCTCGTTTGCACGATTCTGTGTAGGCCATTTTATATAAAACCTGGAAAGGCAAATGGACTAGCCTTATCCCATTGCATTTATGATTCAATATGAAGAGCATTTAGCCGAGTGATGTAAAGTGGTATCACTAAGGCGCAAGCAGCCACGGCCTCGTGGTAGAGTTTCTTTGACGCGCTGTACCAAGCATCCTAACCTAGATTATTGACCGCTGAGATGATAGGCTCATTTAATAGTGTCCTAGTCCAGCCTCAGAATGTGACCGAACCTCGTGACTCTTCCTATAGCTCGCTCGAATGACAAAATGATCAATAAGTGAAACGTAAGCTCGGGGTCTGCACCAGACTGTCGAAAATTGGATCTGTAAGCATATACAGTAACTGCCATTTGAACATGTCACTCGGTAGTGCGATCGATTTTTCTGTGCTAGGTCGGGCTTCAACCGGCTGTCCTGCTACCCCGGACAGATGGACAATCCGGACAGATGGACATCCCGGACAGATGGACAATCCGGACAGATGGACATCCCGGACAGATGGACAATCCGGACAGATGGACATCCTGTACAGATCATACAAGATATTCAAAATGGTGCATGCTGCTTCCGTACTAATACTGAGAATGATGGGAATCATGAGGGAGTTAAACACACATTGCTATCAACTAACTACCCCCCCCCCTAAAATACCATTCACTATGTTTTAATATGTCATGTCATCCGTTTTCATCCTGTCACAAAATTGCCTCCCTTGTCTGACGAATCCAACTGCCACGACCCATAGCCATACGCCTTCATTTATTTTCATGTATATTTTTCTCAAAGCTAAAGAAAGGGAGAGTGGTGCCAGGTGCCACCTAATAAACCAACGACGGTGCGAGAGAACCTTCACTCATTCGAACGGCATAAAATCCTGTGACGTGTTAAGTTGGAACTATGCAGTTGCATTTAGTACTTCAACGGGCTCGAGAGCTGCACATTTTATCCACGCTCCTGGAATCAAATTCATGCAAAATGCCCTTTAGATATGAGAGGCGTCCTAGATGTTTCCGTTTATCACAATAACAACAAATCCAAGCTCATCTATGTTGCACTGACGAGATTTACGGAGACCCCGCTACAGGAGGTGAACAGAACTAGGTACCGATGAAAAGTTGCATGAACATGTACGCAAACATAAAACTTACTAAAAATACAAGCAAATGGAGAAGTATGGTGTAGAAGAAGACAATCGTTCTTGCAATCTTGTTTGACAGGATGAAGCGGCCCTAAAAATGTTACCAAACAATGGCATGAATAAATTGATGTTAACAAAAAGTGTGAGAAGAGGGGGGGGGGCCAAGAAACCTCTAGGAAGGAAATTACAGGACAAGGAATACTAGATGCGGGGGTATCCATTTCCTGTAGAAATTGATCACCAACAATTGATTCGAGTCGTAAAATCCTTCGCACAAGTAGGAAAATAGTCAGGCTTCTGAGGGTGCTGAAAATTCAAACTTCAGCGAAATTCTGAGGAGGGAATAGGTCGTTAGTCACCACCTTACAAGCTCGTTAATCCGGAAATTGAAGCAATGTTGAACGCAGACTAATTGGAGCACATAGACAATTGAACGGCAAGGCAGCCAAAAGGGAGCTTCGTATTGCATAAGAAATTGTGCAAGACATCTTACCATGCTCAGAGTGACTTTCTCGGGTGCACTGAGATTCGTATACCGTCTTTGTTTTTCCTGGTGAAGAAAAAGGTTTGCGTGAAATGACTCATACCTAAGCTGTAGGAGAGAAGCATTCGAATACATGCAGACGTGATTAAAATGGACAGATTTAGCAATGGAATTAGCATTGCAGTTAGCGACTAAAATATTAAAGCTTCGAGTTCTTCCCTCTACGTTTTTGTAATTACGACGCCTCCTATCTACGTTCTCAAGCCGCTGGGTTGCACAGCTGTGCAAGCACAGTGAATGCTACAGTTGGGGCTGGTCATCCGTATGCACTGTCTATTTCACTCCCATGCTATTTCCCATGCTTTTTTGTAATTGGCATGTACCCCTTGGCAAGTTTTTTATATGAAATTGCCGCAACTCCGAACTCTGACCAACCACTCAGAAAGCAAGCATTCTACTGCTGGGCCATGGAAAGGTCAAGGAATCGAAAAATGATTGCAATTTTGCGACGGCTCGGCAACGGTTGAGAATTGGATAGTGGGTTTCAGTTAAAACATTAAACTGCATGTCTAAGACAAGGTATCATGCAAAACTCATTCGACATGAAAGTCATTTGCACAGTCGATCTAATAATCAAGCATCTTTGTTGGGGCTATGCATAGGCCAGCATGGGGACAATGCAGAAACCTCCACGCTGGTGTCCCAGGATATCGACCGCCGAAAGCGATCTCAACTCATTTTTCGTCGGCTCATAACTGATTCTGCAACTATTTTCCCTCAAAGCACATTTGAGGGAAAGACTCGATGGAAAAAATAGGCCACCATAGCCTTTCCTCAACACAACTCACACAAACAAACAATAATGATTTATGAAATCAGAGGCCTAATTCGAAATCAAAATCAAATATAGGAAATTATCGATGAATCAATGAAAGAATAGATAAATTGACCGATGAATGAATGCATGACTCACTTTTCTTGAAAATGCGGTAAACGGGTCAATCTTTTCTTCATAATGAGAACTGTATTTTGATACTGAATCTTCATCTACATTAATCTGGGCATGCTAGAAAGGTCATGGAAGTTTTTAGTTACAAGTATAGCTGGACAAAGATTCATACGAAAACCGTTTTTACAAGATTCTTATGACCCACAAAGTTTCACTCACAACTATCCCACAATTCACTTACATATATCGATGGAGTCATTCATTCAGTGCGAAAATTAGACTTAACGTCTAGATAAACGTAAGAGAAACTTACTTTGTGAAGTCTTAATAAGACTGAAAAAAGCAAGCTATTGCAGTTGAAAGATGGCTGCAAACTTGCAGGACAGAAACAGTATAACTTTAACAGCATTATGAAAGTCAATGATGAATTGCGAATACCCTCACAATTAAGTATGAATACAACATTACTATAAGCGATCCAATTTACAGCGGGAAGTTGATGCGGATTCATTTTTACGACGGGTTTGACGCAAAAAGCTACCAAGAATTGCGTGTTAAGATTCATGGACGACCATGTCTAGCAACAACGTTAAGAGGCTCTGAAAAAATAATGCCAATTGAATACCTGAATCGGAACAATGCATAAATCAAAATAACAAATTCAACCTACTACTGCGACTTACTTTTGTCGGGTAGCTCTGCAAAAATTTGATTTTCTCAAATAGTTTGATATTATCCGATCTAATGCTATCAACCTCGTTCTGGAGACTTGTAATCTGTTGATTTTGGTGCCGTGTTTGCTGTAAAGGAGGTCTGGGCTTTAGGCAATGTACTCGTTATATTGTAGAGGAAAAACGGTCTCACATGCTATGATTATCAATCAACATATAAGTCGTTCAGGATCTCCTAACTGAAGAAAGATTTGATCAAGAATCCCCGAGGCTCAAAATGCAGAAATAATACAGCACGGTCTTGTCAACAGCTTTGAAGCAGAATATTCCTTAGAAGCATGGAATAAAAAAGCCCTGGCATCTAATAATAGTAATAATATAATTATAATTATACGAATCTTTATACAGGAATTAACATGTAATATTGTTATCAACGTGGATCATGATTAAATTAAATGGAACAAGGAAAATAGTAAAATAAGGTATTTAGCAAAAAGAATGCAAAGCTATAAAACTATTAAAGCTATTAAAAATTAGGCAGAGTAAAAGTGAGAGTGCTAAAGAAATGACCATGTGAGAGAAGAGAAGAGAAGTGACAGAGAAGAGAAGGGGCAGAGGAGAGAAGTGACAGAGAAGAGAAGTGACAGAGAAGAGAAGTGACAGAGAAGAGAAGTGACAGAGATGAAGTGAACGGCGCTGATAACAGTTCAGTCAGTGAAACATGCAAAATTCCTCTTAAGGGTATCATCGTGAGAGAATCCTAGCCAATATGAATCTCACCGCTTCTAGCTCTAAATTTCTTGTCCTAAATCGCTCCCTTTGACTAGAAATGATGGATAGAAGTGACTCTGAGCTAGATGAGTTGTTCTCTTTTTCTATAAAAAATCAATACAAAAGACAAGTCATCTTTGGGCAGAAAAAAGAACAGAAATGTAAAAAGATAGCTGATGAAATCTCGTAACACAATTTCTAGACTCCGTCTAATCGCTTTGCTTGCTAAGTTGATCATCCCTCCGGTTAATGGGCTGATGGAGGGGGCTGGTGGGCTGGCGGGCTGGTGGGCTGGTGGGCTGGTGGGCTGGTGGGCTGGCGGGCTAGTGGGGTAGTGGAGAAGAGGGCTCGCGGCTCGTCCATTCATCAATTTTTCTGTTAGACTGAGGCTCAGACGTCATTGATTGGCCCGTTGGTCATAATCGGCAATTAGATAGGCCAGCCGGTTTGATCAGACAATCTCTAATGTGTGAAAATACCTTAATGGTAAGGTGATTGTTTACAGGGTGTATGGTCAATGGCTCGAGTCCGTTTTGAGTTTAAATTTTCCTAAGGATGAAGGTAGCTGCAAAATCTCTGTCATACCAGAAGAAGGAATCACAAAGTGCGGTCACATCGAGAGAAGGGATCGGAAACGCTGCTTGATAAGCATGCCCTTTTTAAGTGTCCTAAAATCAAACTCTGGATGATGAGTAGGGTACAAAAAACGACAATCTTTGAGCCGCTTGGTAAGAATGCAGAGGTAACGCCGAATTTCATATTTGCAAATAGCGTGAGGCAGCACCATGTTTGCGAGGTACCACGCTAGGCCAACATACCTTCTTGCAGCACCCCTTGGACAGCTTTTTCTACTATTTCCGTATGAGGGGCAGGTGTTGACTCGCCTTCGCCTTGGCCTCTGAATGTTGATGGTAAACTGTTCAAATTCAACACGTCGTTTTCTAACTGGCTTATAAGATCTTTTTGCTCTTTGATGGTGCGAACGGACTCAGTATTTTGCTTCTGGAGACCGTTCAACTTGTCTGAATTCAAACAGAATTAGAGCTAAAACACTCATGGAAACACCACAGCGCAAGCAAATTTAAGCATTGTTAGCAAATTTAAGCGTTAAAGGCCGATTCCGCAACAGAACAATTATCTTTGAAATATTAGGTACCAGCCAGAAGGTCAAGAGCGCGACGAATTCCATGAGATATCATCCACGTGCTACAATTGGCAATACTTGTCTTGGCAGCAAAAATGCTACTACTTGACTACTTGATCGCATATCTGTGTTTTAGTCTGTTGCATTTCCTGGCATTAGAAATTTTAAATGTTATCCATTATCTCTATCAGAACTTATCCAAAAAAGCAGGGGTAGGCAGAAATTGGATCAAAATTTATCTCAAAATGATTTTTGCGATACAAAAGAATGGGTGCGTTCTGGCAAGCTTGATTGATTGATTCGATTTTATTTGATCAACTATTCACAAATTGTGATTCTCTTGAAGAAATTCTTGCTATAAATTATGGCTCTATTTACAATTTGAGTTTGAAATAGACAGCAAAAAACAATTGTAAATTGCTTACCCTGGAGATCATTTGTCTTCACTTTGAGATTAGCGTTTTCCGTCTGAAGACCTACGGTGAAACAAGATCGATTGATTATTAACGGACAAAGAATCAAAGAACCGTGGTTTTGATACACGAATGAATTTCAAACCAAGGCAAGAAGTGAAAGTTTTGAAAAATAAGGTAAGAAAACAGAAACTGGCGCAAACTCAAGCGAGGGGCGTGATGCATTCAGTCTGAGGAACTGAGGTTAGGGTACTCTAATGGTTGAAGCGGATCCAATAACAGAAGCAAGAACACGAGGGCAAATAAAGCCGCACCTTTCTTGGACAGCTGAAGATCAGCTCTTGACACGATCCCAGTGACTTGATTACATTACACTAACACCAACATTGAAAGGTAGCTCATCAGCCTTTTAAATACGATCAAGAGAAGATATGCGAATTTCTTTACATAAAGCGAAGGTCAAGAAGAATCCTTCTGGGCCCCTCCCGCTTGAAAGAATCCTGGTGTCTACGCCTATGAACGAAGACATTGTTCGTTAGCATTGAAAAAAGAAGATCAGGGAAGATTTCCAACCAAGTCTGATCTTCATTTTTATTAGAATATCAGTTTAGTGCAAGTTTATTTATTCTATCATAATTATCATTAGCATGAATACCTCGGTTTTTCTCCAATAGTAACTTTTCCAGTGATTTCGAAGCCTAGGAAAGCACAAAGCTACAATCACACATTCATGACATCAGCTGCAAAAATTTCCAAGTTTGGAATAAAAAAATGTACTTGTGTATGATGGTACTTGAATTTAGAATATCCCGTCAAATTCCATCGGGGGAGGAAAGAGGTATGAAATGCTAGGATAACGAGAAAAATGTTATTACTTCTACCTAGCATCCGAAGGGACATTTTTGGGCTCTCAGAATCTTTTGCTGGTCCAACAGTTCCATAGGATTCTTCTCGATGTGACCATACCTCATCATATCTACTCCTAGAATTACAGAGAGCTAGCGACTCTCTTCACTCTAAGAGAAAGTTTAGCTGAGGGCGGATTCGAACCATGGACCATGGGATAAATTGGCCAAAATCTTACCACTGAGCTATCCTGATGAAAAATGAGCGTGCATGGGAGGAAAAGACAAGAAAACATAACATGATGTCATCCGGTACGACACCGCAAGAGACAACACGATGCTACACCGCAAGAGACACGACGTAAACAAAATACCACCTGATGCCATTTCATTAAACACTACACACAGCTCGTGCATAGCATACTCAATTCTGAGCTTGGGGAAAACCAGACATGTGGATCTTCTTGAGAAATGGATTTACTAAATAAACTTTACATCTTGAGCTAAGCAGAAACCAGAGACAGCTACGATCATTTTCCACACCAATGAATGGAATGCTTAGGAGACGGCTTCCGTTGCCTTCCATACAAACAGTGGTTTTGCTGTAAACAATGCACGAACCCAAAAAATCTAGGCTACGAGCTCACACGCCTAGGCCACTGCATTATAGCAGCGCTGATACCCGACAACGAACTCAAAAATAATTGTTTCTAGAAAATCAGAATGAACTCATACCTCTGTGTTGAGATTTGCTCTTTCACCAAATTCAATTATCTTTAGAATGCTAAAATCGGAGCGCAAAATGTCAAGAAAGGCAGTCAACATACCTCCAAAATAAACGTGTTCTTACAAAAACAAGCTAAGATTTGCATGAAAAATACAGGTACATACTTGAGCTCTCGCTTGATCTCATCATAATCTTCCTGAGCCTCAAGTTTGGTTCTCTGAAGAAAAAGGAAATTCTAATTAATTTACTTTTATTCAGTGTTATGATAGTAAGGAAAATGAGAAGTAGATTTGAAGTCACTTCTGCTTTTTTCTGCCGTGATGCGATCCTCAAAAGAGATATCGTTAAACAACGGGCATTTCAGCTTATGTTTTCAACATAATAACAGAGGGTGCGAAATTGGGTGGAAAATGGTATGGTCTTAAAGTTAGGGTTTTTGGCAATTAGAGACATAATAGTCGATTCCTTATACCATCAATGCAGCACAATCTATAGGCACAGCCGTAGCTAGCCAAGAAATAATGCCTTAAGCCTAACACAGTGACGCGAGGTATGGTATTAGATATCCAATAGGAAGGCGTTGCCAATGCAGTGGCTGACTAGGAGAATAACTAGTAGCCCAAATGGGTCGAATGTTCGCTGAGAAACCTAAAGATTTCCACCGGGCTAGATTACAGTCATCACCGACCCAGAGGAGGAGCAGCGCACTTCGGGAACCTTTGAAGAATACGTCTGCCATTTTCATTGTTTTAAGCAGCCTATTGATTGCGGCCTACAGCAGAGCCCCTCAAGTCTACCTCAAATCCATGCTCCAGATCAAATTCACTGCCAGATGTGCCCAGAAATGGCCTCATAGATGCAAATGTGAGAATTACTCCTGCTTAGATCAAGATAAGACAGCATTTATGATAACTGCATAACTCACGAAAGATTCCACCAAAGATGTTTTCTCGGCTAATTGGTCGTCTAGGACCGCGATCTGCAAACGATGGAAGCATAAAACATTTTTATTCATATGATTCTAGATATTAAAGGCAGACATTTGCATACTGAGAAGCTTTGAGCTTATCGAGCAGTGTCCAGGTCCTTCCTCTCGATATGATAACACCTCGTGATTCCTATGCCTGGAATTACAGAGAGCTGGCGACTCTCCTCGCTCTAAGTGAAAGTTTTAGCTGAGGGGGGATTCAAACCACTCACCATACAGGCAAGAATCTTACCACTGAGTTATCCTTACACCTCAAGCATAAATTCAACCCTGGCTGCAGCTGAGCAATAGCCTCAACACCAAAATTTTACACGGTTATATTTCATAGTAAAACAGAAGCTTCAGATCACACGTAGTTGCAATCTTCTCTTATTGAAATCCAACAATAGTTATTAGGGATATGAGGAAAACACGTGAGCGACGCCTTGATGTCATCGTACTATTTTACAGTCTGAAGCAACACGATCTTTAAATTCCATTCTCTTCATTCCCCGTTCTTTTGAAAAATAGCGAGAGGTCCGAAAGGGAACTTTTTTGCTTTCTGGGAAACTGAGAAGAGAAGAATAGGACGGGTGGGAATAATACCAAAAATGTAGGAGACAAACCGAATAGTGGAAATAACAATGAAGTACCTCCCGTTTTGAAGCTTCTCTTGACTTGTTGGCTACATTCTGTAGGTGGTGGACTTCGTCAACCAGTTGTGCAATCTTTAAGAAGATTCACACATCATTTATCAAGCAACAACGAAAATAAAGAATGGACGTCCACCCAATCGAAGGTTCACTCTATGAACAGGTGCAGACCACATAAGACTTCTGCAGAGAGGGCTAAACTAAATAGAACAATTTGCTGGATCGAAAATCCCAAAGTTTTACAAAATACACCGGCAAAATGAAATCGCATCTAATGACTTGGGGGAATTTTCCCAAATTCATAGGTATCATTCATACCTTAACCATCATTGTTTCCACATATACTAAACGGAAATATAAATTCATTATTCGATCGCAAAAATTTCAAGAAATTTGAAGGGTTAACGTTCCTTCAGTTCCCTAATTCAATCTGCTTGACAAATGAAATTGGGTCGGGGGAAAATCCCTGGTGCTATCGAAATTGAGTTACTCACTTCTCTGTCTTTCGCAGATATTTGAAACTCCAAAGATGATGCGGTTACTGAATTCAGGCTTTGATCCTAAATCGAAACAAATTGAACTCAAAGCTAAGGAGTGCTGAATCAAAAACTTATATAAAAAAGCAGAAAAGTTTAATCCACTTGTGAATCGGATCAAAAAGTTGGAATCATGATTATGACTGCCTTGGACAAAATCGAAATGGGTAGGTAAGGGGTTCACAACTACGAATGAAACACCTGTAAAAAAGATTACAATAATCAAGCACAGTTATAGATGAAAAACCCGAAGAATTATAACGCTGCTCTGCTATCGCAATTCAAAAGACTTCAGCTAAAAAACGTTTCGTACTAAAGCAAGGATAAGGTTGCTTTTCTGCATAATCTCATTCTCAAGATCCTATTTGTCACTTAACTTAAAAAGCTTAGAGCCGCATCTTTATTCTTGCCATGCTATGCTCGAGATCGGTTATACTGTATAGCTTAATCCTTAGTTATAGACCTTGCCTGTACGAAATGCAAAAAATGGCTCTAATGAGCTCCGTGAGATTATCTCACAGGTTCTACCCATACCAGTACCCTCTTGATAGCAACTGTCACCTTTGTAAGGCGCTATGCTAGGGAACGGTCCTGGTGGCCTATACAAAGCCCCAACAGAGAAGGAAGAAAGAAGAAAGTGAAAGACTAAGAGGAAAGGCAGATAAGATCAACTTTATCGATTTTGCATCCGAAAGAAGACAGGTCGTAGGATTCTGGAAAGGAAAAGGAAGGTAGGATTTTCCATAGAATGCAAACTCTTGGCATGAACGAAGATTTATGGGCGCTACGCTATGGGAATATTTTAATTATAGAAGCTTTCAATAACAATATGACATCATGTTTCAATATACGAAAGTAAAATGCGACATACACGATGCAAAACACGAATGCAAAATGACATTTAACATACCAGCCTCTCCTGTTCTGTTTTATCAGCCTAGAAGACAGGAAAATCTATCCATCAAAATGAAGTATACCTCTATGAAGAAGTACAAAGTTGATTGATTACATGAAAAATGACCACAAAAAGTCTTTAAAAGTACTTTCTTGATACTTTTGGGAGAATAAAACGGTTGAGGATAATCCAGTTCACAGTTGTAATGCACTGACTAGAAAATTTGAACATGTCAAACTGCAGCATGTCAAGCACCATTCGATTCGATACATGGGGTGTCTCACGTTCGCCAAATGAAACAGCACGTTGTTTCTTCGTCATGTTTGTTCTCTTAGAATGAATCAAATGTGCCAATTCAACCATGGAAGATATTATTTGGGCTGCCAAAGAGGTGCTGTGTGATTTTACGTGGCGAGGTAAGACAAAATTGTATAGAAGATGCCATATAGGTAACTGCAAACATTATAAAGTACAAAAAGTACATATTTCACTGCCTCATCCACGAACTTTATCCCACAAATCATCATTCAGCCCTAAAACATGCACGTTATGGAGCGTCTTGCCTTCTTCTTGCTTTCCTGAATCTCACAACTTGCCATCATTCAAATCTAAGATGAATAAACTTGATCTGATCTCTCTCTCCTCTTAGCCTTTCACTTTCTTCTTTCTTCCTTCTCTGTTGGGGCTTTGCATAGGCCACCATGGCCTTTCCCCAACACGAATCCCTAAAAAAAGATATCGAAATAATTGTGTGCATTGACGGCACTTTCGATGCACCGAGATGGGTTTGTGAATCACAAATTACTCCGTGGCACTCCATTACCTTTCTTGCCTCCAGAGCTTGTGTTAACTGTTTTCTCAAAGAGTCGGCAAATTTCTCCGCAGATAGGGATCGCTGGACAAAGAAAAGGTATGAATACAGAACTTGATGAGGAGAGTCTGAGATTAAATTGGCGAAATAAAACTTGGGTTTTACAAACACGATTTAAAGTCACCTGTAAAGCATCGCATGTATGTATGCATGCATGCATAAATATCAACTTTGTAATTAGATAAATATGGACACAGAGCTCGGGGAGACACTGGGTTACTCGCTCAAAGCAGAGATTCGTCTTGATTCATCGACTCAAACCAGGAAAAGTAAAGCTAATGGGGGCTGGTGCAAACAGGCGAGCGCGCAAAAAGGACCAAGGGATCTCTCTTACATACCACTGACATTGACTGTGTATAGAAGTGAGACCTGTACAGCAGAGAGGTGACCTATGCAGTGGAGAGATCCACACACGCATGGGTCTTCACGGCCATAGAAGACACTGCTCCGGTAATAGAACGAGCCAAATGCTACCCGCTAGACTACCCAGATGGATGGGTTGACGCAGTAAGTCAATTCTGAAATAGCTGCTTGACTCGACAATATGCAGTCCTATTTGTCATTACTGTTGCCTCTATCTTCCTATCCCTTCCAGCGATATTGATATCGCTTGAAGCTTCGATGCTTAGATTTGCCAGCCGGTGTGTCACTGTCTCTTCACCTTTGATGATACCACCAAAGGGAAGCTAATTTGGTGCAACTTTTATCCGTTCTACTGTGCTTCGCTTCGTCAATTTTCAATTATGGCTAAACCAAATTGATCTTTAAATTTTCAAGTAATTCGCAACCGGAGTAACATCTTTTTAATTCATCACAAATTTCCGAGCAACAGCACAAGATTGTGTCGAGTCTGTCTTTTTTAAAGCTGATTGCAAATGGTAATGGATTACTAACCTGGTTTGCTCTCTCCAAATCGACTCCTATCATCTCAATTTCAGATGTCCTGTCATTGATAATCAGAAATCATTATAACAGCTACTCGTACGAATACATATGCATTTAAGGCTACAGATGGCTATGTATGACTATGTATGGCTACACATGACCTTGTATAGAGATGGGTATGTGTGTTTGTGTGTGTGTGTGATCCTTCCTCGAAATAAATCCTTTCCTCCCGTCCTGATTTGAATGGATGCTAAATCTATTTAAAAAGGCAGCCATAGAAATAGTCACCTTGCAGCAGCGTCTTCTTCGGCTCTGCTTTTAACATCAAATAATTCACCATGTACTTCTTCAATGTCTAGGGAGAATTCAAGATGCAAACAAATTCATAAATATATCAAGATTCAAGAAAAAGATGCGGAAGGATATCATCTAACAAAACATCCCAAAGAAGAATCCTAATAGAAATTTCCTAGTATGTATCTATATGGATGTCTCAATTTATGCTAAACCAAAAATAAGATTGAAGATAGTCCATGAAGAAGCAAGTAAGATGGAAGAGGGAGCAGGAGACAGGGGACAGTGGAAAGTGGAACAATGATGACCCTGCGTGATGTGGGAACTGCCAAAGAAAATGATTGGAGTTTCAGTTATGAAATTATTCTATTGTATTTCCATATTTAGGCTGCATTTGGTTGCATTCTACCTTACTCTACAAGAAACATGAGAGAGCATTCTCGTCATTATAGTTGGCTTCAATGAAAATACATATGGTTTAAGTTTACAGGGATACCTGCACCAGAGTAGAAGACTAGTAGGAGTGGACATAGAAGGACATCATTTGGCAATGAAATTAGCAAAACAACTGACAAGAAAATGGAGCCAAGAAAACTATACAAGCAAATTTTGAAGGCAAATCCAAGCTTAAATACCTATTTGCAGACTCTTTATTTTGCTTTCTGCTTCACCCAGTTGGGATGCTAAGTTCAAGTGAACTTCTTGCAACTGCCTAAAATGCAAAAGAGAAACTCTCTTGACAATTAACATCATGTCAGACCAAGTAGTATCTTTGCATGTGGGCTTAAGTGCGCAAACTTATAAGGCACGGTTAGCAGGTTCAACTGAAGCCTAGTCCAAAACAAATGCAATGAAGCTGATGATAAAAAATGCTAAGCCTTGTTTTTGGTTTCTACTTTGGCCAGAATTGAGAGGCAATAGCTGTATTCTACTGATCTACTATAAATATGACTTACTGTATAATAAAACCAATTTAAAAGACATTCATTCATACATTGTTACCAAGTGTGCAGTACAAATGACATTATGAATAAGCTTCCTAATATAAACAAAAAATTGAAGTAAAAAGACTACCAGTGAAATTTGAACAAGTTTCCAATAAAGTAGCAAAGCATTTAAAAGGGTAATTCCAGAGAGGGGCATATTTCTATAGACATTGAAAAACGCCATCATTGAATTACTTCCAAAGAAATTAACTCACTTTTCTTTTGAAATGAAATCTTTTTGCAGTTCTGCTTCCATGTCTTTCAATTTTGCCTGCAATTTGGTACACATGCATTGACATTAACGCTAAAAATAATTTATGCGTGACCAAAAAAGTGATTTCTCAGTTTCTAACTAATTTTTTATCCGTTCTTTTTACATTGTTACCTGGATTTTTTCATCTGTTTTTTCTTCAAAATTTTTAAGCTTTTCCTTTAGATCTTTGATGGTAACTTCTGAGATGATAAATTTGTACATAACATTAAATCAAGCATCTAAAAGCAATGAAAAAGCAAGTACTGCTACTATGTCACTTTTGAACAAATCAGATAATAAGCTTAACAGTGCCAAACAGTATTAAGTAGGAATGAATGAAAATTGCATTAACAAAATGCTCAAGGTTATAATCCTATGAAGAGATTAACAAACCTTGATTCTTTACGTCTTTAAATTCAACATGGTACTCATCTAGGGTTTCTCTGAGCTTCTGATTTCCCATCTCCAAATCCTTTCATCAAAACAAGACATGAAATTCACTTAGTTATATTATTAATACAATGGTTGCTGCTCCTTTTGCAAAATTAGGTCTTACAAAAGAAAAGTTGATATAATCTGATTATCAATTGGCATAGAAGCACTAACTAGGAAGCTAAACAAAACAGAATTAAGATTGCTTAAAAAATAGATGCAGAAAAAATTAAGCTCTGTAGGACAGAGGTTCTAAAGTCTTTTAGCGGATCAGAGAAAGAGGGAGAAGCAGCAATGATGATGGAGAGACTGTGTAAGAGAGGACGTGGAGATGGTAAGAGGGACAGTAGAATGCGCCAATGGATCCAGGTGGAGGATGTTGTTATGCATCCACATTGTTGTGCAATGGCAATAAAGCCATGAAAAGAGAAAATTTTCAATGATGCAAAAAATGGCACAAAGTATCAATTCAAAAAAATTCAAATCTATCTTTGACAGAAAACTGACTTGATGATATACAAAGACACATTATAAGATTATCAGATCAAAGTTATGAAAATCACCTTTATCTTGCTCAACTGCTGTTGCATTGTATTTGCTTGATGTAAGGCTGGTACAGGATCTGCATAAAAACATGATTGTGCCAAAGGCAGTGGTTTAGTGATATTCATAATCATACCTGCACCCATTGTCTGAAGGTCCTTTAGGTATTTAAAAAGGGTACCATACCTTACATGCACAGAGCCACCAAATAATATGTGCTGTGTATATAGACTGCATTATAAAACAAATTTATGCATAAAAAAGAATCTAATTAACAAAAGCATACCCTTCATATGATTATATAGTACTGAGCATGTAATTCAATTTATAAAATTCCCAACAGGGGTTGGCAAGCTATACAGCTGGGCTTGCTTAAAAGGGTGCACTGAGTTTATGTGCTAGCGGCAGTTCAATCCTTTTACATGAAAGGCAACCAAAAGAGCATTCTGACAGCAAAAGGCTACCAGTATGCTGATCCAATGTATTCCAGCCCCATTGCTTCGATGAAGCCAGCAAAAAACCAATATTAGGTAAGACGCAAGGAAATGATTGTTCCTTTTATATAAAATTTCTACCTGGGACTTCCAACAGTTTCTTGTACAATGAAAGAAAACAGTTTTCCGAAGCTTTGCTTCTTTTACTAAGCTGGTCAACCTAAACAGAAAAGAAAACAATAGAAGTTCTTGGTTTGGATTGATGCAGCTTAACAAAACATAAAAAGCAAGGAAAGGACAAAGTGCTTAAAATTTGGCACAAATTCAGTTACCTCATATTGCAGAGCTTTGATGAGTGGTGAAACTTTCTTTCTAACTT
Organism: Pseudorhiza aurosa; assembly: GCA_964026355.1. NCBI lineage: Eukaryota > Metazoa > Cnidaria > Scyphozoa > Rhizostomeae > Lychnorhizidae > Pseudorhiza > Pseudorhiza aurosa. The sequence continues at coordinate 6,489,921 of OZ032120.1, forward strand.
CCTACCACAAAGAAAGGAAAAATGATTCAAAACAATTGGTCTTTTCAGAAATCCATCTCCTTCAATTGGCAATGACTTTCACGGTGTAAATTTTGTTAAAAAATCGCATTTACTATTACTCTTATGTGGTTGAAGTTATCACCACTCTTGCATACTGGAATTACTGATTTCATATGTTGTAATTTCCCAATGCAGTGATATTATGATTGCTATCAATGCTATAACACAAGTACTCATGTCTCTGGACAGTTTTTGTTACATTCTACAACAATCAGCCCTAGTTTACTTTCACTATCAAGTCCTTTACCACACTCTTTACTGCTGTAAAGTAAAAGGGGATATCTGCCCCCATATTTTGATACCTAATTAGGTCATCAACTGCAATGATCAGTAATCCTTTCAATATAACTAAAAACTGCATTTCATACTCGATTTTGAGCGTAGCAGAAACCAGAGGCAGGGCTCTGAGTTTTTTCTAGGGAAGTGGAATTCATGAGGTGGTTTCCTGTTGCCTTCTTCACCAATGGCGTTTTAAAATTGAAACATGGAGGAATCAAACTGACAACCCCTGTGTTGTGAGTCCACATGCTTAACCACTACGCCATGGCACCACAGATTTATGTCAAAAATACCTCCTCTGTATTTTTCTTAAAATCTCTGGTAAGCTCAATCAATTTCTTCCTTGACACTTCTGCAACATCCTGTCTGTTGCCAATTTCTATTGCTTCCAGGTCAAGAATTTTCTGAAAGAAAAGCTTGATGACTCCATCACAAGTCTTAATTGGTGAGATTAACTTAAATAGAATGCAATTTCCCAGGCACCAATAAATGTAATAGCAATTGATTTTGCAGTGATCATACGGTGTTGAAAGTCTTTTAACAATTTCAGTGATGATTAGTTAGATTTGATTTACTGATTTGATACTTTACTCCTTCCACATCATACCTTATAGTTCTGACCATAGGTGACCAGCAGGTGGAGTAAATTGATATCGAAATCTCTTTAAGTTTCAATATAGTCCATAATTAGAAAGGCCACATAAAATAGGCTTTATATATATTCATTGAAATTAGTGCATTTCATTAAATACGTAAATCTATCCGTAGGAACAACAGCTCCTGAAAATCATCAATTGTTACAAACTTAAACATAAATTTATGGTCGGCTAGATCAAATTTTTACCATCTCATTTCCATGGATTTAGCATTTTTTGAAGATGATTTGCATTTAAGTCCATTAAAAATATAACTACCTGATGCTCTGGCAGGTTGAATTCTCGCCAACACTTCAGGGCTGATTTTACAGCCGCCATCTTGCCACTTCGACATCAACAAACCAGCCCGTTGTCTCGTTTCCATTTAGAGGCCCAACTTCTAATTTAATTTTAAGAGCAAATTATTTAAGTTAAATTAATGAATTGATTCACATTTGTGAAAAATTCGTGCAGGCAATGGACGTAGATGATGATGAAGCTTGCAATATTCCGCTCTCTGGGCAAACGTGGGAGGCAAGGTCATCACCATGTCATAAGGAAATGTACAAGAGAACTCCAAAGTCGTGGAAGGCAAAGTTTAGACAGGTCAGAAGGCTGGTTTATGAAGGCCATTGAGAATTATGTTTCGTGAGATTTTTTTCTATTAGCTCCAATATTTAATGTGTAACGAAGTCTGTTACGCATGTTTTAGTACATTGATGTTAAATTTTCAAAAATTAATGATTTTTTGGCTGCTATAGTTTAATTTCGTACATCTAATCTGTGCATAATCATGCCAATTGTATGGATCTTATTGCATGGTACGAGATTTCCACCAGGTAAAGCTGTCTCGTTCAATTGCTGAAAGGATATACAATAGGTACATATAGAAAAAATAGTCTTCACTGATGCCCATCCAATTGGTTACACTTAGGTTCTTTTATGTCCAAATACGAAAGGCACTGTATGATAATATTAGATGTGAATAACACAAGGGAAAGAAAGTTCTGCATGAAAAATGTAAGATTCACAATATAAAAAGTCAAATCATTTGAAATCATTTCCTATAAATCTGAAGGACATAATGTCATTGGAACTTGCCAAATCTTTTTGTAACATCAATTTTGTTGACAGATTTATTTCTCTTGAATTAGATTTATGGTTTTACAGCTTATATTGTTTGTTATGGTCTATCTTAGAATTTAATTAATCAGCTATCTACTTTTTGACATTGTTATTGAGACATTTTACTTTCATTTGTGAACTAACCAGCTATGGTTCCAAGGAATGAATTTGACTGGCAAATCCTCTGTATGTTGTAAAATGCAACTTAGACAGGCTTGTGGCTGAAATTCCATCCACCCATAAACATCCAAGCTAGACTGTCTTGAATCCCCACAGACAACCCCGCTTTCTAGGTGAAGCTTGTAGATATTTGTGTATGCACTAGACTGTAAATAAGCCATTAGCTTAGGCTTGTATTCTGCATATACCTATGTTCCTGAAGGTATTGGCCATGAATTCAACCCTTTTGACACTACAGGTGATAGATAGTACCAAAATATTTGCAATTTCAGAGGCTTTATAGCAATTTGTAAATAATCACTTGAAAGTATTGCATGTCTTTTCTCTTAGGCTTGTATGCACAGGCTGCGTCAAAGCAGAGGCAAGTTGGTTGAGCGATTACGAGGTGCAGAAAGTGGGGAAGCAACAGCCCATGAAGCAAGAGGAAACGAATTCATTGATGATCTAATGAAAGAGGAGTTTAAGCAAATTAAGAGACTTGAAATGAGCCCAAATATATTTTGTGATTGCTGCTCAGATAAGGTTTGTCTTGCAGGAAATAGTAACAGTGTAATATCCAACAGCTGTGAGTAAAAGCATGTTGGCAAATAAAATTAAGGACATTGAATAAAACTTTGGCAGTATATTGTTTGAAAATAGTGTTGTAATGACAAATAAAAAGTATTTGATGCAGTATAGAGAAAGTATGTTGAGCTTACAGAGTTAAGCTTTTCCTGCTGTTTTGTAGCATTTAAATGACAACGACGATGGAATTGAAAACATTTTCCAACTCATGGATGAAATCAGAGAAGAGCTTATGAAAGAAGGTAAGGCTCTTGAAACAGGTTCAACTCAATGTTCTTCTCCATCTGCAGCACTTTATTTCATAGATAGGTTTATTGATTCACTTTATTTCATAGATAGACTTATTGATTCACTTTATTTCATAGATAGATTTATTGATTCATTTTATTTCATAGATAGATTTATTGATTCACTTTGTTTCATAGATAGATTTATTGATTCACTTTATTTCATTTATAGATTTATTGATTCACTTTTTTTCATAAATTTAGTTCATTTGAGTCATAAGTGGAAAGAATACAGTTCAAATCCTCTTAGTGCTATAGGCAGTGCTTGGGAAAGCCTCCCATCTTGATCATTAATTTTCTAGTCGAGAGCTTCTCCTTGCAGTAGGTACCTTTCCTACCCCCAAGTAAGACTACGCCAGATATGGGGAAGACAAGGCAGGAAAGATAAAGTTTTGATGTTTTGTCTCTTGCTTGGTATCATGTCGGTTTTTCCATGACTTATTCAACAAGAGAGTTAATTAGAAATCTTAACAATCATTCAACTAATATGTTGTTCATTGGAGAAAAGAAATGGCAGCTTTGTGAAGCTTTCCCCTTGACCCTTGCTTCCCACTCATAAAATCAGACATTGTACCCATATCAACTACCAGGAAGCTTTAAAAGTGATCCACTATCTTATTTTTATTCATATTGGCGCCTTTCTCTTTGCAGAACAAATAATCCTTCAAGAGTACAATGAGCTTGAAACATTTGACAAGAAGTATATTAATGCGGCTATTAATTGCCTGGGAGCTGAGTATGTTATATGCCCTGTATGCAAAAGGTAAGCTCTTGGTTGGTAACTCAAAGAGGAAGAATGCCAGTCAAAATTCACCTGATTATATCCTGTTTTCCCACTATTTTAGACAGCTATTCCTTGATTGTAGGAACCAATTACTGCAGAATAAGCAAGTGCTATTTTGTTCATGTGGACTGCGAATAGACACAGGGGTAAGTCAATGCAATAGTTTGGATACAATTTTGGCAATGGCCTAGCATATTTGTTCAATAAAGACCTGGAGAGAATTCGGTCAACCCATTTCACTTCAATTTCTTTTCCTTTTGCAGTATGATGGAATAACACTAGCTAATGTCAGTAAACAAATTGATGATTCACTTAAAGAACACTGGTATGCATTTGAAATTTCTCCCTGTATTTCTTCAGGTCCCAGTATTAAGCAAAAATTCTGAGAATTTTTATGATTCTACATCTTAGGAAACTATTCTACACATGAGGAAATTAACCATCCTTCTATACTCAGATTATGTGGCTCAAGGTGTTATTCCGAGGCTTGTATATTGAGAATGGGTATCAACGTTCCTGTACTTCTATCTCAGTTTTTTTGAAATCATAAATTAATAAAAGATGTACAAGAATACATTCAATTTTGAGCATAGTAGACATCAAAGATGAAGCTCTAAGTTGTCCAGAGGGGTGTGGAATCTTATCAAGTTGACTCCAAAAGTATTTTGATTGTGACTTTTCCAGGATTCTAACCCAAGAGCCGTGCCACAAGATTTTGCATGGTTATCTAAATACCATTCAGTACCAATTGAACCAAGGAAAAAGCTGAATCTTTATTCTTTCCTTAGCATCCTTTGCTCAGAAGAGCCTGTGTTCTCTGTCCTGGCCATGGATGAGCTAGATCTGCACAATTTGACATTGTCATGCAAAGTGAGTAATTTTCAAACTTAAGCTTTGTCTTCATGCTCTTACAGGAAGGTTTTTTCAATGCAAAAAGGCAATTTGATTTTTTCATATACCTACAGATGTATAGTCAAACTTCTGCGTAATTTTCATGTGATTTTTTCCTTGCTTATTTGATCTTAATTTTGCCATACCTGTTTGAAACCCTTTCATTATTGATTGTGTATTTGACATGTGATTGTGTATTTGATTATCAAAAGTTGCATGCTCTTTTTGTGTTTTCTTGGTATCTGTATTCATATAGTCAAAGGGAAATTTGATATAGGCAGAACCACATAGCAGAGAGAAACTGGGTTGGTGGAGCTCTTGATAATGCAATAATGAAATAACAAATCTGTAAACAGGATATAAATTCCTTTCTTCCTGTCTTTTGTCTCTTGATTAACTTTATACAGCTATGTTTGCCAGTGTAAATTACTTTCTGGTTAATTTTCATCTCCATAACGATTTGTTGCAGGTATGCCATTTCATGGCAATTGTCGTTTAGACGTTGTTGATTATGGTGTGGATACTTCATCATGAATTTGACTGCGGAAAAAACTGTGTAGAGACATTTACCACAATGTGCTGCTGTTAATTCATCTTTTTGTTGGAGACTGGGATGGGAGGCAAAATGCAGCACCTTTTTACTGTTAGCTAGTGCTTATTGCATGGGGGAATCAGCTAAGATTAGTAATATGGTTTGCCACATGCTGGGTGTTATCTCACTGAAGAGATTTCTGTTGCATTGATTAAGCTCTGCAATGTCCAGAAGTTTGCGTTTATTCCCCCAAATGTTTGACATAATTAAATGTGGTCCATGTGTGGTCTCATGACCAGAAGGGACCACAGCACTGTTTGTCTGGCTGGATCTATGGAGGCAAGGCATTTTGAAGCTAAGACCCCAGGATTAACAGAAATTCCATGTAATCAAAAATTGGACTTCTCAAAAAGCCTGTGAAGGGACCCAAGAAAGGGGGTGTCATGTGTTTGCTCAGTGCCGCCGAAGAGCCAGTTCACCCCTGGTCCCTACCATCATATCCACTGGCTTTAAATGATGATGTATAAGTAATGATAAGCAAGGAGGTATTGAGCTTATCACATTCCCATTACTTCTCATAGTATGTAATTTTCTCTTGTTTGTATACAAGCTTCAAACAAAATGATTCAAAAAATGTATTGTTTTTAGAGAACTTTAAAATAGATCGACCATGTACACAGTTTTGTTACAAAAAAAGGAAGAAAGTTAGTCCTTTTGAGTAAGGCATCGACTGGTTATCAGTTGTTTTTTCTGCAATTTTTGATTGCTCCACACATTCTATTTCATTCGAGGTAGGTCACTAAGCAGCCATAGAATTGCATCCAAATCCACCTTTCCAGAGAGGCCAAGCATTCTAACCTTTTTTACAGTTAGAAAAAGGTCAATTCATGCTATGAAAATTTTCATCCTACTCCCAACAAGTTCAGTTCCTTGTTTTAACCTTCTGTTATTGTAGATTATTTGTGGACGGTAGTCTTCATACGTTTAATGTTTTGCTGGAGAGAAATTGCTGAGAAATAAATAAGTCTGGTGTCGATAAATTACTTTTTCAATAACCGAAGCATCGACTGATACTAGACTAAAGGTGTTTACAGAAGAATCCCAGCAATGTCTTGCTGATCTTTTCTCTTGACCGATTGATGCACTCGTTTGTTGCGTGCGAGAGAGAGAGAGAGAGAGAGAGAGAGAGAGAGAGAGAGAGAGAGAGAGAGAGAGAGAGAGAGAGAGAGAGAGAGAGAGAGAGAGAGAGAGAGAGACCCTGAGAGACCCTGAGAGACCCTGAGAGACCCTGAGAGACCCTGAGAGACCCTGAGAGAGAGAGAGAGAGAGAGAGAGAGAGAGAGAGAGAGAGAGAGAGAGAGAGAGAGAGAGAGAGAGAGAGAGAGAGACCCTGAGAGAGAGACCCTGAGAGAGAGACCCTGAGAGAGAGACCCTGAGAGAGAGACCCTGAGAGAGAGAGAGAGAGAGAGAGAGAGAGAGAGAGAGAGAGAGAGAGAGAGAGAGAGAGAGGAGAGAGAGAGAGAGAGAGAGAGAGAGAGCCTCATAGCCCTTCCCATTAACAGTTTCTATCAGCTAATCAAATTCAAAGTTTCTCTTCCTTGCCTAAGTGAAATTGCATCTCTCCCTTGGAAATAGCATTGGAGAGTGCTCCCTCTCTCGTACCGTAATGGTCAGCTAGGCTTTTTTCTTCTCTGCATTGCACGCATAGCTTTGTATTTGCACACAGAATTCCATCTGCTGCTAAGTGGACAGACAGAGAGCGAAGAGGAAGGTGCATGAGCGAACCCAGGACCTTCAGCACGGTAGACATCTTGCACAGATGGACGACTAGCAGTTGTGTGTGGCTGAGTGATTAAGGCGCAGTTTTTCTAATCTTGTGAGGTCTGCTCGCGTCGTTGGAACCACTAACCACAAGCCAACAGTCAACTCAGCTGTCCATCCTTCCGAGGTCGGTAAAGGAGTACTCAGAAGTAACTCTGAGGGCACAAGCAGTAATGCCTCAGGCCCACATCAGCTGTATAGCTGTTATACACAGCCTGCGTTAACAAATGAAATTGATTTGCTTCATCACTTCCCCACTTTCCTTGCTAGGTGCCCTAGGCCCAATCAACAGAGATGTAGGAAGCATCTAAAAGTGGGGGGGGGGGGGATGAGAAAAGGGCACGTTCTAAAACAATAGAGATGACCGGTAATGACAAAGTTTGGCCACAGATAATGCAAAGTTAATGAAACAATGCTGACAATCATTCTCATAGAAAGCCTTGGTTACAAATATCATTCTGGGACTTATCTTACATTGAGAATTGGGGCAAAAGAATTACTATGCAAACAAGGCACCTTTGGAATTAGAAGGGACATTTTTGCTTAGATTGCCAAAAGTGGGGGGCATGGCCCCTCTGGCCCCCCGTCTCCTGCGTCCCTGCCAAAGACAAGCGGACTGGAACGCTTCCTTTGACTGACTTTTCCAGCGCCCGGTGAGCAATTTTCTTTCTGTCCAACTTTTTCATAAGTAAACGTTGGTAGCACCATAGCTCAAAGCTTTGGAACAATCGACGTCCAAACACGTACAGTTTTAGGGGGTACTTCGATTCGTTGAGCGGCTGAATCAACCGTAGACTTCACACCGGTGTTTTATCGCACAAAGCTATGCAAACAACTCCAATAATTTAAAACCGTCTAAATAAAGTAGTAAAGTGTCCAGTGCTTCGAGAATTATTTCTGAAAGAAAATTTGTGAGCAAAATGCCAGAGGCTGAAAGAATTACAACAGTTTTCAAGGCCATCTGATTTAATTGACAGCAGAATGAGCGCTAATATGGCGAGGGTAGAGAACCCTTCCACCAGTCCTTGTGAATGGTGGGACATAAGTTTTAAATGGTTTTAGCTTTTCAAAAATGTGTTTCATCCTTTGATAGCAATACTCGTAGAGCAGGTCTTCGTACTGAGTTGATATTCTGCTGCGGTTACCGACAAAGCCTCCATAATGAAGCACATATTGTTTTGATTGTGCTTTGTGCTAGCACGGCCGAAATGGTCTGCTGCCGTAGAAACTAGTTTAGCCAAGTTGGTCTTACCTACCCACGTAAACAAATATCTCGCACGTAATTGGCAATTGGATTCAGTCCGTAAAACCGGTTTTCTTGTCATTACTTGTAATTGCCAGACCAGAAGTGGGATGGAGCTTGATCCAACTCAACTCTGCTTGAAGTAAAGAACCCTAGATCCAGTTGTGATTTGAAGCGTAATATTTCTTAAAAGCTTTGCAAGACATTACATAAAATCAAATGTGTGTTCTAAAATCACTGTTCCGGTGCCTTAAAGGAGAGTACTGCACTGTTTCCGGGCAGTTGAAAACTGCTCGGAAATCTCTAAAAAGCTTCAAACTTATCCGGTACCGTAGATTCAAGCAAGCTGGCCACTGCTGGCGAAGCAACAAAGTAGCTTCGGACCTGGTAATGGGGAAGTCAACCTTTGGTCAAAGGAACCAGGGAAGACCTCGGCTCGATTTCATAACACTTCTCAGCAAGGACACAACGCTGAACTCCACAGACCTCAAAGGGGCGATGTCAAATCGGGACCTGTGGCACACGTACTCCATGGATTCGGGTGCGCCCGACTGATGATGATGATGATGACTGCACTATATGTGGTGTATCCTTTAATCAGCCACATTGGCGTATTGTTCTGTTTTAGGATACTTGGCTTTTGAATTGGCTTAAAGGCGAGATTGCGCCGCAACAATAGACCGTTTGAAAAGGGATTCAGTTGAAAGGAGATTTCGCTAAATGCTAATTATGATATTACTTGCAAAGCAATACAGAAAGACGCACCTTGCACTATGGAAAGTTACGGTCTTGTGCTTTAATGCCGTTTTTATGTACTGTAGTTGCAGCTTCCCATGCTCTAGCCTTAGAAATCAAAGGCGCATTGTGTTGCCCCGGCCTAATAATAGCGATGGTAATCGTACCAAGCTTCCATTTCAGAGCAGTTAATGTTGCACCTAAGTGCATTGGGAGAACCAACACTGTAATCTTTAGTTCGTAAATTTTTAGGAATCACCAGTTTCAAGATGTGCGCATGAAACTGGTCCTAAAAAGCTGCTGTTCGATTCAACCCACATGGACGATTCTTGCCTTGTAGTCTTATTTAAGTCATCCCACATGGAATCAAAATTTGTATCAAACCTTTCTTCTTTAGTTCATAAATACTCGTTGAGGATTTGCTTTTCACTCCGCTTTTAAAGAGACCTAACAGGCACGATTTCAGATAAATTTTGTCGAATGCTTTCTCTAGATCAATAAATGTAAACACAAAATCATGGTTAATGTATTTGTAGTAATCATTATTTGCCTGCCAAACAAATAGGTGATCAAGGGTTGATCAACCTTTCCTTTCGCCAGCAGCCATCTCAGATACGTTCCTTTCCAGAATTTTATATATTCAGGATCTTTTAAGTGTTTGATCTCTCCCTTTTTCTTACAATGTCTTTATGATAAATTTATTCCATTTATTTGGATTCCATTTGCAAATGCAATGTTCACTAGCTATCGTTAACACATAATTTCTAAACTCCTTTCCTGAGTCTATAAATAGCTAATTACTTAGATTGGCATAACCTGGAATTTCTTTTTCTTTAGACTTCTCAGCGACGCTCGCTTCAATAAGCAAATGCCAAGTCCATTGATTTAGATCTGCTCTTCCCCATTACGTTGGTCTGTAGTATGTATACTCGGCCTGACCATTTCGTACTATAATCATGTGGAAAAATAACCCAGCCAGCATACTTCGAACTTGATTGCAAGACAGCAGTTCTTTCATCGAGATGTCTCGTCTTTTCAAGCGCGAAGCTCTCTCTTTCCAGCCATCTGTTAGAAGAAAAGTTGTATCAAGTTTTGGGTTAGATAAACCGAGGAAGAATGCAGACGAGAGTCAACCTTTCGCGTCGAAAAATACTATGAGCTTGAAGTCATTTAAAATCAAAACAAACGGAGATTTGAGTCGCACTTGGCTAATTTTGAGGCTTTCAAGTATTGATTGCTTCGTAAACCACAGCGAAAAGGTGACTTCCACTTATCATGCATACCATTTGTGTCTATTGCTTGCCAGAGGGGAGGCAGTGAAGGTGACTAAGTGGCTCGATTTCCGTCACGTTTGCATTGACGAATCCAAGTCATCCTACCGATGACTACATTTGTCTCGGCTGCAGCTGCGGGCCGGCTTATCATTAATATCTTACAATTACCAAGCTTTCTCTTTCTTATCCATAGATTAAGGTTGGTAACGAATCATTTAATGGCTGTCCTTTTATTTAAGACGATTTCCCCATAATTTAATTGCATAAATGTTGTTATGAATTGGGTAATTTCAGGGGTGTTGCCAGGATTTCCCGACAGGGTACCACGTTCCCCAACAACACGTTCCCTAAGTCCCTCAACAAGGGGGCTAGATTATCAATCCACAGAAGCTTGCGTTTGGGGTAATGATCTGTCGCAGACTTGACTGTTATTCCACGATGGAGGGGCTGTAGACCCCTGCTACCCCTCTGGCGCCCCCCCCCCACCCCCCTGGAAGTTTCATTCATCAGTCTGGTGCATTTGATCATAGCAAATTGAGTCAAAACTATGCTATCTTAATATCCAACATTTGCTCCCTTCCAAACGAGGAATGGTTCGTTCTCGCAGTCGTGCAACTGCGTGTGGACTAGCTTGAAGTTGCTTGACGAAAGACGTCAAAAGAGCTCGCACTTTGATACCGTGGTATTTCGAAAATTACCTTTCCATGAAGCACGTGATTAACCTTTAATCACGGTTTTCCCAGATACTTAAAACAGCAAAGAAGCTGGTGGGCAAAGGACTATTCGATGCTGTAATGAGAGCAACGTTCTATGGACAATTTGCCGGTGGCGAGTCGATGGAGACACTCTCCCAAAACGTGAACAAATTGAGCAAATACGGTATTCGTTCGATGCTATGCATACCGATCGAAACTACAGCTACGAATGACGAAGACCTGGCACTAGGGTGAGTATCATGTTTCCAAGTTGAAGCCCTTATTATGGTATTAGGTGGCGCCTTACTTAGATGGTCGAAATGTGTGATCTCGTGTTAAGGGCTCTGGGTTCAATTCCTGCTACGGTGAGGGCACTATTGGTTTGGAAGACGATGTGGAACAACTTCATAAGATTCAATTTTATTAGTAAAAATCTAGATTTCTGTCTCTGAATTCCTCTGAAGCTTGGAATGGAGCATGCATCTATGCTTTTTATGAGACCTTGTCTTTTCTTTAATCTATCCTTAGTCAATTCCAGCACCGTCATATCAACAGTTTCAATGTTGATGATAATAATTTTGTTAAGCCTTATTCTTTTATTAAATACTTAGTAGTATTCCACCTGATTTAATGCATCTCGGGAGAGGTAGTTAGCTAATTCCTGCCAGCTCTGGCTGAAATGACCGGTATTTCAATAAAATGGTAATCATATCAGCCTTTTCTTCATAATTACTTGCTTTCATGTCCAAGAGCATCTTGTATTTCAGAGATTTCTGTAATCACTATAGAGATGTTTCAGTCCTGTTTTTTTTAGAAATATTTGGATGGCATTACATTCACTCTGGAGCGCTTGTTGATGGGAAAATAGGGCACTTCTTATCGCTTCGGCGTCTCCTGGCAGTTCATGGGATGTGGCATTAAAGTTCTGAGCATTGCCCTTAAAACTCCTACCAGATGGATGGCTCTGACACTGCTTACCAAAAGCTTCATACAATTAAATTATCGCTAAGCAACCTTTTGAAACTGAATTTTCGATTTTTTTTATTGATTTTAGGAGTGAAAGGTGGGAAAAGAATGCCAGTATCGTTAATGGATGCATCGAAATGACAGGCAAGACTTCAAATTTGCCTTGCTTTTCTCGTCCATTTATGAGAAACGATCCCACCACTATCTTTGATTGGAAAATTCCATCCGCCATTCTTGTTAGCTTCTTGAGAACGAGCAGCATCTAGTATTTCAAAATGCAATTGTGTAAACTGCAAAGCAACTAAGCTAAATACATGTTGAACAGGACAATATATTGAAATGATCAGCAACTACAAGCCAAATTCTGTAGAAGGAAAGGAAAATGAAAAGCAAAATCAATTATTACGTACTAAAAACAGATAAGTTTTATTTAGAGAATTTTTTAAGGAGCCATCTATCTCTATGCATGTCGACGCAGGCTGGGTTTGTGGGCAGCTATACAGCTGGTGCGGGCCTGCGGCATGACTGCTTGCGTCCTCAGAGCTACTTCTGAGTACTCATTTACCTACCTCGGAAGGATGGACAGCTGAGTTGGCTGATGGCTTGTGGTTAGAGGTTCCGACGACGGGTATTCGAACTCATGCCAGTAAACCCCACTAGATTCGAAACACTGCGCCTTAACCACTAGGCCACGAATAAAGCTTTGAGGTTTTGACAGCTACCTTTATGAGATCAGCAATTATTTTCAAAGAACGAAAGCTGACAGTAGAAATTGGGCTTTTTTTTACTAGAAGGCAAACTATTCTAGGAGTTTCCTCCAAGGTAACCAACTGAATTGAGACCATTCAGAAAAATATCATCATTGGTTGTTTGCCTTTTGCAATAAGATAGATAGATAGATTCATTTAGATCGAAGAAAAGGTTGAGGCAAGGGAAAAATATTTCTTGGACGCATTGAACAACAAATTTCTTTCATTTAGAAGTAAAGAGCAGAATGCTTAGGATTTTAGGTCACTTAGATATATCCATTGACTCTTTTCATTTCAGACAAATTAGAAAAGGAAGGCTTTTCACAGCTGAAATTGACTGCTTTATGTGAACCAGAGCTTCTCGTAAGTTGTAGAAATTTGAGACTAAGTAGCAGCTTTTCGTATTCAAATTCCTTTATTTGCATTGAGGGCCCATATAAACCGGTTCTTGTGAGCCTACCTCAATGTATCACACCTATTGATTGTCCCCTTTATCCGCTCATGTTAATAAGTAACACGAATCAGCCCCTATTAATCAGCCCCCGTGAGTTGCCCCTCGTAATTCAGTCCCCATCAACAGTTGTTATGGGTCTTTCAATACAGCAAGGCCCCTCAATTAAGAAGCTGTTCTTTTTCTACTATGCCTAAGAAGTTTCTTACGTTTTGTGTTTATTTCAATTTTTAAGCCAAAGTTTTCTTAAAAGTTTCTCAAATTTCCCAATGCCCGGCACAATATTTTTTTGAAAAATATACACTGTACTGTCTGATCTACCATAAGATTGCTATAAATTTATCGTTGTAACGCACACATCCTTTAAGAAAATCTCCAGCTGGCACCAAGGTTCCATCTTGATGGTACTACACAGACTCTGTGAAAGTAGCTTATGGACAGGCATTATATGTGTACTATAGTTTTAAAAAAACTGAGGGAAAATGGCTGCCAAAAAGCAAGAAAACAGTGACATAAGATATAAATGTCATATAAGTTAATTCAAAAGTTAACTTTATTCTGTAATCAAAAGTCTTTATTAATCTTCGATATTCAATTCGAATGGCTGCCATTTCGATCATTTAATTGCATCTTGTCTTGAGCTGCTGTAATGCTGCTCATGAAAAGAAAGTTCTTCCGAAAAACCGGTTGACTTATGAGTGCAGATGGCACTGATGACGATGAAATGCAGCCAGAAAATGAAATGCTCTGAAAATTTCAAATCTTGTTATCAATTGCTTTTCATACTGAATTTGATAAGAAGAGAAAATATGAAAATATTTTAAAGGTGATATCTTAAGCAGCTTATTAGTACAAGCATCATTTTTAATTCCTTGTTAAAATAAGGTCTTTTGGACCGATAGCTTAGAAACTTTGTATTACCCTTTGGCCTGAAGAGTTTCGTATTAGCCAGAGCTTTATCAGAGAAAATATCTAGGCATAGAGATTCCTCAAAAGTGGTTTCATATCATTCAACCCTTATGGAACGTATCCACGTTGAAATGACTATAAAGAGAAATGTTACGTCAATGCTAGAAATGTTTCTTTCGTCGCAGCTAAGAATGAACGAGCAATTAATTGGCTACGAAAGAAAGCACGAGGAGCCGCAAGAATGGAATATACGGCTAATCGGGGAGTTGTTGAAAGCCGAAAGATACAAGGTGAAGCAGATTTTTTTCTGCTGTGCATCTCTAACGTATTTCTGGATGTAACTATCTAACCATGTGACATTTAATGGGTACCTGGAGCTGGAGGAAAGTGCCGTGACAAAAGGAACTGGTCACCCAACTTCTCAATTCTGTGGCTCAAAATTGTACCGCTCTAGCAGGGTGCCCAAAATGGTCGTATCAAGTTTGAGACTCAATGAAATAGAATGCTAGGCTAAAAGTCATCCTCTTCTTCAATACTTTTGTTTATGGTCGCCTTTTATCTTTGAGCAGATGAAGGTAACGTGGTAACGGGGTTAAGTGAAAGGAGCAAAGTAAGAGAGAGATTTATTTTCCTATTGTGTGAATATAGTTCTGCAAGCAAGCGTGTAATTTAGGATGTCACAAATTAGGTGATCCAGCTTACAAAGTCATCGGTTGAAATATAGATAAACCAGGAAAATTGCAAGTGCTATCATCAAAGACCATTGAGAAACTAGGATCGCCAAATTCTTACATTTTTTCTGTTGCTGCAACTTGATTAATTTTCAATGACACGAAAAGAATCTTTTGTCATTTCATTTCAGGATATAAATATTGAAAGTTTCAGTGATCAAAGTAATCAACAGTTACAAGCAGCTTTTGAAAGATTTGACAAACTCGCAATGGTAACTTTTCCATCCTTTACTTTATACTCTCAAAGTGGAGGATGCTATTTTGACCCTCTGACATTGGTGGCAAGTGTGAGACTCGCATCCAACTCTCATTATCCCTACAAAAGGGTGCTAAAATTAGACTAGGCTTATCTCTTTCATATTTTCTACTAGTGGTTATTTTGTGGAAAGGGCATGGTGTCCTGTACAAAGCTCCAACAAAGTAAGAAAGTGAGAGGCTAAGGGGAGAGGGAGATGAGATCAAGTTTATTAATCTAAGATTCGAAAGGAGGCAATGTTCTACACAGCTTAAGTTGATAAATAAATCTTTCACATTGAGGAAATCACTGTGTGTGATATGACATCAAAGATTTTGAAATGCAAAATTGAACATTGGAGAATTATTGTGAAAGAGTATCCTTGTAAATTATTAACTTTTGATACTTTGATTTTTCAGTCATGCAAAGAAAAAAATATCAAATTTACTGTTGACGCGGAACAGACATACATACAAGCTGCCCTGGCGTACTTTGTCCTTACCCTGCAGTATAAGTACAATGCAGAGATTCCGATGGTGTACAATACATACCAGTGTTACCGCAAGGTAAGGAATGATCTTACGGTAGTGCCATATTTTACAAAGATCTCATGTTTGGATAAGGACAAGGTTTTCAGTTAGTATTGCTCGGCCGTTACCGAGACGTTTTAGGAATCACCAGTTGAGGAATGTCTCCTCTCTCAGGGTCTCTCTCTCTCTCTCAGGGTCTCTCTCTCTCTCTCAGGGTCTCTCTCTCTCTCTCAGGGTCTCTCTCTCTCAGGGTCTCTCTCTCTCTCTCTCTCTCTCTCTCTCTCAGGGTCTCTCTCTCTCTCTCAGGGTCTCTCTCTCTCTCTCAGGGTCTCTCTCTCTCTCTCTCTCAGGGTCTCTCTCTCTCTCTCAGGGTCTCTCTCTCTCTCTCAGGGTCTCTCTCTCTCTCTCTCCCTCTCTCTCTCTCTCTCTCTCTCTCTCTCTCTCTCTCTCTCTCTCTCTCTCTCTCTCTCTCTCTCTCTCTCTCTCTCTCTCTCTCTCTCTCTCTCTCTCCCTCTCTCAGGGTCTCTCTCTCTCAGGGTCTCTCTCTCTCAGGGTCTCTCTCTCTCTCTCAGGGTCTCTCTCTCTCAGGGTCTCTCTCTCTCAGGGTCTCTCTCTCTCTCTCAGGGTCTCTCTCTCTCTCTCAGGGTCTCTCTCTCTCTCTCAGGGTCTCTCTCTCTCTCTCAGGCTCTCTCTCTCTCTCTCTCTCTCTCTCTCAACTTCAGCGTTTACTTTACAAATGGTTTTCAGAGTGAAGGACACAATCTTTATTGGCAAAACGCCACTAATCTTTAATGTTTTTCACCAGGATTCACTGATCCGCTTAAAGGCAGACTATGATTATGCCACCGCAAACGGGTTTAAAATTGCTGGAAAAATCGTGCGGGGTGCATACATGGTAGAAGAAAGACGCATTGCGGCAGAGCAAGGCACCCAGGATCCAATCAACGAAAACTATGATAAGACTACAGAGATGTACCATTCTGTTGTTGATTTTGTACTGCCATTGATCAAATCAAAGCAAGCAGGGTTTATGATCGCAAGCCATAATGAAAGCACTATTCTATATGTGCTGAGAAGGTAGAGTAAAGCACTTTTTGACGGCTTGTGTTGAAATGAAAACGCTGTCACATCAACTCAGTGCTGTCTGAGTATAGGCGAGCGAGTGCATGATCAACAAAAGCTTTCTTCTATTTGCTGATGTGCGTAAACTCAGTGCCAAAGAAGTACATTAATGTCACGATGCATCCCAGAGATCGTTAAAGTTTGCTTACAGATCTCTCCTCCGACCACAAGGCGTGTATTTTATTCTAGATAGCAGATCATTTTAGACAAGAAAGATCTTTCATGTCTGGATTCTAACAACCGCGTAATTTCTTCTTTCAGAATAGCGGAGATCGACCTAGGGAAGGGCAATAAAGACATTTGTTTTGCTCAGCTCTACGGGATGTGTGATCATGTAACAGAAGCACTTGGTACGTGAATGCATTTCGCTCATACTCTACCAACTTCTGTTTTGTCTTAATGAACTCCCCCCCCCCCCCCCCCCCACCTAATTTTTCGTATCAATGACTTTCATGGAAATATGCCATGGAGTACAAGGAGCTTTTGTATTCTCAGTTAGCTAATGTCAGGCAGCTCATAGATTCTGAAACTTTACCGTAGGAAATATGCAGTTGGAGGTTTACAAATCGGTGCCTTATGGAACAGTGGACAGCACATTGCTTTACTTAACCCGAAGGGCTCAAGAAAACCGATCTGTTCTGGAGAGGAGTGCGATTGAAAGAGGAATCATATCGCACGAGCTGATGAGAAGGGGAAAGAGTTGGTTTGGCAAACAGGAAATGGACGACGCTGTCAGTACGAGCGTCTGACTGGTTAATGTCGTGAATTGGGAACTTTTGGTAGAAAAGACTTCCAAATGTTTACCCAGACAAAATCATTTAGGACTTTGGAAACTTTCTATCTGGTGCCCACGGTTTTACCACGCGCAAAATCGATATTTCTCGAGCAGTTATCCACCTTTGACGAGTCCGTACTTTATTGACTCCAAGGTCTTGACATAATGACAAGCGACTTTCTAAAAACAAAATTAATGTCAAGACTAAGTTGAACTCGTCCCAGTGACTATAAGGCTAGCGATCAAGATAATTTGAAGTTAAGATATCCTTTCATCAAGGAAGATTGTAAATATATTGAAATTGTGCTTATTAGTGCCATAAATCCTCAACCCGAATCGGTCATGTCCCACGAATGCCACGTTTGAAGCACAGCGTGCTGATGATTTTACTGAAGAAAATTTTTCTTGTCTCTGAAGCCACTCAAAGTACCTAAAGTTTCAATGATCAATAAGTGCCTTAGCTTCTCAAGATAACATGGCAGGATTATTCCATGGGAGTTCAGCTGCTATACTCGATCCTTAAGAATGTCTCCGTAGTTTCAAAAGTCTTAAGTACATGGTACTGCCGCTTTTCATCTGTTTATGTACATATATAAAAATTTGTGACTTATTTTTGATGAAATTCTAACTGTTGGAAACAAGCTGGAGGTAAACAGTACAGTTGTATAGGCTATCAATTCATAATAAATGTAACCTTTGAATACGTTATGCGGCAATACATGCGTAATGTTTTTTTTCTTTTCAAAAATTATTGCTTCAAAAAATATCAAATTCAATTAGAATCAAACATTTAAAATCGAAATTTCTCGTTCCGATTTGAAATCGAATTCTGTCGACCATCTGTCTAGAATTTCCAGGTGGAAGCGTATTAAACCAATGGAGTGGAGGAGCACCTTGGTAGAGCCGCCATCCTGAGCCACGGCATGGGACGTGCGGCGGTCAGCTCCTCTCATCACCGTAAGTTACCCTTGGCTCTACCGTAAGTACCCATTTCTTACTGAGTGGACCGAAAGAGGGCATCTGGAAACGGGTACAAACATGGGATCAAACCAGGCCCTCAAACATGCTCTAGCAACTATGCGACTACTGCATTGTTAGAAATGTTTCATACGGGCATTTTTGTAGTCCATGCTAATCAGTGGGTACCAATCATACTGTCGTTTTCACTAGAAGTGAGGAGGTTACTCAAACACAAGCAGAAACTCGCTGCCACTCATTTCTCTGACATCATTCTAACAGTCTTTACTACGATTATATTCTGATAAAGCAACTTTCAGTTCAGCACTGAAATAAATTTTGCCGAATTTCACGGTTGAAAAAATGCAAAGTACGTTGAAATGCAGAAACAAAGAAGGGAAATGATTCATTGAAGTTTTTAAATGAATAAAATTACTAGAATACACAAATAAATAGGGATCTCAATGAGATTAAGGCCTAAAAATTTCAAACAGCTTTCGGAAACCAAAATATGTTAGTAGAACTTTATTCTTAGTTAATTACAGAGGGACGGTTAAAACATATATTTTGCACGAAAGCTTACTAGAGTCAAGCTTCGAATATTTTTATTTGCCTCATGTATTTTCAGTCTTTGGGGGTAGACAACGGACTGAAAGTCGCAATAAAACATCTACCTATGTCTATCTTCTCATACTTCGCAGCAATATTCAGCTGTGGTGATGCAATAACCAGGTACCTTGGAGTCGTAATGATATAACACTAAAAGTTAGGATTAGTCATCTTTAAAAAATGCACCTTTCTGGGACGGTTTTACTAGACTGCTTTCGATGATCACAGCACGATCGCTTCCGTCTTCCGACGTTTTGTTCACAGGTTCTGGAATAGCGTTCTCCTCGCCTGAATCCTTCTTAGTGAAGTCTTCCCCTACAAAGGCTCCTGCTCCTCTATGAGTGACAAATCCTTCTTGAAATGCCTGCAACAATCACGAATTAGCTGCTCAGATTCTTAATGCACCAACTATGCGTCAGTAAAGGACGTTATACTGCTGACCGCAAAGGAAGAGTCAGAGAAAGAATAACAGTAATGATTGGCAAGCATGAACCTTTGATTGAAGTGGATAGGCAAAGGAGAATTTAGCGGTTTGGTCACGTACATAGCAAGGCACCCTGGTACCTTGTCCCACGCCATGTTACACGGCTGTGTATCAGAAGGCGCAGGCAAGTAAGACCCCCAAGACCAATAGCCGACCATCAGGAAATAGACCCAGAAGGGTCATCTAAACGTGCAATAGAACGTCTCTTGACCTAGATTCTCTATCTTTTTTTAATACTAGATTCAAATCAATTCTTATTTCCAGACGCAAGCAAACCTGTACCTACCAAACTTATGGGCCTAGCTAGGCCAGGTGGTATTCTCATTGTCCGTGTCTTACTTTTCGCCAATTCAACTGCCTCCGCCTTCTTTCTTCGCTCTTCTTCCGCTGCTTCCAGCTTAGCATGAGCTTCTGCGATTGCTTTTTCAGCCTTTCTCCTCGCCTCATCAAGGTCTTTTAGCTTTTGTCTCTCCTTGGGAGGAAAAATTGAAATCCTATTTACGAAAAATACTCAGGGGAAAGGCAGGATTCTCTTGCAGTGACTTCCTAATACCTTTACGAATGAAAGATAAAAGACGAAATGTGAGATGCAGTCCTCGGTGTTACTCTACTCCTTCAAGATTCGTTTAAAAAGTACCGGAAAGCTCCAGCAGCGTTGCGCCTGAAGAAGAGCAGTGTAATGTGAAGGACCCCTCAGCAATACCATTGACAAAGTAGCATGCGAATAAGACATACCTCTTCAAGCGCCTTTGCCTGTTCTTTTGACTCAACTTCAAGCCCTTCTCGTTGCTTTCTCTCTTGTTCCAATAATTCCTCTTGCATTACCTTGATCTTCTCTAAATCTTCTCGCTTCTGCCTCTCTTCTTCCAAAATCTTCTCTTGCAACTTCCTAACATGCTCTTCTTCTTCTCTAGCCTGCCGCTCACCGTCCAGCAGCCTTTCATATTCTTCCTTAAGCACCTCTAGATCTTCTCTTCGCTTGCGTTCTTCTTCCAGCATAGCCGCTTCCTTTTCGGCTTGTGCTTCCGCCTTCTCTTGTGCGAGTTTCATCTTTTCAAGCGCCTGTATGAAACGAAACCCAGACATGAACAGAAAAAAAAAATTAAAACTTGGGAAGGATGTACAGGGTCTTCAGCGGGGTTTCAGCGTATTCGAAACTCAGAGGAATCAAACAAACATTAGAAAGGCAACCATAACTGAGAGAAGCCTGGAATGAATTTCTCTTAATCAAACATCCTATTTCCTTTCCTTTCGTTGCATTGTTATTAGTGTTACGTAGAAACATCCAATTACACACTGCCTGCTATAAAAGAGGTGTGTTTTTGTATTTCAAATACTTAGTTGATGAATGGTTTAAAAAAGATTATTATCATTATTAAGTCACCTTCAAACTGAAGAATCCTCACTTCACAGGTTGATGTCAAAAACTTTTATGGTTCTATTGTTTATCCTTTGATAATATATAGACATATAAAACGATCCTCGTTCAACTCTTTACCGCTGCCGTAACATCCGAAGTTAGCAGTTTAACCCTTCCGCCCATAGTTTCAAGCTGTCGGGATCTTTTGCGATGCTTTGAATGCTTTATTAAAGGGAAGACAAAATAAGAGCTTGGGGATCTCCCTTTCTTAGCTCGCGGTAGGCCGCAAAGGATCAAGTATAACAAATATAACATTGAATTTAGTTCCACCTTCTACAAGCAGTGTCCCTAACGCTTAACAAAGTTTGTCAGAAAAAACGAGTCTACCTGAATGCATTTTATCATAAAAATGAAGCATAAAGGCAAGCCATCGTTTTAGACGAATGGAGTGCTTACCACTACCTACCCTCTGTCTGGTGCCACTGGTCACGGGTTGTGTACGAGGTTGATAAGTCAGTAGCAAGTAACTTGAAAATCGGCCTGAAACTAATCATTTGAAGCTATTCAAGCATAAACCAAACCAACCTCCATTTGCTCCTTTATCAAAGATTCTTGTTCCTTTTGTTTCCTTTCTTCCTCTTGGGAAACCTTCTGCTGCTTCGCTCGCTCGGCAAAGCGTTTTTCTAAGTCATTGTATAATAACGACTTTCCTTTTGGACAATCTAGGATAAAGATATAGTACAAACATGGCATTTGCTTTTTTGGACTGTAATTTTCATCAACGTGGATGCAAAGGAAGGATACACCAAAGAAAGAAGACAAATTTTGCAAAGACTTACAAAACCTGCAGATACAAGAAGCGAATTTTGAAACAATTAAAAATGATTTGGGTCATCATCAAAGATGCAGAGAATGCAGTTTCTAGCGTGAAAAAAGCAGAGCCCTTTAACTTTAACTCCTAAAGAACAGAAAATATTTCTGATAAAGCACATAACCCCTTTATTTCCCTCTTGAACTTAAATCAAGCTTCAAGTTTAAGATCAAGTTAATGTATGGCTCATTGATAAATTGCCTGATCAAAGAACTTAATATGATGACCATGACTTTGAATCAGAGCAGGGAGATAAACTAGCCTTCTGTAATTCAAAGTTTTGTCTTCCGTATGCATTGTCACATTGAAAAGAAGCAGTACATTCTCAATAAATGTAGCGTTTCACTGTTTTAAAATTTAGCCTTCAATGCTAAGTAGAACAATTAAAAAACCTCTAGCTTCAGCTTTCATGAAAAAGGGGAAGCGTGTTTGGTCAAAGAAATTTGGATCAAGATGTAACAAACAGGAAACTACTAAAATGGTATCAATATGAGATTTTAGCTGCCAGGTCTACAGCAAAACTTAAACGTCTAGGAAAAAAGCGACTTTGAAAGTTGGATTCCTTACCCTCAACAAGTAACATCTGAAAATCCAAGTTAAAGAAGCTTTTCAAATAATACTTAAGTATATCATGGCCTCTATTGAACTGAAGGATGTCAGCCATATAAATAAAACTGTATCCTACCAATGCTTGCCTGTATAAAGTTCATCCATTCATTCTTCTCTCTCTGAGTGGCAGCCTCAATCTCATAGCTTATATTCTTCTCCCCACATGTAACACTAAACCTGCACTTTCCATTTTTGGCATCAAGGATACTCTCCACTTTTGCTTTGCTGTTTAGAACAATGCAGCCCTTTAAATCTTTCATTGTCTTTGCTACATAGTACAACAGTTTTCCTGGCTGAAGAACGAACCATCGGTATTTCATTGACTTCACCTTGTGACCCTTTTTCACCAGGTTTCCAGATTTCACTATCTCCTTTAGATAAATATCCTCAATCGAAACCAAACCTTCCTCATACAAACTGCAAATGCAAAATGAATGAATAACATACAGATTCATAGGAAATTTGGCACACAATGACAGTGACATTCTATTCATTTGTACCCTTCTCTGTAGTCAAGATGAATAAATTGTTGTAAACTAAGGAAATATTACTTGCTTTTGGCCTCTAATCATAGTAAAAATTAATGTCAAAGTCAAAGTAAAAGTTCCTTCCCTCACCATTTTTGGTGAATAGGGCGGCACCCATCTCCGTTTCATTAGCCTTTGGGCCACACAGCTGTGCAAGCACAGTGAATGCTACAGTTGGAGGCTGTCCATCTGGTAGTGCTATCTGATTCACTCCCATGCTCTTTCCCAAAGTGCTGAATGCTATGCAGGGAAACAGCATGTACCACGTTTTCTAAGTCTTTGGTGTGACTCAACCGGGCATCGAACCCGGACCTACCCCGTACACAGCGAGCATTATACCACTGGGCCGCGGACACGGATAAAACCTTAGAAGCAAAATAATTTAACCTCCATTGAAGCTAATAATCCTAGAAGGGAAACCACGCATGAGTTGTCAGTGTTCGAATCCACCCTAAGCTAACCTTTCACTTAGAGTGTCCATCTGGTAGCACTATGTGTTTCACTCCCATGCTCTTTCCCAAAGTGCTGAATGCAAAACAGGGAAATAGCTTGCACTGTTTTTCAAGTCTTTGGTATGACTCGACCGGCTATTGAGCCCTGATCTACTGCATACAATGTGAGCATTCTACCATTAGGCTACGGATGCGATCATAGTACAATAAGGAAAAATTACTTGCTTTTGTGTTTGACGGTACAAGGGTGGATTTTGCAAGTTTGGACACAGCCATACATCACAGTGCAATATTTCCTACAGGGTATTTAACTAATCACAATGAGTAAAATTTGACCATACTGTGATACCAGAAGTTTGTTTAGTCCAATATCAATCTTGGAGCCCAATAAATGTGCAAATATTCATACAGTTCAATGTCCTCATAAATATATAAGTTCACACTAGATAGAAATCTATGACCTCTTACAATAAAAACAAATCAACCTAATCTTTCCACACTTCAAAATAATCTGATTCACAAGAAGATATGTTCTGAACCTAGTGCATCTGCATTGCACATTTAAGTCTGAGAGTAGCAGACATTGGGATCCAAGTTTCTCAGAGAAAGCGGGCTATTTGAGATTGCTTTAGTGCCTTTATGGTGAAGCATGCATGTTTTAAAGCCACAAAATTTGGTGCTCTGAGCGTGGACACGCGCCAGTGTACTACAGCATCAATCTAAGAGTTAATTTTCCAAATGACATTTTAGTAAATCCTATATCCTATTAAGAGTCGGAGACTTAAACAGAGCAGTTCATGTCAAATCAAAAGCATGGAAAGAGGGTTTCACTCACCTCCTTGGAGACGATAGGATATATTTTGTTTCAAGGCATTCAAGGAGCATCCAGAATGTCCAGAGTATGGCAGATGAAAAGTTCTCCATTGGCCCTGAGGTCCAGGGTGTTCCAATTGCTTTCATGAAACTTTCCAGAATTCGCCCAACTTCATCCCTATGAATGACCAAGCTGCTTTGGATATCAAACTTATTGAATACTCTCAAAAGCAAGAATGTGTCTGTACCAGACAATATGCGACCTTCAGGAGAACGCATTTTGTTGATAACAACCCAGCTCACTTCTTCCAGTTTGTCATAAGAAACTTGGTTCCCTGCAACTGAGCGAGAGAGACAAAACCACGTTGATAAATGACTTGTGGGGAAAGTTGATCCTCTCTTTTAAATGTTATACAAAGAAGTAGGCAAAGAAATTATTCATCAATGATTTCTGTAAAACAAGGCACTTTGAAGGATATTTCACTGGTAGAGCATTTGAGAAAAGGGCACTTTAGGTAATTGCAGAATCCACAGTTAATAGGATGTCAACAGAAGCCTTAACATATTGCTTTAGACCGTAGAACAAAAAGATTGACTACTTGTTTATGATAAAAAGTGTCCATCTTTCCTGAAAAATTTCTTCACAAATTAATGTCTGCTGTAAATTTCAAACACAGCAGTTCAAGTGAGGCAAAAAAGTAAAACAGAATTCACCAAAGGAAAAAGGTATTTAACTGGTGGGGCAACAAATTTCCACTGTTGGGGTAAGGGACGGGGCTGGTGAAGAATTTCCCCACCACTTTATATGTTAAAAATGTGCTACTGTAAATGGAAATGTGGCAGTTTCAATAATATATAGATGTATGACAGGCAAAACAGGAGGCATGTGGCTTGTATCCAGTTGCTATGTTATATACAGATAAAAGGATCTGGAAACAGGCACCAGCTTAGGGAAGCTTGGGATCAAGCCCAGAATCTGCAGCACAGTATTTATGCTTTAACATTAGGGTTGATAACCACAGTGCTAACAATATCTACTGAGGCAATAAACTGCTGCAACTTAGTCTACAAATTCGTTCCTTTGATTCAATTAAGGAGGGTAGCCCTTCAGCCCCAGCTGACTTACAAGGGGCCTTCCATTTGGGAAATTAATGGCAATCGATTTAGAAAAGAAAAAGTTGAACTAAATCAAATTGTTGAATGACAGAGGATAAATTTAACTGCAACGTTAAAGAAAGCGTCAAAAGTGAGATGTTTATGGCTTACGAAAGTGAAATGTCCTTAAATCTTATTTCTGTATCCCTCGTGGCGTAGTGGTTAAGCATGCGGATTATTAACACAAGGGTTGTCAGTTCGATTCCTCCGTGCGACTCTATAAACGCCATTGGCGAGGACGGCAACGGGAAACCACTTTATAAAATCCACTTCCCTAGAAAAAATTCAGATCCCTGTCTCTGGTTTCTGCTACACTCGAAATCGAGTATGCAACGCAGATGGTTGACTTCCCCGAAAACACATGCCTAGCCTTGGAGGAAATAAACTTTTTATTGATAAGCTTATTCATGATAAAATCAAATTTAGAAAAGGAAGGCTAACAAACAAACCAATGGCTTTCCTGACTAGCTGGCGAACGTACTCAACAAAACCGTCTTCATCTAGCTTTTTGGACTCTCCTTTAAACACTTCCAAATGTTCTGGCATGTACAGGATATCTAGGACTCTACAAACATTGGCACAGATAACTTGAAGGCTGCTTTTATTCACGGCACCTGTCTTGTTAAAATCAAGAATTTGAAATACATGCCGAAAACCATTCTCCAAATGGTAATCTAGCTTCTTAGAGCCGGGCTGTTTTTCTTCGAATAAGATAGGCTCTTTGTTGGGTGCATCCGTCTGATCTGTCTGTGACATAATGGATTCTTAACTACACTGTAATCGGGTTCAAAACTTAAAATGAGGAAAGTTGCAGCAATTAACTTCCGTGCAGAACGACTGAATCGCCATTGGAATGATAAAGCAACACCAACAACATAAACTCGACTACGCCCACACCTGGATAATGGGCAAGAATGGAGACGTTTCATTCAAATGTTTATTCAGGGCGAAATACCTTATCAATACTAGAGAATATTGTTATCAACAAGGGCCCTGTTAAAATTAAAATGTAAAGAATTAATGATAGTAATCCTAATGCAATGTAAAACTGGTGGAGGTAGTTACAAAAATATTTACAAGCAATCATTTCAACAAGACTATCCTATTTTTTGGGAATCACTTTTAATAAAAAAATAGATACTCTTGTTGAAACGATTTCTTGTAGATATTTTTGTTACCTCGACCAGTTTTACATCGTATTAGGATTACTATCGTTAACTGGCCAGCACCATAGCTCTCCCTATAACTCAGAGTGCATGTAGAACATCAGGAATGATGAATATTCATCTTCATCCTTTAAATTTGTGTGCATTATTGTTGCTGCTTGCTAGGTCTTCTATGGATCATCTCTGGGCAAGTGGAAACAATGGAATATGAAAAGCCAGCTTAAAGGTAGAAGTCTTGACGGACTGGAGAAATGAAGTGTTTCTTTATTTTTTGAGTGAGTTATTTTAGGGAAAGGCCTGATGCACTCGACACAAGAACAGCAAAGTACATAAAAGTTGTTGCCAGAAAAAATATGTATGAGGGACTTCAGTGCAAGCAGAAAAAGCAATCAGATTTGGAGGATAGATTTCCTTATGTAAGACCAGATTCTGCTGGTAAATGGTTATTAATTGATACCGTAAAAGATGACTAGATTCCGAGGTGAACAACGAATGGATTTCGATGCAATGATAACGAGAGCGTAGATTCGAACACAAATACATGTGACAGTTCATTTTCATGCTCGTTTTTAGATGATTTAACAACTTCCTTAGTATTTTCGTATTTATCATGCTGTCTATCGGAACGAATTCTGGTGTCTTTCCAAATGTTTCTGATTTTTTCATTGAGTGGCGATTTTATTGCACTTGTTAAAGATGTTTGGCACTGAGTGAAGTTCGTGGAAGGAAGAAAAATACGAAGGTCAAATTTTTTGTTGGGAAAAATATGCTGCTGGGAGATGCTGTTGGGAGTAGCTTATATCTGAAGCAGGGCGAAAAACGCTTTCATTCAAAGGTGTAAAAATATCAAATAAAGCTCCCAGCAAACTAAAGAGTGGAACATCCATACTGAAGTTCAAGAGTTACTGCAAGGATTTTGACTTTGATTTTTAACATTTCCTTTTAACTCTATTATTGTAAATGACCTTTTAAACTATATTGTCATAAATTTCATATTCTAGGTATTAAGTTCACGGATCCTTGGTTGATAGTAGCAAATTCATTTTGCTGAACAAGCTTGCCTGTATAAACATGGTCTTTATTATTATTATTGGTACCAGAAAATGAAAATTCAAGCCATTTACGAATTTAATTAAAACAATGTTATCTAGATTTCTGCTAGTCATAATTTTGGCGAAATTAGCCATGTTCAAGTATCAGGAAGCATTGGAGGAAGTTACCGATTGCATTGTACTACTTTCTATCTAGGATGAAGTGGCACTGGGTCGATGGAATTTCAAAACTAGTGCCACGAGGATTAATAAAATCGTATCTAAAGATGGAAACTTGAATCCGTTGAAAAACTGTCGTATAATTTCACAGAGACACTTCCATAAGTTGTACTGACAAATCTTAGCTGTTATCTCGCGCCATTTTCATTTCATCGAAGTATAAAGTTCGTTCTCGAGCTCATAATTTGCTCAAAAAGAACTCTCGGAGACCAGCTTTGCGATTCGTACAAAACTTTCTCGGTCATTCGTTTTCTCACGAGAATTCGTCAGACTATGAACAAAACCGTTTTGGTGGACTCGATTTCCCATAAACTGATGCCACCTTCAGTCGAAGGTTGTCCAAAATGCTCACATTCACAAATTTACATGACCTATCGTTATATGCTCTGTGACGTAACAAAGCAGGTTTGAATAGATCGTGGGGACAATGCAGAAACCTCCGCGTTGGTGTCCCTGGATCTCAACCGCCGAAAGTGATCTCGACTCATTTTTGTCGGCTCGTAACCGATTCTGCAACCATTTTCCCTCAAAGCACATTTGAGGGAAAGACTCGATGAAGAAGAATAGATGATGAAAATATAGAAAACTTAAGGTGAACAGAAATGCTGCAAGGTGGCATGGTGCAAGAGAGTGACACTCAAAACGTGACAATGATGGCATTTTTTCCTCTCAGTTCGTGACGCCCTGTGGTAAATTTGCCTTTGGCTCGTTGGTTTGCGACTTCCAATCAAAAGCGATTGCTTGATAATAACCAAACTGAACAACAACAACAATTGGCGGTTCGTTCACTCAAAATGGCTTCCAAAGATTTAGAACTGGGTTGCATGCCAAAGAAACTACATTGTGACGCCGACATGGGAAACAGAGAAGACATCTCTGAATCATCAGAATCAGAGTATGAAGATGAAGTACTTGCTGAGAAATTAAACGAATTGAAAGATTTGGTACGTATTTTTTGTTTACAGTCCTTGTTTTATCTTGCCATCTGATAATCTATTTAATATGACGAGAAGCGAAGCCGTTGCGCGCAGTGTACTATAAGCTAGTCTGTGTGTAATTATAGATTGAAGACTTTCTGTCAATGTTGTATTGGCCATCCGCTCGGAGGGTCTAAATCCTTAATTGCTGCGGGCTGTTAGCGAACTATTTTCAAACGTCCGTTTTTAAAATTTTCTACCTACGCAATAAGAGAAAGATAAAAGTAGACTCAATTTAGAATACCCGACTACCGAACATATATTTTGTTTCGATTAATGGCCTGATTCTTCTAAGAAATTGAAAGTTTGGTTATTGAGCAGGTAATTCCAGTGGTGGCAAAAAAACTCCAATTTTCTTCATAATTATCTTCCATCATTTGGGTATTCCAGAATCGCACAGAGGTTGACAATAAATCTATTATTTCATCGTTGAATAATTTTGATAACTTTGCCCAATATTATTATGCGTGGTGCTGTTTTCCATGCAAGACGAAGTTCAATTATTCAAAAAGTGCAATCTAAACAGATGTTTACTGCTATAACGGTATCCAATAAATTTGCAAAGTAGCAAGGGCTGATTCTCATTTTACAATAGTCTTTGTTTTCAAAAGCAAGTCATCAATGAAAATTCCAGTGCAGGCTACATCAGAGAGCTATGCCACATACTTGACTACCATTGACAACAGTCGCTACTATGCAAATATATTCCTTAAAACAGAGGTAGAATCGAATCGTGTAGTGAGCCAAAGAGAGGAGCCAATTCTTCAGTTTCTATGGGCAGCATCTTCCCTGATACTTCATGCTTGCTGTTCCAACAATTGATGTCTCACCAACTGCCATGTTTTGCGGCTTCAAAAAGGCACTGCTTGCTGCAACGACATCACTCCACTGTGCCGGGCTCAAAGTTTGATGCATTTTAAATCCATCTCCATACAATTTAATGTTGTGATTTTCAACTGATGTGCCATACAATTCCCTCTTTGTGACATCGTAATATGTCACATTTTGCAAAACTGATGTGAGACTATACCATGTGCTAGTTGTGGAATTTAAGAAGTAGCAGTACGATCCTCTTTGTTGTGCACGAGGACCGCAACTGAAAACAAATGCTTTATTATTGCCTGATAAGCTAGTGAAGCCAGAAGAACCATCTGTTGACTGCGGCTTTCTGTGTTGAAATTGGAAGCTGTAAACTTTATTTTTCACCAAAGTCTCAAATTCAATGCCGTTGCCTTGACTGTTCTTGCAGTGTTTTCTTGGACAGTAATAGATGCTATCAATCAATATATGTCCGCTGTATTTCTTGCCTGGCTTTATCATCCACTTTGAATCACCATCCAACTGCATCACAAAAGATACGATTTGAGTGTCTAGAAATTCAATCTCCGGAATATGTACAGATACCGTTGCACCTTGTATGTTGACGGTGTCTCCTTTGGAGCTTTCTAAGCCAGTCACTTCACGAACTGTTAAATAGCCTGGAATGAGCAACCTAATTGAGACATTGTATGCTCGTTGCAAAGATTCCCTGTAAATATGCTGAAGAGTCACCTTATAAGTAATGCTCTTGCCAATGAAGTTACCTTTGAGGCTGGAAAACATTTCTGTGATGGCCAATTTTGCAGTTTCATTCCCGAATCGAGATGATTCTAAGGTGCTTTTGATGACTTGACCAAAGTCTTCTGCGTAAGTGACATCGATCTTGATTGAAGTACCATCTGGTTGACCAACTTTCAGATCATTGTGATCGTATGCTCTGGCGATAATGTGAACTGTTGCATCTGATAGCAAGCTGGTCAGTGTAGCACGTATGCTGTATGGTTTGCCGCCTCCATCAGACTGTACTCCCTTGCTCGTAAAAGCAGTATGTGTCTTGCAGTGTGTCCACTTTACTTCGATTTTCTCAAAGAATATCAACGGGTTGCTGTTTTTCACAGGAAATGTAGCCTTGATTTTCAAGGGACGAAGTGAAGACGTGTAGAAGCCTTTGAGGTTAACCTTGTATTCGATTTTCTGACCAACACTTACTTTGCCTTCGTGGTCTGTTGTAACATTAACGCGCATGCCCTTTGAGCAGGGCGGCGATGCTCTTAAATCGTCGAAAAGGGTGTGACCCCATACACCCGGATATAAATCATGGAGTTTGATTTGTGCACATTTCCTTTTGTAAGCGGTGACATCCCACCAATATCTACTCATTCGAATTTTCTCCCCCGAAACTGTTCGTTGTAAGCTTTTTCCCGAGCTTTGAAGCACCTCAGAATTATCAACCATGAGTCCTACGTAGTTGTTCGGATATGAACCACCTCCTATCGCAAAATGGAGAATATTTGTCCTAATTTGAAACAAAGGCGACAATAAGGTGCCAGTGGGCTCGTCTCCTTGAAACGAGGTGGCATCATCTGGCATGCTGGATTTTGTGCGTTTG
This sequence comes from Pseudorhiza aurosa, assembly GCA_964026355.1. Taxonomy (NCBI): domain Eukaryota; kingdom Metazoa; phylum Cnidaria; class Scyphozoa; order Rhizostomeae; family Lychnorhizidae; genus Pseudorhiza; species Pseudorhiza aurosa. The sequence goes on from OZ032120.1 coordinate 6,521,173, forward strand.
GAGAAAGTGTCGATACATCGATCGCCAAATTTTCCAGGTTTTCCCGTCGACGTAGTTTGGCCGACAACTGGTTGTGATTGAAAAGCTGTACCTGTTTGCTGCCATCCACTTATGTCGTTGTCTTCAAAGTCGAGTATTGGGCAGCCGGTTTGCACATAGATGTCGCCGTTGTCATGGATGGCAAATGCGAATTTGTTTGTGACGGAAATGTCCTTGAAGGTTTCTTGCTGAAAACTGCGTCGGACCCAGTTGAGATGAATCAAGTTCTCATCAAATACGTTAGTTGCTTCCCATATCACTCCATTTGTGGAAATTTTCCAGACATTATGATTACCATAAGCTGCTATGCGCAATACATTTGTACGTATGAATATCCAATCATTAGGCATTGCAGGGGAATCTTTATTTGGCATCAATGCTGTGGTAAACAATTGGTTTGTTGTTGTAAGACAGAAGCAGACCCTTTTTGTACATGCTTCGCTTCTTATCGAAGCACCATAAAGATGTTGCCAACCTGAACCGAAATGATTGGACGGACTGAGTGCCAACCTCGTGAAGAATTCTCCATGTGCGTTATGACCAACCACCAACCCATACCGGCTTGTTGCTATTCCAGTAATTCTACCATCTGTCTCTGTCCAGCTTGTTCCTTTCAAGTTTGATGAGGACACTCCAGCTCTGTAGAATATGGTTTGAAGAGTGGTTGTTATCCAAATTCCGTATTCTTCGTTTACTGCTATATCCAGCAATCTGGCACCATCCGTTATTGAAAATCCCGTGTCATCATGTATCACTTGCATCAATCTCGATGTCGTTATGGCGTAGAGAGCTTTGTTGTTCACAGCAATGACAAGACTAGGTGCTCCCTGGTTAATTTTCAGCCATCTATCCAGGCTTGACTTACACGAAACTGCAATCAGTAGTATTAGGAATGATGTTTGTATTGGTGGCATCTTTGGGAATCCTTTGTATCCAAGTTGGAATGTGAATGAACTTTGCTGTGAATACTTTGATGCCGTGTTCATTTTCTGCTATGCTTGTCAATCATTTTTTGTTTAGATTCAATGAATGTCGGAAAAATCTTCAAGTTGGATTCACATTTATAGCCTTGACCTCTGTCAGCCGCCTTAGCCCATGGCTTGGTGAATCGTTTAATGAGGCTGAGAGATACGCTATGATATTTCGAGTCAGTCTTTTGAGTAAGATGTTAACTCTTGCTTGATTTGTGGTTATTCCTTCAGGTGGTATTCTTGCTTCCACAATGTATACAATTTAATAATTTTGATTCTGAGGTTTGATTCACCGAGTATGAATATTTCATATCAGGCAAAGTAAGTTTCGTAACTTCCATCCACCTTTTGCGAATCAATTTATTAAATGAATTTTATCCTAGTTTCAAAGCTAATACCTTTGTGAGACGTATTCACGCTAATTATTACATTATTGGAAAAATTTGGCTACAGTTGATTGCCAAGAGAATTTCCTCCCCATTTATCCGTCTCTATTATTGTCATGAGTTGGTTTCGTCAGCATAAAATTCTTTGTTAAATTGCGATGCTGTCATGGAATTATTAGCTAGCTAATTTGTTAGTGACTACCAAGTGAGTAAGGACCCCAGGAAAATGAATCTTTAGATGCGACGGGAACCCGTGTGTCAAAGGCTTGTTATGTTAAGAATGACGTATCCAGGAACTGTTCCCGGGAAATACGTAAGTATTGCGGCAATTTTTGAATTCGATAGATAACATCACCATCAGCAGTGCCATCATCGTCATCATATCATTATCATCATCATCATCGTTATCATTATCATCATCATCTCAATCATTGTCAACATCATCATCGTCATCATAATCATCATTATCATCATCATCATCCCAATCATCGTCAACACCATCATCATTATCATCATCATCATCACCACATCATTATCATCATCATCATCATCATCATCACCACATCATTATCATCATCATCATCATCATCATCATCATCATCATCATCATCATCATCATCATCATCATCATCATCATCATCATCCCAAATTCCAGATTATCGTTTCAATGAGATGCCTAAACAGTGCTCAGTTGAGTATACTTCAAGAATCCAGCCTTGTAATGAACGAAATGAACCATAGATTCGAACCACTAACCATAGGACCATTTTGCAAGAATCTTACCACTGAATCATCCTGACACCTATCATGACACTCTCATCTACTTCCATGACTTGCGGTTGAAACTGTTCTCACAGATTGCCCAATTGTTTATCCTTCTCAATAGAGATCACTGCAGAATTTTCTATGTAGCAATGATTTGAGGATGGGCGACTTACCCACAAGCCCCAAAGCTAGAAGTTCGAGCTTAACTGCACTGTAATTCTAACCTTAGCAATGATGGAGTGTGCTCGCACCGAGGGGAATAACAAAACTCGATAAGTTTAACCTCTGAGTGTCCTGAAAGTCCTCCCTCACATTGTAGGAAGAAATATTAAACGATTGAAGAAGCCTGTTTATAAAAAAAAGAGTTGAAGACAGTTTCATCGCACAGTTTTTAAGCCACCATTTTAGGACCATGTAAATGTGTATGTAAGACACAAGATGTCGCGGAGGTCTTCAGGAGACTATAAGATGGTACCTACTGTACATATCGAAGCTATTGAATCAACCTAAGAGATGATGAGTGCCCACTTAAGAGTATTGCAATGTAACTTAAGTCTTAAGTAGATGATTGTTGCAGGGTACTGAAAGAATAAGCTCGTGCTACCAAGGTTTTAAAGTAGTAGATCCTCGACTTTAAGCAGGAAAAGACCCATTCAGCTTATAATTCTGATGTGCTAATCATTTCGATCATCGATACCATCATTGATGACCCTTGCCGTAATCAAAATTGACCTTCTTAACTTAGTGATATCATGTCAAGCTATTCTTCCAACAAAGATATGTCATGCTACATATTGGGCGAGAGAGAGAGAGTGAGAGAGACCCTGAGTGAGAGAGACCCTGAGTGAGAGAGAGAGAGAGAGAGAGAGAGAGAGAGAGAGAGGAGAGAGAGAGAGAGAGAGAGAGAGAGAGAGAGAGAGAGACCCTGAGAGAGAGACCCTGAGAGAGAGACCCTGAGAGAGAGAGAGACCCTGAGAGAGAGAGAGACCCTGAGAGAGAGAGAGAGAGAGAGAGAGAGAGAGAGAGAGAGAGAGAGAGAGAGAGAGAGAGAGAGAGAGAGAGAGAGAGAGAGAGAGACCCTGAGAGAGAGACCCTGAGAGAGAGACCCTGAGAGAGAGAGAGAGAGAGACCCTGAGAGAGAGAGAGAGAGAGAGAGAGAGAGAGAGAGAGAGAGAGAGAGAGAGAGAGAGAGAGAGAGAGAGAGAGAGAGAGAGAGAGAGAGAGAGAGAGAGAGAGAGAGAGAGAGAGAGAGAGAGACCCTGAGAGAGAGAGAGAGAGAGACCCTGAGAGAGAGAGAGAGACCCTGAGAGAGAGAGACCCTGAGAGAACTAAACAAACGACGAACGTTTATCCTAGATGAAGCACTTCAACTTTAGATTAGCTGTTATCAGTGTGTGTCCAGTGTTCGTCCTCAGAGTTACTTCTGAGTACTCATTTACCGACCTCGGAAGGATGGACAGCTGAGTTGACTGCTGGCTTGCAGTAAAATGGTTCCGACGGTGGGGCTCGAACCAAGGTCATAATACCTCACAAGGTTCGCAACACTGCGTCTTAACCACTCGGCCAAAGAGGCCATAAAGCTCTGAGAGACTGACTCTCTCTCGGTCCATCAGCGAATAGAGCAGAAGATTAAAGGAACATATTGACTTAACAACATAAAACAGAAGATCTAAAAGTAGCGATATATACAGAATGCTACAATTGTCTCTAGTGTCTATTTCTTGCTGACATCTTTTGAAGTATCCATTCAAGTCCTGGGGGAATAGAATACGCAATGATCCAAACACATCCATGGCCGATCCCTTTTTTTCATCTTTTTTTCAATATTGTCCCTTTAAGTTCTGCTCTATTTGCATGTGTCTTTCTCTAAATGCTCTGTCTGTCGAGGACATTGTCCGTTTCTTAGCTTCAATAATTAACAAATCTATTTGCTCATAAACTATCAAAAACGGCACCTATCAAGTTCGCAATAATTAATGCTCTCAATCGAGCTGTCATCCATTGTTATACTCAATCAAGTTGAACAGGCTTCAAGTGCTGTTTATAGCTGCAGGTCGCTTTTATGATTTTCAGAGAAAACAGATTGCTGAATCACGCCCCATACTGTATGCATGCGTTTCAAAGCGTTTTGTGAAAATTTGATGGTATACGGAAAAACGGTATAGTCTTGATAACTTTATTCTTAATGATGAAGCTACTTCACCGTGCACAATTTCCAAGTTCCCATTTTTAATTGTCTCCCGTCACATATTTCTCTCTCTCTCTCTCTCTCTCTCTCTCTCTCTCTCTCTCTCTCTCTCTCTCTCTCTCTCTCTCTCTCTCTCTCTCTCTCTCCTCTCTCTCTCTCTCTCTCTCTCTCTCTCTCCCTCTCCCTCCTCCCCAGAACCCTGGCCTATATCTTAGTTTAAATTGAACAAAATTGCTGTAGAACGGTGCTTCTAATATCAACTTTTTAACGATTGGGCTGAATCTGTGAATCTCTGAAGAAGAAATCCAGTGCCATATTGTTATATTTTAATATATTCTTCTGATACGCAAGCATTGATTTCTTAAGATGAGAAAAATCGCAAAATGCTTCATTGCAAGTTACCCTATTGGCGTAACTGGGTCAATAATGCAATGTGAATTGGGAAGGAAGAATGGAAATTTGAAGAAGATTAGGTTTATTTCTAGGCAAGGGAATTCAATATTTTTCGTAGATTCCGTAGCATTAGACACTTTTTTGCAGCCTCCTGTCATACAATGCTGCCATGGAATTCAAGCGAACACCTTGCTGTTAAAGAGACGTTTTGTTTGCGTGTAGCGAAGAGAAGAAAGTTGGTTGCGAGAATGGGAATAAAGTAAATGTGAAAGTGGTGTAGAATTATCGTGTAGAATTATCGTAGTGTGTTTCGTTTCACTGATCAGCGTAGCTACTGCCGTTGGTGCATCCTCGCGAATGCGTGCGCGCGCATCATCTGGTGCAAGTGGAATCCTATTGCTGGTGTATAGGAATCACCTGTCGATAGACAGGTGTAATGGGAATATGGCTTGAGCCCAATAACCAAACGTGGACCATCGTGTTTGAGCACCGCCAGTGTTGAAAAGTTCACATCCAACTGAGTCTATGCCCAAAGATTGTGCTGCCAGGAGTATGAAAGCTGCATGTTAGAGGTCAAAGGGTAAAGTTTGCCAAGTCTGTAAATTATGTATTTGCAGATTTGCTAAACTTACGCAGCTGTGCTCTGCTCCTTTGATAAGTATTTTGTGTAACGTTTTCGGGCTTCTTTTGGTAGCTGGGAGAAGCAACTGCTAAGCCCTAGGCGTTAGTAAAGAAGTGCAGCGATCGAATCAGTTGCTTATTCTCATTTCAACGCAACGCGCAACGTGCGATGGCTAACTTAACCAGCTCTAATTAGAGTTTCACTCTGTGGATAAACATAGATAGAAACGGAAGAAAATGAAACACCATTCTACAGATCCTATTTCTCGTGTCCATCGTAGAGACATTTCCGGTCGATGTTCCTCATGCAGAGGATAGCAGTATAACAGGATAACAGTATAACAGGATAACAGGATAACAGGATAACAGGATAACAGGATAATGTGGCCGTAGGGAAGATTCCTTGGGTTGAAGTCTGACATCTTTCGAATCTTGATGATTTGGTTTTTAAAGGAAAAATGGCAATCATTTTAATTGACACAAAGACAACTCTAAAAAGAGGGCTCAGAGAGAGATGCAATTTATGGAATGCTTTGCCTTTTCCTTGCTTCCCTGAATCTTACAACTTGACATTTTTGCAAATCCAAGAACAATAAACTTGATCTGATCTCCGCCTCAGTTCTCCTCTTAGCCTTTCGCTTTCTTTTTTCTTCCATTGTTGGAGCTTGTTTAGGCAACCATGGCCTTTCTTCAACATAACTCACTAAAAGAATAAAGGTATCCAATAAATTTAAGGCTCTCTCATTGAGCAGTTAATGCCAGTGGTAGCGGAGAAACGCAAGTTTTATCGTAATTATCACAGTCTTCCGTGATTTGAGTTTGACCTAAATCTATTATTTCATCGTTGAATAATTTTGATAACTTTGCCCAATATTATTATGCGTGGTGCTGTTTTCCATGCAAAACGAAGTTCAATTATTCAAAAAGTGCAATCTACACAGATGTTTACTGCTATAACGGTATCCAATAAATTTGCAAAGTAGCAAGGGCTGATTCTCATTTTGTAATAGTCTTAATCATAATCAAAAACCACATTGCTTATTTCATAATGCCATTTCCAATAATTATTCCCAAGGAAGATATGATGTTATATCAAGAGAACTACAGTCGAATGTTCTGTGTTAGATTTCGGATTCCTTCTGTAAAAAGATATTCCTACTTCACGAAGTGAAAAATATCAAGTACACCATGAAATGGGAAATAGGTAATTCTTGAAGATCACTTAATCAAGAACCTGATACCGTAAAGTTTCTAAACAAGGTCACAGGCGACAAACAAAGAAAAATTAGACTCGTTTAGCTTATTGAACTTTTTTCAATTAAAAATATTTTCAAATGCCTTTGTTTTCAAAAGCAAGTCATCAATGAAAATTCCAGTGCAGGCTACATCAGAGAGCTATGCCACATACTTGACTACCATTGACAACAGTCGCTACTATGCAAATATATTCCTTAAAACAGAGGTAGAATCGAATCGTGTAGTGAGCCAAAGAGAGGAGCCAATTCTTCAGTTTCTATGGGCAGCATCTTCCCTGATACTTCATGCTTGCTGTTCCAACAATTGATGTCTCACCAACTGCCATGTTTTGCGGCTTCAAAAAGGCACTGCTCGCTGCAACGACATCACTCCATTGTGCCGGGCTCAAAGTTTGATGCATTTTAAATCCATCTCCATACAATTTGATGTTGTGATTTTCAACTGATGTGCCATACAATTCCCTCTTTGTGACATCGTAATATGTCACATTTTGCAAAACTGATGTGAGACTATACCATGTGCTAGTTGTTGAATTTAAGAAGTAGCAGTACGATCCTCTTTGTTGTGCACGAGGACCGCAACTGAAAACAAATGTTTTATTATTGCCTGATAAGCTAGTGAAGCCAGAAGAACCATCTGTTGACTGCGGCTTTCTGTGTTGAAATTGGAAGCTGTAAACTTTATTTTTCACCAAAGTCTCAAATTCAATGCCGTTGCCTTGACTGTTCTTGCAGTGTTTTCTTGGACAGTAATAGATGCTATCAATCAATATATGTCCGCTGTATTTCTTGCCTGGCTTTATCATCCACTTTGAATCACCATCCAACTGCATCACAAAGGATACGATTTGAGTGTCTAGAAATTCAATCTCCGGAATATGTACAGATACCGTTGCACCTTGTATGTTGACGGTGTCTCCTTTGGAGCTTTCTAAGCCAGTCACTTCACGAACTGTTAAATAGCCTGGAATGAGCAACCTAATTGAGACATTGTATGCTCGTTGCAAAGATTCCCTGTAAATATGCTGAAGAGTCACCTTATAAGTAATGCTCTTGCCAATGAAGTTACCTTTGAGGCTAGAAAACATTTCTGTGATGGCCAATTTTGCAGTTTCATTCCCGAATCGAGATGATTCTAAGGTGCTTTTGATGACTTGACCAAAGTCTTCTGCATAAGTGACATCGATCTTGATTGAAGTACTATCTGGTTGACCAACTTTCAGATCATTGTGATCGTATGCTCTGGCGACAATGAGAACTTTTGCATCTGATAGCAAGCTGGTCAGTGTAGCACGTATGCTGTATGGTTTGCCGCCTCCATCAGACTGTACTCCCTTGCTCGCAAAATCAGTACGTGTCTTGCAGTGTGTCCACTTTACTTCGATTTTCTCAAAGAATATCAATGGGTTGCTGTTTTTCACAGGAAATGTAGCCTTGATTTTCAAGGGACGAAGTGAAGACGTGTAGAAGCCTTTGAGGTTAACCTTGTATTCGATTTTCTGACCAACACTTACTTTGCCTTCGTGGTCTGTTGTAACATTAACGCGCATGCCCTTTGAGCAGGGCGGCGATGCTCTTAAATCGTCGAAAAGGGTGTGACCCCATACACCCGGATATAAATCATGGAGTTTGATTTGTGCACATTTCCTTTTGTAAGCGGTGACATCCCACCAATATCTACTCATTCGAATTTTCTCCCCCGAAACTGTTCGTTGTAAGCTTTTTCCCGAGCTTTGAAGCACCTCAGAATTATCAACCATGAGTCCTACGTAGTTGTTCGGATATGAACCACCTCCTATCGCAAAATGGAGAATATTTGTCCTAATTTGAAACAAAGGCGACAATAAGGTGCCAGTGGGCTCGTCTCCTTGAAACGAGGTGGCATCATCTGGCATGCTGGATTTTGTGCGTTTGGAGAAAGTGTCGATACATCGATCGCCAAATTTTCCAGGTTTTCCCGTCGACGTAGTTTGGCCGACAACTGGTTGTGATTGAAAAGCTGTACCTGTTTGCTGCCATCCACTTATGTCGTTGTCTTCAAAGTCGAGTATTGGGCAGCCGGTTTGCACATAGATGTCGCCGTTGTCATGGATGGCAAATGCGAATTTGTTTGTGACGGAAATGTCCTTGAAGGTTTCTTGCTGAAAACTGCGTCGGACCCAGTTGAGATGAATCAAGTTCTCATCAAATACGTTAGTTGCTTCCCATATCACTCCATTTGTGGAAATTTTCCAGACATTATGATTACCATAAGCTGCTATGCGCAATACATTTGTACGTATGAATATCCAATCATTAGGCATTGCAGGGGAATCTTTATTTGGCATCAATGCTGTGGTAAACAATTGGTTTGTTGTTGTAAGACAGAAGCAGACCCTTTTTGTACATGCTTCGCTTCTTATCGAAGCACCATAAAGATGTTGCCAACCTGAACCGAAATGATTGGACGGACTGAGTGCCAACCTCGTGAAGAATTGTCCATGTACGTTATGACCAACCACCAACCCATACCGGCTTGTTGCTATTCCAGAAAGTCTACCTCCTGTCCTTGTCCAGCCTGTTCCTTTCAAGTTTGATGAGGACACTCCAGTTCTGTAGAATATGGTTTGAGGAGTGGTTGTTATCCAAATTCCGTATTCTTCGTTTACTGCTATATCCAGCAATCTGGCACCATCCGTTATTGAAAATCCCGTGTCATCATGTATCACTTGCATCAATCTCGATGTCGTTATGGCGTAGAGAGCTTTGTTGTTCACAGCAATGACAAGACTAGGTGCTCCCTGGTTAATTTTCAGCCATCTATCCAGGCTTGACTTACACGAAACTGCAATCAGTAGTATTAGGAATGATGTTTGTATTGGTGGCATCTTTGGGAATCCTTTGTATCCAAGTTGGAATGTGAATGAACTTTGCTGTGAATACTTTGATGCCGTTTTCATTTTCTGCTATGCTTGTCAATCATTTTTTGTTTAGATTCAATGAATGTCGGAAAAATCTTCAAGTTGGATTCATGTTTACAGTCACCGTCGTTTACATGCACAAGATGTTTTGTTTCGATCCTTATCTATTTATCTGCATTTGCAGAGATGCCAATGTATCTTGCAATTGTTGACGGAATAAGGTTAAATTGAAAGTCTCTTTTTTGCTAAATTGCTATTCAATATATGCCCTTGGATTCGTTGAATAGGAGTTGAATTTATTTCGCCGTTTTTTTGGAAATTGAGTCCCTATATTCGTGAGTTGCTGCCCGGTCTCTTTGGAGAGATTCATCATTTCTTTTTAACAAGTCTAAGTCAACGAGGAATAGCTTTGTGGAGTTTCCCCAGTATGTCGTAAGATAATGTATGCATGTTCTGGTTTACTGTTAGTACTTAACTAGCATCTTTCCTTTCCAAAGAAACTACAGTCATAAATGACTTTTCAGAAGTAACGCACTTGCTTACTTTGCGTGCAGCTGTTTTCTTTTCAAAGCAATAACGATGCCTTTGCTATCAGTTCTTGTGATGCGACCTCTCCCAGTTGCCATCCCGTGGGCCTTGGTAAACGAATGATAGGCTCGTAGTGATCCGACAGTCAGCCATTCTTGGATACGTACGTCTTCGAAATTTGGACAGTTTGATGACCAAGCTCGTCCTCGCCCTCAAATGACAATGAGGCTTAGAGATATGCCATGGTGTTTGCGAGTCAATCTTTGAGTAAGATGTCAGCTCTTATTTGACTTGTGGTAATGTTTCCAGGTGGCATTCTTTCTTTCACAATGCATACAGTTTAATAATTTTGAAAATCAGCTTAATTCAAATGAGTATCAGATGAAGTAAAGTTAATAGCTTCCATCCACCTTTTTACGAATCAATGTATTGAATTAATTTTATCCTACTCTCAAAGCTGATATCTTTGTGAAAAAGTTTTACGTTACATTATTTCATTATCGCGAAAACATTTTGCTACAGTTACTTGCCAAGAGAATTTCTTCCCCTTTCATCCGTTTCTGTTATAGTCGTAAGTTGATTTCGTCAGCATAAAATTCTTTGTTATATTTCGATGCTGTCATGGAATTATTAGCTAGCTAATTTGTTAGTGACTACCAAGTGAGTAAGGACCCCAGGAAAATGAATCTTTAGATGCGACGGATCTTAGGTGTCAAAGGCATTTAATGTTAAGAATGACGCATCCAGGAACTGTTCCCGGGAAATACGTAAGTATTGCGGCAATTTTTGAATTCGATAGATAACATCACCATCAGCAGTGCCATCATCGTCATCATATCATTATCATCATCATCATCGTTATCATTATCATCATCATCTCAATCATTGTCAACATCATCATCGTCATCATAATCATCATTATCATCATCATCATCCCAATCATCGTCAACACCATCATCATTATCATCATCATCATCACCACATCATTATCATCATCATCATCATCATCATCACATCATTATCATCATCATCATCATCATCATCACCGCATCATTATCATCATCATCATCATCATCATCATCATCATCATCATCATCATCATCATCATCATCATCATCATCCCAAATTCCAGATTATCTTTTCAATGAGATGCCTAAACAGTGCTCAGTTGAGTATACTTCAAGAATCCAGCCTTGTAATGAACGAAATGAACCATAGATTGGAACCACTAACCATAGGACCATTTTGCAAGAATCTTACCACTGAATCATCCTGACACCTATCATGACACTCTCATCTACTTCCATGACTTGCGGTTGAAACTGTTCTCACAGATTGCCCAATTGTTTATCCTTCTCAATAGAGATCACTGCAGAATTTTCTATGTAGCAATGATTTGAGGATGGGCGACTTACCCACAAGCCCCAAAGCTAGAAGTTCGAGCTTAACTGCACTGTAATTCTAACCTTAGCAATGATGGAGTGTGCTCGCACCGAGGGGAATAACAAAACTCGATAAGTTTAACCTCTGAGTGTCCTGAAAGTCCTCCCTCACATTGTAGGAAGAAATATTAAACGATTGAAGAAGCCTGTTTATAAAAAAAAGAGTTGAAGACAGTTTCATCGCACAGTTTTTAAGCCACCATTTTAGGACCATGTAAATGTGTATGTAAGACACAAGATGTCGCGGAGGTCTTCAGGAGACTATAAGATGGTACCTACTGTACATATCGAAGCTATTGAATCAACCCAAGAGATGATGAGTGCCCACTTAAGAGTATTGCAATGTAACTTAAGTCTTAAGTAGATAATTGTTGCAGGGTACTGAAAGAATAAGCTCGTGCTACCAAGGTTTTAAAGTAGTAGATCATCGACTTTAAGCAGGAAAAGACCCATTCAGCTTGTAATTCTGATGTGCTAATCATTTCGATCATCGATACCATCATTGATGACCCTTGCCGTAATCAAAATTGACCTTCTTAACTTAGTGATGTCATGTCAAGCTATTCTTCCAACAAAGATATGTCATGCTACATATTGGGTGAGAGAGTGAGAGAGAGAGAGAGAGAGAGAGAGAGAGAGAGAGAGAGAGAGAGAGAGAGAGAGAGAGAGAGAGAGAGAGAGAGAGAGAGAGAGAGAGAGAGAGAGAGAGAGAGACCCTGAGAGAGAGACCCTGAGAGAGAGACCCTGAGAGAGAGAGAGACCCTGAGAGAGAGAGAGACCCTGAGAGAGAGAGAGAGAGAGAGAGAGAGAGAGAGAGAGAGAGAGAGAGAGAGAGAGAGAGAACTAAAAAAACGACGAACGTTTATCCTAGATGAAACACTTCAACTTTAGATTAGCTGTTATCAGTGTGTGTCCAGTGTTCGTCCTCAGAGTTACTTCTGAGTACTCATTTACCGACCTCGGAAGGATGGACAGCTGAGTTGACTGCTGGCTTGCAGTAAAATGGTTCCGACGGTGGGGCTCGAACCAAGGTCATAATACCTCACAAGGTTCGCAACACTGCGTCTTAACCACTCGGCCAAAGAGGCCATAAGCTCTGAGAGACTGACTCTCTCTCGGTCCCATCAGCGAATAGAGCAGAAGATTAAAGGAACATATTGACTTAACAACATAAAACAGAAGATCTAAAAGTAGCGATATATACAGAATGCTACAATTGTCTCTAGTGTCTATTTCTTGCTGACATCTTTTGAAGTATCCATTCAAGTCCTGGGGGAATAGAATACGCAATGATCCGAACACATCCATGGCCGATCCCTTTTTTTCATCTTTTTTTCAATATTGTCCCATTAAGTTCTGCTCTATTTGCATGTGTCTTTCTCTAAATGCTCTGTCTGTCGAGGACATTGTCCGTTTCTAGCTTCAATAATTAACAAATCTCTTTGCTCATAAACTATCAAAAACGGCACCTATCAAGTTCGCAATAATTAATGCTCTCAATCGAGCTGTCATCCATTGTTATACTCAATCAAGTTGAACAGGCTTCAAGTGCTGTTTATAGCTGCAGGTCGCTTTTATGATTTTCAGAGAAAACAGATTGCTGAATCACGCCCCATACTGTATGCATGCGTTTCAAAGCGTTTTGTGAAAATTTGATGGTATACGGAAAAACGGTATAGTCTTGATATCTTTATTCTTAGTGATGAAGCTACTTCACCGTGCACAATTTCCAAGTTCCCATTTTTAATTGTCTCCCCTCACATATTTCTCTCGTGCTCTCTCTCTCTCTCTCTCTCTCTCTCTCTCTCTCTCTCTCTCTCTCTCTCTCTCTCTCTCTCTCTCTCCCTCCTCCCCAGAACCCTGGCCTATATCTTAGTTTAAATTGAACAAAATTGCTGTAGAACGGCGCTTCTAATATCAACGTTTTAATGATTGGGCTGAATCTGTGAATCTCTGAAGAAGAAATCCAGTGCCATATTGTTATATTTTAATATATTCTTCTGATACGCAAGCATTGATTTCTTAAGATGAGAAAAATCGCAAAATGCTTCATTGCAAGTTACCCTATTGGCGTAACTGGGTCAATAATGCAATGTGAATTGGGAAGGAAGAATGGAAATTTGCAGAAGATTAGGTTTATTTCTAGGCAAGGGAATTCAATATTTTTCGTAGATTCCGTAGCATTAGACACTTTTTTGCAGCCTCCTGTCATACAATGCTGCCATGGAATTCAAGCGAACACCTTGCTGTTAAAGAGACGTTTTGTTTGCGTGTAGCGAAGAGAAGAAAGTTGGTTGCGAGAATGGGAATAAAGTAAATGTGAAAGTGGTGTAGAATTATCGTGTAGAATTATCGTGTAGAATTATCGTGTAGAATTATCGTGTAGAATTATCGTGTAGAATTATCGTGTAGAATTATCGTGTAGAATTATCGTGTAGAATTATCGTGTAGAATTATCGTGTAGAATTATCGTAGTGTGTTTCGTTTCACTGATCAGTGTAGCTACTTCCGTTGGTGCATCCTCGCGAATGCGTGCGCGCGCATCATCTGGACGCGCATCACCTTAGCGATTGAAGGCCGTTGTACGAGCTATTACGAAACACCAAGCAATCTCAGTCGGGTTTTTTCCATGCCAACTTATTGATTCGTTTCTGAATGCAATTGAATTTCAGTATGGCATCGTCGGGCGCAATTGTGTCACACGCTAAGAAGCGTCAATTGGATTTACCTGTTCAGTTCAAGGCCGGCAATTAAATGCAAACAAATGTAACTCCCTGTATGACATTTGTTGAATAATTTAAGAGGAGGATCTTCGCAGTAGAATAGGAGATGAGTATGTAAACATTTGAGAGAGCATTGGTGAGGCATCTTTTTGTTAAAGCAACATCCTTTCTTAATATGCTTTGAGAAGGAGGCCGATTCGATTTGGTAAGAGTAGAGTTTCTTGGAACGAAATACCGTAACGCCGTTAACTAACCCCCCATATCTTTCAAACGTGGAGCGCTTTCCGGTCTTTTCAGCTGCTTTCTAGCCACGTCTCCATTGAGGGCGATATCGAATGATCAAAGAAGAATTCGCTATCGGGATATCAGACCTGTGCAGAGAACATACCGCGTCGTTTGAGAAGCCAAAAGCACCAGATTTAAAGGCATCGCGGCTATTGATTGCCCCTGCAAATGGATGAAAATGATATGGAGTCATTTTGAAAGTTTACTTGATAAAGATTGAATCCAGGAACAAGAATATTCACATATACGTAACAAAAGACGAATGAGGTATTAAAGTATTCACAGCAAAGTTCATTCACATTCCAACTTGGATACAAAGGATTCCCAAAGATGCCACCAATACAAACATCATTCCTAATACTACTGATTGCAGTTTCGTGTAAGTCAAGCCTGGATAGATGGCTGAAAATTAACCAGGGAGCACCTAGTCTTGTCATTGCTGTGAACAACAAAGCTCTCTACGCCATAACGACATCGAGATTGATGCAAGTGATACATGATGACACGGGATTTTCAATAACGGATGGTGCTGCATTGCTGGATATAGCAGTAAACGAAGAATACGGAATTTGGATAACGAACACTGCTCAAAGCATATTCTACAGAACTGGAGTGTCCTCATCAAACTTGAAAGGAATAATCTGGACTTGGACAGACGGTGGACTTTCTGGAATAGCAACAAGCCGGTATGGGTTGGTGGTTGGTCATAACGTACATGGACAATTCTTCACGAGGTTGGCACTCAGTCCGTCAAGATATTTCGGTTCAGGTTGGCAACTTCTTTATGGTGCTTTGATAAGAAGCGAAGCATGTACAAAAAGGGTCTGCTTCTGTCTTACAACAACAAACCAATTGTTTACCACAGCATTGATGCCAAATAAAGATTCCCCTGCAATGCCTAATGATTGGATACTCATTGGTACAAATGTACTGCGCATAGCAGCTTATGGTGATCATAATGTCTGGAAAATTTCCACAAATGGAGTGATATGGGAAGCAACTGACGTATTTGATGAGAACTTGATTCATCTCAACTGGGTCCGACGCAGTTTTCAGCAAGAAACCTTCAAGGACATTTCCGTCACAAACAAATTCGCATTTGCCATCCATGACAACGGCGACATCTATGTGCAAACTGGCTGCCCAATATTCGACTTTGAAGACAACGACATAAGTGGATGGCAGCAAACAGGTACAGCTTTTCAATCACAATCAGTTGTCGGCCAAACTACGTCGACGGGAAAACCTGGAAAATTTGGCGATCGATGTATGGACACTTTCTCCAAGCGCACAAATTACAGCATGCCAGATGATGCCACCTCGTTTCAAGGAGACGAGCCCACTGGCACCTTATTGTCTCCTGTGTTTCAAATTAGGACCAACGTTCTCCATTTTGCGATAGGAGGTGGTTCATATCCGAACAACTACGTAGGACTCATGGTTGATAATTCTGAGGTGCTTCAAAGCTCGGGAAAAAGCTTACAACGAACAGTTTCGGGGGAGAAAATTCGAATGAGTAGATATTGGTGGGATGTTACCGCTTACAAAAGGAAATGTGCACAAATCAAACTCCATGATTTATATCCGGGTGTATGGGGTCACACCCTTTTCGACGATTTAAGAGCATCGCCGCCCTGCTCAAAGGGCATGCGCGTTAATGTTACAACAGACCACGAAGGCAAAGTAAGTGTTGGTCAGAAAATCGAATACAAGGTTAACCTCAAAGGCTTCTACACGTCTTCACTTCGTCCCTTGAAAATCAAGGCTACATTTCCTGTGAAAAACAGCAACCCATTGATATTCTTTGAGAAAATCGAAGTAAAGTGGACACACTGCAAGACACGTACTGATTTTGCGAGCAAGGGAGTACAGTCTGATGGAGGCGGCAAACCATACAGCATACGTGCTACACTGACCAGCTTGCTATCAGATGCAAAAGTTCTCATTGTCGCCAGAGCATACGATCACAATGATCTGAAAGTTGGTCAACCAGATAGTACTTCAATCAAGATCGATGTCACTTACGCGGAAGACTTTGGTCAAGTCATCAAAAGCACCTTAGAATCATCTCGATTCGGGAATGAAACTGCAAAATTGGCCATCACAGAAAGGTTTTCCAGCCTCAAAGGTAACTTCATTGGCAAGAACATTACTTATAAGGTGACTCTGCGGCATATTTACAGGGAATCTTTGCAACGAGCATACAATGTCTCAATTAGGTTGCTCATTCCAGGCTATTTAACAGTTCGTGAAGTGACTGGCTTAGAAAGCTCTAAAGGAGACACCGTCAACATACAAGGTGCAACGGTATCTGTACATATTCCGGAGATTGAATTTCTAGACACTCAAAGGGTATCCTTTGTGATGCAGTTGGATGGTGATTCAAAGTGGATGATAAAGCCAGGCAAGAACTACAGCGGACATATATTGATTGATAGCATCTATTACTGTCCAAGAAAACACTGCAAGAACAGTCAAGGCAACGGCATTGAATTTGAGACTTTGGTGAAAAATAAAGTTTACAGCTTCCAATTTCAACACAGAAAGCCGCAGTCAACAGATGGTTCTTCTGGCTTCACTAGCTTATCAGGCAATAATAAAACATTTGTTTTCAGTTGCGGTCCTCGTGCACAACAAAGAGGATCGTACTGCTACTTCTTAAATTCAACAACTAGCACATGGTATAGTCTCACATCAGTTTTGCAAAATGTGACATATTACGATGTCACAAAGAGGGAATTGTATGGCACATCAGTTGAAAATCACAACATTAAATTGTATGGAGATGGATTTAAAATGCATCTAACTTTGAGCCCGGCACAATGGAGTGATGTCGTTGCAGCAAGCAGTGCCTTTTTGAAGCCGCAAAACATGGCAGTTGGTGAGACATCAATTGTTGGAACAGCAAGCATGAAGTATCAGGGAAGATGCTGCCCATAGAAACTGAAGAATTGGCTCCTCTCTTTGGCTCACTACACGATTCGATTCTACCTCTGTTTTAAGGAATATATTTGCATAGTAGCGACTGTTGTCAATGGTAGTCAAGTATGTGGCATAGTTCTCTGATGTAGCCTGCACTGGAATTTTCATTGATGACTTGCTTTTGAAAACAAAGGCATTTGAAAATATTTTTAATTGAAAAAAGTTCAATAAGCTAAACGAGTCTAATTTTTCTTTGTTTGTCGCCTGTGACCTTGTTTAGAAACTTTACGGTATCAGGTTATTGATTAAGTGATCTTCAAGAATTTCCTTTTTGCCATTTCTTGGACTACGACTATTTCATGAAAAGAAATTTTCATCATTTTAGCAAAGAGCGTATAATCAAAGCTCTTTTCCTAAGAGCTTTGCCTCACTCTCTCTAAGAGCTCTCTCACACAATACACACCACACACTCTCTCAGGGTCTCTGTCTCAGGGTCTCTCTTTCTGAGAGTCTCTCTCTCCGGGTCTCTCTCTCTCTCACACACACATTCTCTCTCTAGCAGCTCTCTTTCTCAGCGTGTAGCACGGCATGTCTTTGTTGGAGTGTTGATTTGAAATAAGATTTAGAAGTAACAGAAATGAGTACCAGCCTCCCTGTGTGTAATTGGTAGGCATGATGGGAAACAGTAGTTTTGGATTGACACACTAAACACACCTGTTCGTTTTTGTCTTTAATTTCGGCATTGATGTTTGCACACATATGCGATATCATAGGGTGACGAATGGTGACCTCAGTTTTCGCAACGATTACCTCATGCTGTTTTAGTGGTGTAAGTTAGGCTCTGTCGAAACACCAATTGAAGTTTCCACTTACCGAGTACTAACAACAGTAGCCATGATCACCTTGTAATTAGAATGGTGACTGCAATGAAAATGATGCATGTTTTGATCTAGAACTAGGGTTGTCAACTTTCTTTTTTCCATATGCGGCTCTTTGGCCTTCCTTCCGCAGCCACGAATAGCCTGTTCAACAGAACGACGCCGCTGCATAATCCATTTTCCTTAGATTTCTAGGCGACAAGAACAGCCTTGTATTTAGGATACCAGCATAAACGATCAATATAGCATCCCCACAGGAAGTAAGAGAACGACAGAAATGTTAGAATAACGTGACCTTCCCTTTGTCTTTTGTGAACTATGAAAATTCAATTCATTCTCTTAGCGTTTTGGCCTAATATTGCAATGAACTCTATCCTCAGTAACTTAATGCTGTAGTTCATTTTATTCTAGCCACTCCATTTCGATCATAATGAGTGTTTTCAAATAGAGGAACCCCTTTAAAATCCGCCTTGGCTGAAAGGCTGCCCTCCTTAACTGGATAAAATGCAATGACATGGGCCAATAATCACTTAGAAGGGTACATTTCCATAAGCATAGTTCACTGACACTCTCACTTGATTTTCATGCTAACAGTAAAGACGATGAATTTAATGACTTTGAGAGTATATATTTTTTACTATCTTCCATCAGTCATAATTTTCATTGCCAAGCTCTTATCTCAATCTCTCAAAAGTACTCATTGAAGTCCTTTGGTCATTGTCTGCAGCCATGCAATCGCTTGGACAATTTGTCACACTGATTTCCTCATTGGGAGTTCTCTCACGGATAAAATGATGGCAAGTGTCTACGTGTTTTTCTATTATGGTATTTGTTATTCTTCCCTGCTCGATTGCTCCTTGGTTGTCCTCGGAAATCGTCGTTGGCTTGTCTGGCATGCCTCCAAGGTCTTTCATCAATCACTCCATCCAAATGGCCTCTTGGATGGCTGAGCTCAGAGCTACATATTTCGCTTCTATGGAAGATGTAGCAACAGTTGGTAGTTTTCTGCTGCAGCAGCTAAATGTGTTTATCAGGGTCTCCACCCCAATAAGCATCACTAAACCCAGCAAATTTTTTACTTGCTTCTAATACAGAGAACTTTGCACCATAGTTGATTTTTCCTCTTATGTATAGCAGTTTTCGCTTTAAACCTGTCAAATTATCTTTACTTGGTTTTGGTGAAGACTGTGATAGCATTCTGTTGTGTATGCAGACACAATCTTGAATTCGCAATTAGATCTAACACTTGACTGGGAAGCTGGAATAAAGACACCTTGTTTTTCTACCTCATATCTAAGCTTTTCTATTGGATCGAGGCTGGCCTCTGGTACTAAGATGAACTGATTCTAGTGCACTACACATTCCACAGGCATGAGCGATGCCTGGTCTGGTTGCATTGCAATTGTACGTTAAGCATCTAATGGCTGGCTAGCATGTATGAATATCAAAAGGCCCGCGGCCTTCCGAGAGCTGCTGAAGTTTCTTTCAAGGTTCCAGTTGGGATGGAGGCAGGCCTATTATTTTCCATTTCAATCTTCTTGAGTGCGCTTTCGAAGTAACCTTGCTGTTTTATTGTCAATTTTCTTTTTTCCTTATCGCTCTTGATGGGCATCCCCAGGTGATAATGAATCTCACCCTTGTCTGCCATCTCGAAGCCCATGCATAATTCATCCCTCTCACCTGTTAGCATATGCCGGTTGGTTGACCCAGCAACGAGATCATCAACATATGTCCCGAGTAAGAAAAGTGCCATACCCATGGCAGTGCAGTGTCTCTGGTATCAACTGACTCACATTAATGATCTCATGCTGTGACATACAATAACGTAAACATTGTATGATCCCTATATATTAGCAAGTGTTATGAATTATATGCAAGAGAAAAGTGGTGTCAGTCACTCTCCAAAATAGGAATGACAAAATGCACTTTACTGTTGCTAAAAGTAAGACATCTTGCATCATTTTAACTTTAAATCGATCAGCCCTTCTAAATCACCAGAAGATCTGCACCCAACCAGTCCTTTTCCTTCTTACAGAGAACTGAATATTGCTGAATGCAAATGCTGATAGCTGTACTAATTACATATAACTATTTCTAACACTCCTATACCTGGTAATGCATTTTATGTAATTTTCCCAGTATAGTTTTACATATTAGCCCTAGAGCGCTATTTGTGGCTGACACCTTGGTCCACTGCAACGCTGTCCGCAGTTGTCGCAGGGGAAGGCACCCTCCTCTTCCTCGTCTGCGCGTCCTCTTTTTCAAAAGGCACTCTGCGGTGGTGCCCTGTACTCTTTGGGCTTCGGCGTGCCGAGTGATGTGGGTCACCTTTTCGCGCCCTAATGTACGGTCACGTGTTATTATTACAATGGTGGTGGTGGTGGTGGTGGTGGTGGTGGCATCCGTCTGCGAGAGACGTTGGGCGAGCTTAGACAAACTTACGTGTATTTTGACGCTTACGGGAGTGGGTAAAGAGCCTGACCTACGATCGGCGGCCCGTCTGGCACTCGAAGCCGATGAATGCTGATAGCTTACAATAAATACGATGATAAACGTATTGATATTCTCTTTGCAACACTCATTGTTCTAAATTTGATTGCTGGTATTGATAATAAATCATTGACACTCAAACGACCTCAATGTTGCTGGTCATTGATGAGTTGAGTCAATTTGCCACCTGCAATGTTTTGAAAGAGCGTCTTGCTATGCCAAAGACGCTGTTGAAATTCAAATAATGTTTGTTAATACCAGCTCTAATAGCGGCTGATATTTGTCACGAGAAAAGAAAATACTTACTGCCATGATAAATGTCAAA
This sequence comes from Pseudorhiza aurosa, assembly GCA_964026355.1. Taxonomy (NCBI): domain Eukaryota; kingdom Metazoa; phylum Cnidaria; class Scyphozoa; order Rhizostomeae; family Lychnorhizidae; genus Pseudorhiza; species Pseudorhiza aurosa. Next base: position 6,542,285 of record OZ032120.1, read on the forward strand.
ACAAGGGAAGAACTTAAGGAATGGAAGAGACAATAAAAGCCTGTTGAATATCAAGTATTGTATCGGCATCGCCACAGGAGCTCTTTAGCTCCCTCCCAACAAATCATCTACATGATGGGTTATCAACGGCTTCTTTCTTTCTCTCTTTCTTTCTTTCTCTCTTTCTTTCTTTCTTTTTTTTTCCTTCTTTATTTCTCTCCTTCCTTATTTCTTTCTTTCTTTCTTTGCCAATGATGAATAATTATTATTGGGTTAATTACAACGCGTGCAAGATTCCGTCACAAGTTTCACTTGTCTGGTGTTACCACACCTCTCAAATACGTAAAGCTGTCATGCTGTACCGTCTCACTTTTAATCACCGTTCCGCGACGGACAAGGGTTTTTACTTTCTTTGTGCACACCATTAAGAAGGTCTTTGGCAGTTGATGGACAAGCAAACTTTCTCACTCACCTCAGTTGCAATGTTTAGAAATGTTATGGAGCTTCTCCAGCATCCGTCAATTAAACCTGCTTATCTAAGGTTGCTATAGTTTCGCCTAGCTGAAGTGCAGCATTTGGTTTGATATTGCTTTTATCTCCAGTGAATGTTTTAAGATTCGACCAGGCCATTCCTTTTTTCTTTTACATATACGATTCTACCTAGACGTTCAAGGTAGATATTTGGACACTGCGAAACTTGCTGCTTATCGAGCAGAGTCCAGATCCTTCCTCTCGATGTTACCACACCTCATGATTCCTGCGCCTGTGATCACAGAAAGCTGGCGACGCTCCTCACTTTAAGTGAAAGTTGAGCTGAGGGAGAACTCTAACCATTAACTATAAGATCAGCGGGCAAGAATCTTACCACTGAGCTATTCTGATACCTGCAGTTACTAAATGGGATTTCTAAAAGGTGGAAAATTATTGGTATATTTTTATACTTGTTATCGATGATAAATAGGTTCGTTCTGTTATTCCAACAATTTAGACTTAGACGCAAAGATAAATGATGATAGCTATGCAACATAAATACTGGTGATTATGTAGCATAAACGTTTATAATTAGGCAAGGTTACGATGCTTAAACGCGAAGGGGTCTGGTATCTAGCTTGCATAATTACTCAACTTTTTTCGGTATATGCATATTTTTATGAAATTATTGTACTTTGTAGTCGGTGACTTTTCCCTTCTATTGTGATGGGAAGCACCGTTATAATCTATGGGTCTGCACTGCTTTGTCCATTTCCCTGTAAGGTATCTTCACTTCATTGTAGAGGGACTCATTGTCTCGAAAGAGCATTACGGTAATATTTTTGCAATTTTTCTAACTAGATGATCATTGATTTTAGGTCGAGAGTAACCCCTTTGAATATGGCGCCCATTTTAATCTTATTAAAGAAGTTCGATCAACTGGTGATATCGACGAGGCTAGGAAGGCCAGGGAGAAAATGGCAGAAATATTTCCGCTCACTGAAGGTAAGCTTGTATTCATATTATACAGCGTTTAGTTTTGCTCTTCTCAATTAATTTTCCACTGCCTACCATACTATTGTTTTACCAGAATTATTGCAATTTTCACACGGTATTCAATGTTATCATCGGATTGTTCCGACTTTTCATCAAGCCACCTCCAATGGCCTAAGATGAAAAGCTGCCTTCTTTGTTTCTATGTCAATTCAACCTTCTCTTTTCTGTCTTCTATTTCCTTTCTCTCTTCAATTTATTGGATACCAAGGACTCTCCGGGGTATTCGAGCCGTTCCAAGCAAAATAGTTGTAAGTAATACATCCGCAGTCAGATTCATTTCTACCATATCAAGATTTCTCTTCACATTTCCTGTAACTGTGCCTAAAGCCCTTGTGACAATTGGCGGAATGACAACTTCTTCGACTTCTTTTTTCCAGCATTTGAAAATTTCGTATTTATATTCCTTTCCGGCTTTCTATTTCCCTCTTTACTTCAGCTCTTCCATCAGACACTTTATTCCTTTTCTCTTCACGTGATACTTTTGTTGTGGTTTTCATTTCTCATTATCACTCTTCTGATTATCACTCTTCCATCGTTCCAACTTACTTAACTTAATTCTGCATTGTTATTGTTGTCAGTTGGTGTAATCCAGTCAAATGCAAGTTACCCTTTTATTGAGTTGTGTTGGTATCATTTAAAGTATACAATGCAAGAACAAAGTTTGAAAATATTATTATCATTATCATCATAGCAATCACAAAGCTTCAAAGTACCAAAAACTCTTATAAATGACCTCCATACCACACTACTGCGACATCAAATTTGTCAATCTCTCGATGAATGCTTCTGGACTTCTTCGTAGATCTCCGACACTTCTTTCAATGTTTAAAGATTTTAATTTGAACCAAAACTCTAAAAATCACATTCTAAAGAAAGCCACGAGCATCGCTATTAGGTGCACACACTACGTATTCTGTCAGAGGAATAAAACGTGGACTAACTCGGAGCTATCGGACTTTCGATTATTCAATACCTTTTTACTTTCTATTATCTTAGGTTTCTATCAATCATTTTACCTATTGCTATTCCCTTCGAAGCAGATAGCCAGTTGTACACTACCTGTCACGAGAGAGATGTATTGTTGAGTGAAATGCAGTTTAAAAAATGATATATCATTACCTTATTTTGTTTGCTATTTTCATTATTGTTATGTATTTCATTATTTTCATTTTCTTTCTAGCAGGACTTTTAAGTATTCAGCTAAATTTTACCTAATGGCCTTTGCCTCGTTCGAAATTATTTTTCCGGTTACTTTTTTAACCCTGGGAATAATTCTTAAATCTTCATAAACTCTGAATATTTTGTACAAGCCATTTCTCGTAATCAAGGCCTCAGTTACACGGTACGGATAGCTTTTGCATCAGATAGCTTTCTATACCAGATGCGCCTTTCAGTCACACGGTATCTTGCACATTTCATTTGCTATCTGGTACAAAAGCTATCCGTACCATGTAACTGAGCCCCAAGTCATCTGTTTGAGGAATGTTTGCTTATTCAAGACAATTTAAATTCATTTATAGAGCTTTGGCTTGATTGGTTCAAAGATGAGATGCATTTGGTCGCATTGCCCTCGCAGAAAGCATATGTTGAACAACTATTCGAGAAAGCAGTCATGGATTATATGAGTCAGTCTTATCGCTTATTTTCATCATATGAATGTAAAATGTTCTGATCTCCTTTTAGTCAACAGATATGATTCAAAGTACAAGGATAGCTCAGCGATAAATTCCTTTTTTATAGGCCCATATGGTCGGTGGTTTAGTCCCATCTCTGTCTAGACTTTTGCTTCGAGTGAAGAAATTCACCATAGGTCAGGATAGTTCAGTGGTGTGATTCTTGCGCATTGATCCTGTGGTACGCGGTTCGAATCCAGCCTCAGCTAGACTTTCTCTCAGAGTGAGGAGGATTGCCAACTCTCTGTAATTCCAGGCATAGGAATCATGAGGTGTGGTCACATCGAGTGGAAGGAACGAAGACATCGTCATATAAGCATGGCTTTTTAGTGCTCTAAAATACATCTTAGGACGCTAGTTAGAAACTCCAGTTTGTATGCAAGTAAGGATTGTATTCATATAAGGTCGCCTGCAACGCGAAGCTAGCGCAAAATTGTAATCGTTTTTCATCTTAGTTTGGCTTGATGTAAATGGCCATCTTTAAAGAGATACGTTTGCCCTATTTCTGTCTAAAGTCAAGGCAGTGGTAGTGCCTATGAGCCCCCACCTCACCTTTTCTTTCCCTTTCCAGCTTCTTAATGCTTCATTGTGGCTATTTTACGATTACATTTCACTAGTGTCGTGTCCATATTTGTCAGGAGATCTCATTGGTAAGGTTCTTGGCATCAACCTTTTAGTCAGTGGTTTGAAACCTCCCTCAGTTAAACTTTCACTTAAAATGAAGAGAGTCGCTAGCTCCTTGTAAGTCCAGGCACGTGAATCACTAAATGTGGTTGCATCGAGGAAATTGTCTGGTCACTGCTCGATAAGCCAACAGCTTCTCAATATCCAAAGGTCTACCTTCCGATGATAGGCAGCAATCTTTAAAAAGAGCTATGGAAATCAGGTACAGGCTCCAAGATTTTTCCAGGAAGATGGCTTATTCACGAGTTGTTTTCATGCTGCCTTCTTCCCTGTCACTGTTTATTATTTGAAAGTGTGCGAAACACCCCCCCCCCCTTCCCACCCCCCTGAGTTATGAGCTCGCACGCTTAGCGCTTAGCACATATAAGCATATCTCATCGGTGCTCTAAAACATATTTTCGGTTGGTAGGTAGCCATCGTGGAATTAGTATTCCACGATACCTGGTCAGTTTTCCACATGGGTTTTTTTGTTCACAGGTGTACGAATTTGGATTCAATATTGCCAGTTGGCAATGGATGGTATCGATGCATCGAGTGGTATTGATAATGTGCGAAGTATTTACGAAAGAGCTGTCACTGCAGTTGGATTGCATCTTACGGAGGTATTAATATGCAATGATGCTTATATTCTATTGCTTATTATTTCATCCTTGCTGAAGATTTGAAAATATCTTTTTAGTAGCGAATTGCTTGCATCTTTAGGGGCCTGGTTCACTCTTTCGAGATTTTTCTAATTGTCAGGTCCAATTGTCAATACTAGATTGATTTTTATTCTAATTACTTTTTGCTTGCCAGCAAAAATTCTGATAAAGCCCAAGGTTTTCTGTTTTTCAACTTTCAAGCAATTATACTCGTGAAGTAGCTAATACTCTGTAAAAAGTCAGTAATCGAAGACTGCTGAATAATCCATGCTGAGTAACTTGCACATGATGCAATACCGTTAAACTGTTTTGCATTTGCTTGCAACGATCAAAATACCTGAATTCGGAAAATACAGAGATGTCGATTCAGTTTTTATGGTGCTTGCAGTGATAGATTGTCTCGATACCTTTTCAAATACACTAGATTCCATCAAAATCAAATTTTATAGTGAAACCGGAGAAAAACTTTGTTGTTAAGTTTGTCGAAAATCATTCACGACAAGCGAAATAATAATCAAGATGAACTACACAGTTGTTATGCTTACGAAGAAGCGCTGCATTCCCAAAAAAGGTCTTTGAATAATTAGCTTTGATGTCAAAGTCTTCACTGTTGCAAAAACGATGTAAACGTCATTTTTTCTTACTGAAAATGCTTTCGACCGACTTTCGTTAGTGTCGGAAACGAAGATCTTCCGTACCACACGATGCTTCCACATTTCTGTCCTTCAAAGAAATGATAATTATAATGCAAGCTATCTTGGCTAAACTTAGCCCGTAGCATTGCTTTTATCAATAGGAAAAATTTTCAAGTTTCAGGATAGCTCAGTGGTAAGATTCTTGCGCATTGATCCTATGGTCAGTGGTTAGATTCCCCGTCAGCTAAACTTTCATTTAGAGGGAGGAGAGTCGCCAGCTCTGTAATTCCAGGCGTAGGAATCACGAGGTGTGGTCACATCGAGAGGAAACACCTGGACACGCTGTAAGCTGAAAAGCGTCTCAGTGTCGTAATGTGTATCTTTTATATCTATGTACAATCATATGCATAAAAGACATTTTCACGACAGATTTTGAATTGGTATAAAAATAATTTCTCTTTTATCAGGGTTCGGCAATTTGGGACAGTTACAGAGAATTTGAGGTGGAAATTTTGCAGTCCTACCAGGTATGAATTCATCACGTTAACGCAATTTTCTGGGCAAAAGAAATAACTATGACAGCATGGAGTGGTAGATTCAATAAGATAGAGTAGGCAAGGTTAGGTTAAAGAATGGACAGAGACTATTATGTCTGTGTGACAGGGTAGCTCAATGGTAAGCAAGGCTATTGCCCAATGATCATGAGGTCATTGGTTGATAATTACAATAGTAATGATATACGAATATTTAAAGAGGATTAACTATTCAACTACTTAAAGCTTCTGTGAGCGTGTGTACGGTTTAGTACAATGAAAGATAAAGGAATAATTTTTTAGCATCTGCAGTTGTGTGGAAAGAAAGTTAATTGTAGTGCTCATCTAGAAACTTTGAGAAGTCTAGTTTGCTTAAGCTGCGGCCTTCCAATGGAAGCATAATGGAAGAGTTTCCGCCATTAAAATGGAAAACTTGAATCCCCCTCACCTAAACTTTCACTTTTAGTAAGGAGAGTCGCTAGGTCTCTGTAATTCCAGACGTAGGCTCCACGTGGTGTAGTCATATCGAGAGGAAAGATGTGGACGCTGGTCATTTGTATTATTGATCATAGTAGACATTTCTTCTAAGAATCTCAAATTTTTGGTTCGATGCCGGCTCTCGCCAACTGCATCTATGAGTAGCACAATTAAGGTAGTCTCGCTCGACTGTGTTGCAAATAGCCTTGGACTTGGTGACGGGTGTCTCACTCCTCTTGCTATGCAGCTGCTACCGACAGTAGGCCATTCCGATTGGTTCATTTTCAGAGTGCCGCTTTCGTAGTGGATGACAAGTTGGCGATGCAGCGTGGAGATGTTCCCACAACAAAATTTTCCAATCCTATTTTTCCACGGACATCTCTCTTCACCGTACCAACAGTCCAATTAAGATCTCCTTTATATGAAGTTTTATTTTTCTTTCTTCGGCCACAATGTTTCTGTATAATCCAAAATTTGCTGTTTTCCATTCAAACAGACCCTTTACAGCGTCGAAAGTTCAACTATTACTCCATCCAAGATGTAAGTATGCATTTGGCATCTGACGGTCTCTTAGCTGGAGAACATCTTTTGATCGACAGGGGTATCTTTATTTTCTGGAAGTCTTTTTCTTCTCTATTTATGAGTTAAAAATTACGAGACCCCTCGTGGAATCTGTTTCCATTTGTTACTTACGTAGCACCCTGAAATGCTGTGACATTGCATTTGTTGCCATGTATTCAATTTTCAACGCCAATGTCATGGTAAACTGTAAAGCAGGGCTTGGGTGACTTTTTGCAACTGAGACCAAATAATCATATGAGCATGTATAGGCATGTTTTCTGCATTGGCTGAAAATTTCATAAAATCGCTTCATGTTATATGCCTTTCTTCCACCACCCTCTCCAATTTCCTCTCTCGCGAAAGTCACCTGCAACACTGTTTTATTATCATTAATTATCAATTATTTACAGCGAGGAACAGATCTCTCGAGTGGACTCACTCTTCAAGCGGCAGTTGGCCGTACCATTACTTGGTAAGCTCCTCCCTATAGTTCTCGGTTGTTTCTGTGTATTACGCAGTAGCTTCGCTCAAGATTCCAGACCATTTTACAATTGTGGGAGCTTGCGACATATGGAGACGGGTAACGCATAGAATATGTAATACAAAGTGCCAATGGGAAGCTAACTGAATGCGGACTCTGATTTGGTAAGACACAGGCCTTGTCTGCCAGGGTATTCGTGCATATCACTCATATATTTGTCTCCAAGAACATTTTTAAGTAGGTTACAGTATCTCCACCCGTGTTTAGCGCCTCTTTTAGGTCCATATTTGGCATCATGTGCTTGGTATCGTAAAAGCTTGCGAAAATCTCATATTGTATTTATCTGAATCATCTCAAGACAATAAATTTTTATCTGAATATTTTTAAAGCCTTAACTGTTGCTCGTTTTCAGCCACACTTACTTAATTCGTGATATTTTCGTTCGTTTTCCGTTTCTGTGCAATTTCCTACCTATCAATATTCGTGTTCTGATGCACGTCTGATGAAATGATTTAGGTTTAATCAACATGCCTTGAGTTCTGTTTGGTATGGTGGCTTTAATTTATCAATCATCATGACTCTTTTTTGAGCTGACGGCGTAACTTCGATGCTTCTAGGTTTTTGTAATTTGATCTTGCTTCGAGGTTTAGGTATGGTGAGGATGCCTTGAATTTTAGATGTCTACATGATGCTTATTAGAGTTTTGCAAATAAGCATAGGTACTGTTCTTAGCACAGGGAGGGCCCGGCTTGATTTTAGCTGTGCCACCTTCAGTTGTATCGTTATTATCCATCCCTCCATATCTTAAAGATTCTCAGCTGTCCTAATTTCTTGATTTGCCGTTTATGTCATACCCCTACCTGATTCATGCAAACCTTTCCTTGCATGTGTAAATTGCTGCCAAGTGAAACATCGGCGGTTTCAAGTTGAATTATTGAAGGTTTCTTGCTACTGTAGGCATGGAGAGAACTATGCAAGAATACGAAGATTGGACAGTAGAGCCAATCCCTGATACCTTAGACAAGGCATACCAGAAGGCATTGGGAAAAGTAAATAAGTGCTTGCCACTTGAGGATGCTCTCGTATGTGTACCCACTTTATTTTATGTTATCGTTCTTATAGTCCCTTTTTGAAGGATTTTTGGTGGGAGTGAGCAATTGTCGGAATCGACTGTAGAGCGAAGAGGCCGATTATCTTGCCGTTTGTGCCAGACAAGGAAACTTGTTTTGGGTGTTGTAGGGCACCAAAACTACCGCTAACTTCTGAAAATTTAATCTCACACCCCAAATAACCGCAGATAATTCTAGCTTCCATTATGGAGAGATTTTCAAGTAATTTCTTGTACTGAAACTTGTACAAAGGACCGGCAGCTCAGTGAGTAGAACGTTTACCTGGAAGTGCCAAGTTTCTGGGCTCGATACCAGTTCTTGCTAACGGTCTGGGTAGTCTGCATTGTACAGTGAATGGTTAGGTAACTGACAGTAGGTATGACGCTCCACACCAGACCATCAAAAGTAACTTCCCTGGACTAGGGTGATCGAAAGAGGGTAGAATCACTCGCTTTTCTGCTTGCACCGACATTAGGTCTCTAGGACTGATCAAACCCGAAGCCTTGAGATTCTCAGTTGGACACTCAACCGGCTGATCCGACTCTCGTCCCGAGTGTTTTAAAGATTTTCATTCTAATTTGGAATGTAATTTTTGAAATGTATAGTGGGGCGTTCCTCTTCCTACAGAGTAAAGCCGAGTCACCAAAGCTAGAAGAATATCGATCGTACGTAGAGCTGGAAATGAAAGATGGTGATCCAGCCAGAATTCAATGCACGTTCGAAAGAAGCATAAAGGACAATTGTCTCGATGCCAGCTTATGGGCGGAATACACCGATTACCTGGTATGCAGGAATTCACTCAGTAGATAAGGATACAATCATTTAGAGCGAACCGTTGCATTAGTGTGATAGAATAAAAGTGTCGTTTAGCCACGCAGCAACACAAGAAATCTTCGTCAAGAGTTATACAAGAACTTTCATGGCCGCCAATGTCGTTTGATGTGGCACGAGAAGAAGAAGTATCGTTTATCCCTTACCCCCGTGTAAATTGTTACCCGAAATGATCGAAAGAAATTTAAAAGTTGCGCCGAATATTGGTCTGAATTAACTAATAAAACCACTCAGTTAATGCCGTTTTTTTCTTTGGCAGTAAGCTACATTTGACCCTTGCTCTTTGCAGGGCACGCAATTATAGTGACGTCCTTGACCTTTAACCTTGTTCGGTTTTACCCTGAATTCCTATACGTTTTATATCGATTCCATATTGAACAACGGACTTCATTTCCACAGGATAATAAGCTAAAAGTTGCATCGGTTGCGTTACCTGTCCACGAAAGAGCCGTGAGGAACTGTCCATGGGTTGGTCATTTTTGGGTAAATTACATCAAAGCGTTGGTAAGTACGACTTATCATGTCGTTCTTCCTCCAAACGAATATGTATTCATATATTCTAAGTTCACATTGGTTTTGAATCTTTTGGTCGTTTCTATAGACGTTTACCGTTTTGACTCCTATTGGAACAAATGAGTTCTTACCAAAAAATATTTTTTAAAGGATAAATGCAAAAAAGATCCTGAACAGGTTAAAGGTTAGTTGAGTGATACTCCTGCTTTTATTTCATTTCATGATATCAGATGATATGTTAACGAACAGTGTATGAAAAAGATAGCTTTTGTCAATGAACCAAACCGTTGACAGGATAATGTATTACAAACATGCTTCAAGGAAATGTCAATGCGTTAACGGAAACCATATAGAAGAAATCTTTACCAGTAAGGCATGAAAAATTACATCTTTTCAGATGCTCTTCAAAAGGCTCTTGGTTGCGGATTTACGTCAAATAAGGACTACGTTGATTTGTGGCTGGCATATTGCGATTGCATGAAACACCGAATTTCTTCTTGGGAAACAGGTATTGCTTAATTTCTTGATACCATATTTTCTTTGCTATTAATTTGGACCGTCTTCTTAAAATGTTGCTCAAGTATTCCAGACCTCAGTGTTCCATGCTCCCACTTGCTTCCTCTCTCTCTCTCCCTCCCTTCATTTGCCTTTTCTTTCCCCTCACTTCTCTCGCCTTTGCCTCAATTTTCCTCTTACCCTCTCCGCTGTCCTCCTTCCGTACATTCCCTGGTCCTTTGCTCTTCCTTCCCTCACTCCCGTCTCCATTCCCTCATTTCTTTTCTCCTTCCTTCACGTCCTTCCACCTCTCCTCTTTTTCGTTTCCTTTGCTTCTCTTTCCTCCTGCTTTCATCATTTTCATTCGTCATGAAACTTGTCCTCTATGTTTTTTTAATATTCGTTAAATGATTTGTTGTCCTGTTGTCTGATCGTCACATGTTCTTTCGTCCGTTCTTTGTCCGTAGATGATGAGAAGATTGAAGAGCTACGCAAGAGTTTCAGAGATGGTGTCAATTACATGGAACATTGTACGTCAAGCTTTACCATTTTCTTTCCTTTGACTGAGTGATGGAAGTTATGCCTTTCGAAAGGCTATGCATTGCGCCGCTAAGAATTGTGTTCTGGCTCCATTGATCTCGAAAGATCATGGTTGTCTGTGCCCAAGGTGAGCACTTTATGCTGCCGCGGGTTGCGACACAAGAGTGACCTCTCCTGGGTACAGGCCAGGTTGCAGGTATGGAGGATGTGGGATGCCAAGTTGCCAGGACCCCCCTCTCTTCCGTACTGGCAAGATCCAGCGGGAAGGACAAGCCAATACAGCTGGTGCCAGGTTGGCTGCAGAAGTTACCGGAAGATTGTTTGATGCAAAACCAGCCGCCAATTGAACTCCATTCCAGATTTTCTGTTGGGGTTTATTCCCCTAGCCTTTGCCATTCCCATGATAGTCGCAAGGCAGCGGAGGTTTTTGGTCAGAGTTTTCCTTCTCTTCGTGAGGTAGGTAGCACAGGGTTACGTGGTACCTGTGACAGGCCGTGGACCTGACCTGACCCTAAGAATTGTGACACAAAAGTTTCAATAGCAATGTGCAAAATGCAATTCATTTTGTTAGCATTCATCCTTTGAAGGTGTCGTTGCAGCAAATTGATCATGACGGTTGCCAAAGACGGTATAGGAGTCCTACCAACATTGAATGAAACTCAAGTCACCATTATTTTTGAAATGTCATTTACGCACAGATACCACCGGTGCTGTCCCTTTTAAATCACGTTTTGATTTTTCAAACTTCTTATTGCATTGCATTTCCGTTTTCAATTTTTAGATTTTGGCATTGAAGGGGATAAAACGTGCATCCTCAGAAGATACTGGGCCACTGTTGAGGTGAGCTCATCAATCTCTATCTTTTTATACTGGGTGGCATACCGCTGTGCGAAAACAATGCTTGCTGCAGATGGGGCTGTCTATCTGATGTGAGTCTGTTTTTCAATTCCCGTGTCCTTTCACAAAGCGCTGATTTCAAAGGAAGGAAGCTGCTGGTACCATTTGAAGTCTTTGATGTTACCCGATAGGACATACCGCTACAAAATCGAGCTCTCTATCACAAGGTTTTTCTACCAATGCAAACCATCAACATTAACAATTACAAGTTGTGAAGGATCTTGTGGAAATCGTAGCGAGGAAAGACACGGAGTCACCGAGTCCTTCTGCAGGTGCCACTTCCAGCTTTCTTATCATTGGAAAAATCAGTACCCATACTGAGCATCAAAATGTTACAGAAATGGTACAATCAACGGTAGTGTTAGCTTACTATATTCATGAGAACTTTGGATTAACAACGATGACTATCTTAGAATGATTTATAGTAGGCGGCAACAGCTATATTATGTGGAAAAACTAAAGGTAACGTGATAATCTGAAGTTAATTGAGATTGATGATGGAGTACCATCCAGTAGAAGCAATGCCATGATTCTCGGCTCCATGAACGACATTGTGTGAGATGCATCTTGTGAGTTGGCGTTGTTTGAAATGCCATTGTTCGTAAGGTATGAATCGTAGATCGTATTGTTTATATCTAAACACTACAACGGAATCAGCCTTGAACTAACAGGTTCCTTCTTATTTCCTATAATCTGACGTCCTTTTTATGGTCCCATTCTCAAAAGAACCCTCCTCCATCCAGCCTTCATCTTATAATATGTTGTCCTAGTGTCAGTTCGTTGCAGAATATAATTCTACTTTGAGCATTTTACCACAGGCAAACTTTCTGAAAAATGTTAACAGAGCGCTGGAAATTTGGGATGCTGTAATAAAATCTCGCAGTAAAGACACGTACATGTGGTTAGAGTATACGAATTTTCTACGGTAAGTGGCATTATGTTTCTCTCTGAGTATATATTACCCATTCTAAGAGCTCTCTCTCTCTCTCTCTCTCTCTAAGAGCTCGTTCTTAGACAGACCTCCTAGAAAGAGCTCTTAGAGAGAGCTGTTAGAAAGAGCTCTTAGAGAGAGAGCTCTTATAGAGACAGCTCTTAGAGAGAGAGCTCTTAGAGAGAGACCTCTTATAGAGAGCTCTTAGACAGAGACCTCTTACAGAGAGCTCTTATAGAGAGAGCTCTTAGAGAGAGAGCTCTTATAGAGAGAGCTCTTATAGAGAGAGCTCTTAGAGAGAGAGCTCTTATAGAGAGAGCTCTTAGAGAGAGAGCTCTTATAGAGAGAGCTCTTATAGAGAGAGCTCTTATAGAGAGAGCTCTTATAGAGAGAGCTCTTAGAGAGATAGAGAGCTCTTAGAGAGATAGAGAGCTCTTAGAGAGATAGAGAGCTCTTAGAGAGAGAGAGCTCTTAGAGAGAGAGAGCTCTTAGAGAGAGAGAGCTCTTAGAGAGAGACCTCTTAGAGAGAGAGCTCTTATAGAGAGAGCTCTTAGAGAGAGAGCTCTTAGAGAGATAGAGAGCTCTTAGAGAGATAGAGAGCTCTTAGAGAGATAGAGAGCTCTTAGAGAGAGAGAGCTCTTAGAGAGAGAGAGCTCTTAGAGAGATAGAGAGCTCTTAGAGAGATAGAGAGCTCTTAGAGAGATAGAGAGCTCTTAGAGAGAGAGAGCTCTTAGAGAGAGACCTCTTAGAGAGAGAGCTCTTATAGAGAGAGCTCTTAGAGAGAGAGCTCTTAGACAGAGACCTCTTACAGAGAGCTCTTATAGAGAGAGCTCTTAGAGAGAGAGCTCTTATAGAGAGAGCTCTTATAGAGAGAGCTCTTATAGAGAGAGCTCTTAGAGAGAGAGCTCTTATAGAGAGAGCTCTTATAGAGAGAGCTCTTATAGAGAGAGCTCTTAGAGAGATAGAGAGCTCTTAGAGAGATAGAGAGCTCTTAGAGAGATAGAGAGCTCTTAGAGAGAGAGAGCTCTTAGAGAGAGAGAGCTCTTAGAGAGAGAGCTCTTATAGAGAGAGCTCTTAGCGAGAGAGCTCTTATAGAGAGAGCTCTTAGAGAGAGAGCTCTTATAGAGAGAGCTCTTAGAGAGAGAGCTCTTATAGAGAGCTCTTAGAGAGAGATCTCTTATAGAGAGAGCTCTTAGAGAGAGAGCTCTTATAGAGAGCTCTTAGAGAGAGAGCTCTTAGAGAGAGATCTCTTAGAGAGAGAGCTCTTATAGAGAGAGCTCTTAGAGAGAGAGCTCTTAGAGAGAGACCTCTTAGAGAGAGAGCTCTTATAGAGAGAGCTCTTAGCGAGAGAGCTCTTATAGAGAGACCTCTTAGAGAGAGAGCTCTTATAGAGAGAGCTCTTAGCGAGAGAGCTCTTATAGAGAGAGCTCTTAGAGAGAGAGCTCTTAGAGAGAGAGCTCTTAGAGAGAGAGCTCTTAGAGAGAGAGCTCTTATAGAGAGCTCTTAGAGAGAGATCTCTTATAGAGAGAGCTCTTATAGAGAGACCTCTTAGAGAGAGAGCTCTTAGAGAGAGAGCTCTTAGAGAGAGAGCTCTTAGAGAGAGAGCTCTTATAGAGAGCTCTTAGAGAGAGATCTCTTATAGAGAGAGCTCTTAGAGAGAGAGCTCTTATAGAGACAGCTCTTAGAGAGAGAGCTCTTAGAGAGAGAGCTCTTATAGAGAGAGCTCTTAGAGAGAGAGCTCTTATAGAGAGAGCTCTTATAGAGAGAGCTCTTATAGAGAGAGCTCTTAGAGAGATAGAGAGCTCTTAGAGAGATAGAGAGCTCTTAGAGAGATAGAGAGCTCTTAGAGAGAGAGAGCTCTTAGAGAGAGAGAGCTCTTAGAGAGAGACCTCTTAGAGAGAGAGCTCTTATAGAGAGAGCTCTTAGAGAGAGACCTCTTAGAGAGAGAGCTCTTATAGAGAGACCTCTTAGAGAGAGAGCTCTTAGAGAGAGACCTCTTAGAGAGAGAGGTCTTATAGAGAGAGCTCTTAGCGAGAGAGCTCTTATAGAGAGAGCTCTTAGAGAGAGAGCTCTTATAGAGAGAGCTCTTAGAGAGAGAGCTCTTATAGAGAGCTCTTAGAGAGAGATCTCTTATAGAGAGAGCTCTTAGAGAGAGAGCTCTTATAGAGAGCTCTTAGAGAGAGAGCTCTTAGAGAGAGATCTCTTAGAGAGAGAGCTCTTATAGAGAGAGCTCTTAGAGAGAGAGCTCTTAGAGAGAGACCTCTTAGAGAGAGAGCTCTTATAGAGAGAGCTCTTAGCGAGAGAGCTCTTATAGAGAGACCTCTTAGAGAGAGAGCTCTTATAGAGAGAGCTCTTAGCGAGAGAGCTCTTATAGAGAGAGCTCTTAGAGAGAGAGCTCTTAGAGAGAGAGCTCTTAGAGAGAGAGCTCTTAGAGAGAGAGCTCTTATAGAGAGCTTTTAGAGAGAGATCTCTTATAGAGAGAGCTCTTATAGAGAGACCTCTTAGAGAGAGAGCTCTTAGAGAGAGAGCTCTTAGAGAGAGATCTCTTAGAGAGAGAGCTCTTATAGAGAGAGCTCTTAGAGAGAGAGCTCTTAGAGAGAGACCTCTTAGAGAGAGAGCTCTTATAGAGAGAGCTCTTAGCGAGAGAGCTCTTATAGAGAGACCTCTTAGAGAGAGAGCTCTTATAGAGAGAGCTCTTAGCGAGAGAGCTCTTATAGAGAGAGCTCTTAGAGAGAGAGCTCTTAGAGAGAGAGCTCTTAGAGAGAGAGCTCTTAGAGAGAGAGCTCTTATAGAGAGCTCTTAGAGAGAGATCTCTTATAGAGAGAGCTCTTATAGAGAGCTCTTAGACAGAGACCTCTTACAGAGAGCTCTTATAGAGAGAGCTCTTAGAGAGAGAGCTCTTATAGAGAGAGCTCTTAGAGAGAGAGCTCTTATAGAGAGAGCTCTTAGAGAGAGAGCTCTTATAGAGAGAGCTCTTATAGAGAGAGCTCTTAGAGAGATAGAGAGCTCTTAGAGAGATAGAGAGCTCTTAGAGAGATAGAGAGCTCTTAGAGAGAGAGAGCTCTTAGAGAGAGAGAGCTCTTAGAGAGAGACCTCTTAGAGAGAGAGCTCTTATAGAGAGAGCTCTTAGAGAGAGAGCTCTTAGAGGGAGAGCTCTTATAGAAAGAGCTCTTATAGAGAGATCTCTTAGAGAGAGCTCTTATAGAGAGACCTCTTAGAGAGAGAGCTCTTAGAGAGAGACCTCTTAGAGAGAGACCTCTTAGAGAGAGAGCTCTTAGAGAGAGATCTCTTAGAGAGAGAGCTCTTATAGAGAGACCTCTTAGAGAGAGAGCTCTTATAGAGAGACCTCTTAGAGAGAGAGCTCTTAGAGAGAGACCTCTTAGAGAGAGAGCTCTTATAGAGAGAGCTCTTAGCGAGAGAGCTCTTATAGAGAGAGCTCTTATAGAGAGCTCTTAGAGAGAGAGCTCTTAGAGAGAGAGCTCTTAGAGAGAGAGCTCTTATAGAGAGCTCTTAGAGAGAGATCTCTTATAGAGAGAGCTCTTAGAGAGAGAGCTCTTATAGAGAGAGCTCTTAGAGAGAGACCTCTTAGAGAGAGAGCTCTTAGAGAGAGAGCTCTTATAGAGAGAGCTCTTAGAGAGAGAGCTCTTATAGAGGGAGCTCTTAGAGAGAGACCTCTTAGAGAGAGACCTCTTAGAGAGATAGAGAGCTCTTAGAGAGATAGAGAGCTCTTAGAGAGATAGAGAGCTCTTAGAGAGAGAGAGCTCTTAGAGAGAGAGAGCTCTTAGAGAGAGACCTCTTAGAGAGAGAGCTCTTATAGAGAGAGCTCTTAGAGAGAGAGCTCTTAGACAGAGACCTCTTACAGAGAGCTCTTATAGAGAGAGCTCTTAGAGAGAGAGCTCTTATAGAGAGAGCTCTTATAGAGAGAGCTCTTATAGAGAGAGCTCTTAGAGAGAGAGCTCTTATAGAGAGAGCTCTTATAGAGAGAGCTCTTATAGAGAGAGCTCTTAGAGAGATAGAGAGCTCTTAGAGAGATAGAGAGCTCTTAGAGAGATAGAGAGCTCTTAGAGAGAGAGAGCTCTTAGAGAGAGAGCTCTTATAGAGAGAGCTCTTAGCGAGAGAGCTCTTATAGAGAGAGCTCTTAGAGAGAGAGCTCTTATAGAGAGAGCTCTTAGAGAGAGAGCTCTTATAGAGAGCTCTTAGAGAGAGATCTCTTATAGAGAGAGCTCTTAGAGAGAGAGCTCTTATAGAGAGCTCTTAGAGAGAGAGCTCTTAGAGAGAGATCTCTTAGAGAGAGAGCTCTTATAGAGAGAGCTCTTAGAGAGAGAGCTCTTAGAGAGAGACCTCTTAGAGAGAGAGCTCTTATAGAGAGAGCTCTTAGCGAGAGAGCTCTTATAGAGAGACCTCTTAGAGAGAGAGCTCTTATAGAGAGAGCTCTTAGCGAGAGAGCTCTTATAGAGAGAGCTCTTAGAGAGAGAGCTCTTAGAGAGAGAGCTCTTAGAGAGAGAGCTCTTAGAGAGAGAGCTCTTATAGAGAGCTCTTAGAGAGAGATCTCTTATAGAGAGAGCTCTTATAGAGAGACCTCTTAGAGAGAGAGCTCTTAGAGAGAGAGCTCTTAGAGAGAGAGCTCTTAGAGAGAGAGCTCTTATAGAGAGCTCTTAGAGAGAGATCTCTTATAGAGAGAGCTCTTAGAGAGAGAGCTCTTATAGAGACAGCTCTTAGAGAGAGAGCTCTTAGAGAGATAGAGAGCTCTTATAGAGAGCTCTTAGACAGAGACCTCTTACAGAGAGCTCTTATAGAGAGAGCTCTTAGAGAGAGAGCTCTTATAGAGAGAGCTCTTAGAGAGAGAGCTCTTATAGAGAGAGCTCTTAGAGAGAGAGCTCTTATAGAGAGAGCTCTTATAGAGAGAGCTCTTATAGAGAGAGCTCTTAGAGAGATAGAGAGCTCTTAGAGAGATAGAGAGCTCTTAGAGAGATAGAGAGCTCTTAGAGAGAGAGAGCTCTTAGAGAGAGACCTCTTAGAGAGAGAGCTCTTATAGAGAGAGCTCTTAGAGAGAGACCTCTTAGAGAGAGAGCTCTTATAGAGAGACCTCTTAGAGAGAGAGCTCTTAGAGAGAGACCTCTTAGAGAGAGAGCTCTTATAGAGAGAGCTCTTAGCGAGAGAGCTCTTATAGAGAGAGCTCTTAGAGAGAGAGCTCTTATAGAGAGAGCTCTTAGAGAGAGAGCTCTTATAGAGAGCTCTTAGAGAGAGATCTCTTATAGAGAGAGCTCTTAGAGAGAGAGCTCTTATAGAGAGCTCTTAGAGAGAGAGCTCTTAGAGAGAGATCTCTTAGAGAGAGAGCTCTTATAGAGAGAGCTCTTAGAGAGAGAGCTCTTAGAGAGAGACCTCTTAGAGAGAGAGCTCTTATAGAGAGAGCTCTTAGCGAGAGAGCTCTTATAGAGAGACCTCTTAGAGAGAGAGCTCTTATAGAGAGAGCTCTTAGCGAGAGAGCTCTTATAGAGAGAGCTCTTAGAGAGAGAGCTCTTAGAGAGAGAGCTCTTAGAGAGAGAGCTCTTAGAGAGAGAGCTCTTATAGAGAGCTTTTAGAGAGAGATCTCTTATAGAGAGAGCTCTTATAGAGAGACCTCTTAGAGAGAGAGCTCTTAGAGAGAGAGCTCTTAGAGAGAGATCTCTTAGAGAGAGAGCTCTTATAGAGAGAGCTCTTAGAGAGAGAGCTCTTAGAGAGAGACCTCTTAGAGAGAGAGCTCTTATAGAGAGAGCTCTTAGCGAGAGAGCTCTTATAGAGAGACCTCTTAGAGAGAGAGCTCTTATAGAGAGAGCTCTTAGCGAGAGAGCTCTTATAGAGAGAGCTCTTAGAGAGAGAGCTCTTAGAGAGAGACCTCTTATAGAGAGCTCTTAGACAGAGACCTCTTACAGAGAGCTCTTATAGAGAGAGCTCTTAGAGAGAGAGCTCTTATAGAGAGAGCTCTTATAGAGAGAGCTCTTAGAGAGAGAGCTCTTATAGAGAGAGCTCTTAGAGAGAGAGCTCTTATAGAGAGAGCTCTTATAGAGAGAGCTCTTATAGAGAGAGCTCTTAGAGAGATAGAGAGCTCTTAGAGAGATAGAGAGCTCTTAGAGAGATAGAGAGCTCTTAGAGAGAGAGAGCTCTTAGAGAGAGAGAGCTCTTAGAGAGAGAGAGCTCTTAGAGAGAGACCTCTTAGAGAGAGAGCTCTTATAGAGAGAGCTCTTAGAGAGAGAGCTCTTAGAGAGATAGAGAGCTCTTAGAGAGATAGAGAGCTCTTAGAGAGATAGAGAGCTCTTAGAGAGAGAGAGCTCTTAGAGAGAGAGAGCTCTTAGAGAGAGACCTCTTAGAGAGAGAGCTCTTATAGAGAGAGCTCTTATAGAGAGAGCTCTTAGAGAGATAGAGAGCTCTTAGAGAGATAGAGAGCTCTTAGAGAGATAGAGAGCTCTTAGAGAGAGAGAGCTCTTAGAGAGAGACCTCTTAGAGAGAGAGCTCTTATAGAGAGAGCTCTTAGAGAGAGAGCTCTTAGACAGAGACCTCTTACAGAGAGCTCTTATAGAGAGAGCTCTTAGAGAGAGAGCTCTTATAGAGAGAGCTCTTATAGAGAGAGCTCTTATAGAGAGAGCTCTTAGAGAGAGAGCTCTTATAGAGAGAGCTCTTATAGAGAGAGCTCTTATAGAGAGAGCTCTTAGAGAGATAGAGAGCTCTTAGAGAGATAGAGAGCTCTTAGAGAGATAGAGAGCTCTTAGAGAGAGAGAGCTCTTAGAGAGAGAGCTCTTATAGAGAGAGCTCTTAGCGAGAGAGCTCTTATAGAGAGAGCTCTTAGAGAGAGAGCTCTTATAGAGAGAGCTCTTAGAGAGAGAGCTCTTATAGAGAGCTCTTAGAGAGAGATCTCTTATAGAGAGAGCTCTTAGAGAGAGAGCTCTTATAGAGAGCTCTTAGAGAGAGAGCTCTTAGAGAGAGATCTCTTAGAGAGAGAGCTCTTATAGAGAGAGCTCTTAGAGAGAGAGCTCTTAGAGAGAGACCTCTTAGAGAGAGAGCTCTTATAGAGAGAGCTCTTAGCGAGAGAGCTCTTATAGAGAGACCTCTTAGAGAGAGAGCTCTTATAGAGAGAGCTCTTAGCGAGAGAGCCCTTATAGAGAGAGCTCTTAGAGAGAGAGCTCTTAGAGAGAGAGCTCTTAGAGAGAGAGCTCTTAGAGAGAGAGCTCTTATAGAGAGCTCTTAGAGAGAGATCTCTTATAGAGAGAGCTCTTATAGAGAGACCTCTTAGAGAGAGAGCTCTTAGAGAGAGAGCTCTTAGAGAGAGAGCTCTTAGAGAGAGAGCTCTTATAGAGAGCTCTTAGAGAGAGATCTCTTATAGAGAGAGCTCTTAGAGAGAGAGCTCTTACAGAGACAGCTCTTAGAGAGAGAGCTCTTAGAGAGAGAGCTCTTATAGAGAGAGCTCTTAGAGAGAGAGCTCTTATAGAGAGAGCTCTTATAGAGAGAGCTCTTATAGAGAGAGCTCTTAGAGAGATAGAGAGCTCTTAGAGAGATAGAGAGCTCTTAGAGAGATAGAGAGCTCTTAGAGAGAGAGAGCTCTTAGAGAGAGAGAGCTCTTAGAGAGAGACCTCTTAGAGAGAGAGCTCTTATAGAGAGAGCTCTTAGAGAGAGACCTCTTAGAGAGAGAGCTCTTATAGAGAGACCTCTTAGAGAGAGAGCTCTTAGAGAGAGACCTCTTAGAGAGAGAGCTCTTATAGAGAGAGCTCTTAGCGAGAGAGCTCTTATAGAGAGAGCTCTTAGAGAGAGAGCTCTTATAGAGAGAGCTCTTAGAGAGAGAGCTCTTATAGAGAGCTCTTAGAGAGAGATCTCTTATAGAGAGAGCTCTTAGAGAGAGAGCTCTTATAGAGAGCTCTTAGAGAGAGAGCTCTTAGAGAGAGATCTCTTAGAGAGAGAGCTCTTATAGAGAGAGCTCTTAGAGAGAGAGCTCTTAGAGAGAGACCTCTTAGAGAGAGAGCTCTTATAGAGAGAGCTCTTAGCGAGAGAGCTCTTATAGAGAGACCTCTTAGAGAGAGAGCTCTTATAGAGAGAGCTCTTAGCGAGAGAGCTCTTATAGAGAGAGCTCTTAGAGAGAGAGCTCTTAGAGAGAGAGCTCTTAGAGAGAGAGCTCTTATAGAGAGCTTTTAGAGAGAGATCTCTTATAGAGAGAGCTCTTATAGAGAGACCTCTTAGAGAGAGAGCTCTTAGAGAGAGAGCTCTTAGAGAGAGATCTCTTAGAGAGAGAGCTCTTATAGAGAGAGCTCTTAGAGAGAGAGCTCTTAGAGAGAGACCTCTTAGAGAGAGAGCTCTTATAGAGAGAGCTCTTAGCGAGAGAGCTCTTATAGAGAGACCTCTTAGAGAGAGAGCTCTTATAGAGAGAGCTCTTAGCGAGAGAGCTCTTATAGAGAGAGCTCTTAGAGAGAGAGCTCTTAGAGAGAGAGCTCTTAGAGAGAGAGCTCTTAGAGAGAGAGCTCTTATAGAGAGCTCTTAGAGAGAGATCTCTTATAGAGAGAGCTCTTATAGAGAGCTCTTAGACAGAGACCTCTTACAGAGAGCTCTTATAGAGAGAGCTCTTAGAGAGAGAGCTCTTATAGAGAGAGCTCTTAGAGAGAGAGCTCTTATAGAGAGAGCTCTTAGAGAGAGAGCTCTTATAGAGAGAGCTCTTATAGAGAGAGCTCTTAGAGAGATAGAGAGCTCTTAGAGAGATAGAGAGCTCTTAGAGAGATAGAGAGCTCTTAGAGAGAGAGAGCTCT
The DNA here is from genome assembly GCA_964026355.1 of Pseudorhiza aurosa. Taxonomy (NCBI): domain Eukaryota; kingdom Metazoa; phylum Cnidaria; class Scyphozoa; order Rhizostomeae; family Lychnorhizidae; genus Pseudorhiza; species Pseudorhiza aurosa. The sequence continues at coordinate 6,563,557 of OZ032120.1, forward strand.
TAGAGAGAGAGAGCTCTTAGAGAGAGACCTCTTAGAGAGAGAGCTCTTATAGAGAGAGCTCTTAGAGAGAGAGCTCTTAGAGGGAGAGCTCTTATAGAAAGAGCTCTTATAGAGAGATCTCTTAGAGAGAGCTCTTATAGAGAGACCTCTTAGAGAGAGAGCTCTTAGAGAGAGACCTCTTAGAGAGAGACCTCTTAGAGAGAGAGCTCTTAGAGAGAGATCTCTTAGAGAGAGAGCTCTTATAGAGAGACCTCTTAGAGAGAGAGCTCTTATAGAGAGACCTCTTAGAGAGAGAGCTCTTAGAGAGAGACCTCTTAGAGAGAGAGCTCTTATAGAAAGAGCTCTTAGCGAGAGAGCTCTTATAGAGAGAGCTCTTATAGAGAGCTCTTAGAGAGAGAGCTCTTAGAGAGAGAGCTCTTAGAGAGAGAGCTCTTATAGAGAGCTCTTAGAGAGAGATCTCTTATAGAGAGAGCTCTTAGAGAGAGAGCTCTTATAGAGAGAGCTCTTAGAGAGAGACCTCTTAGAGAGAGAGCTCTTAGAGAGAGAGCTCTTATAGAGAGAGCTCTTAGAGAGAGAGCTCTTATAGAGGGAGCTCTTAGAGAGAGACCTCTTAGAGAGAGACCTCTTAGAGAGATAGAGAGCTCTTAGAGAGATAGAGAGCTCTTAGAGAGATAGAGAGCTCTTAGAGAGAGAGAGCTCTTAGAGAGAGAGAGCTCTTAGAGAGAGACCTCTTAGAGAGAGAGCTCTTATAGAGAGAGCTCTTAGAGAGAGAGCTCTTAGACAGAGACCTCTTACAGAGAGCTCTTATAGAGAGAGCTCTTAGAGAGAGAGCTCTTATAGAGAGAGCTCTTATAGAGAGAGCTCTTATAGAGAGAGCTCTTAGAGAGAGAGCTCTTATAGAGAGAGCTCTTATAGAGAGAGCTCTTATAGAGAGAGCTCTTAGAGAGATAGAGAGCTCTTAGAGAGATAGAGAGCTCTTAGAGAGATAGAGAGCTCTTAGAGAGAGAGAGCTCTTAGAGAGAGAGCTCTTATAGAGAGAGCTCTTAGCGAGAGAGCTCTTATAGAGAGAGCTCTTAGAGAGAGAGCTCTTATAGAGAGAGCTCTTAGAGAGAGAGCTCTTATAGAGAGCTCTTAGAGAGAGATCTCTTATAGAGAGAGCTCTTAGAGAGAGAGCTCTTATAGAGAGCTCTTAGAGAGAGAGCTCTTAGAGAGAGATCTCTTAGAGAGAGAGCTCTTATAGAGAGAGCTCTTAGAGAGAGAGCTCTTAGAGAGAGACCTCTTAGAGAGAGAGCTCTTATAGAGAGAGCTCTTAGCGAGAGAGCTCTTATAGAGAGACCTCTTAGAGAGAGAGCTCTTATAGAGAGAGCTCTTAGCGAGAGAGCTCTTATAGAGAGAGCTCTTAGAGAGAGAGCTCTTAGAGAGAGAGCTCTTAGAGAGAGAGCTCTTAGAGAGAGAGCTCTTATAGAGAGCTCTTAGAGAGAGATCTCTTATAGAGAGAGCTCTTATAGAGAGACCTCTTAGAGAGAGAGCTCTTAGAGAGAGAGCTCTTAGAGAGAGAGCTCTTAGAGAGAGAGCTCTTATAGAGAGCTCTTAGAGAGAGATCTCTTATAGAGAGAGCTCTTAGAGAGAGAGCTCTTATAGAGACAGCTCTTAGAGAGAGAGCTCTTAGAGAGAGACCTCTTATAGAGAGCTCTTAGACAGAGACCTCTTACAGAGAGCTCTTATAGAGAGAGCTCTTAGAGAGAGAGCTCTTATAGAGAGAGCTCTTAGAGAGAGAGCTCTTATAGAGAGAGCTCTTAGAGAGAGAGCTCTTATAGAGAGAGCTCTTATAGAGAGAGCTCTTATAGAGAGAGCTCTTAGAGAGATAGAGAGCTCTTAGAGAGATAGAGAGCTCTTAGAGAGATAGAGAGCTCTTAGAGAGAGAGAGCTCTTAGAGAGAGACCTCTTAGAGAGAGAGCTCTTATAGAGAGAGCTCTTAGAGAGAGACCTCTTAGAGAGAGAGCTCTTATAGAGAGACCTCTTAGAGAGAGAGCTCTTAGAGAGAGACCTCTTAGAGAGAGAGCTCTTATAGAGAGAGCTCTTAGCGAGAGAGCTCTTATAGAGAGAGCTCTTAGAGAGAGAGCTCTTATAGAGAGAGCTCTTAGAGAGAGAGCTCTTATAGAGAGCTCTTAGAGAGAGATCTCTTATAGAGAGAGCTCTTAGAGAGAGAGCTCTTATAGAGAGCTCTTAGAGAGAGAGCTCTTAGAGAGAGATCTCTTAGAGAGAGAGCTCTTATAGAGAGAGCTCTTAGAGAGAGAGCTCTTAGAGAGAGACCTCTTAGAGAGAGAGCTCTTATAGAGAGAGCTCTTAGCGAGAGAGCTCTTATAGAGAGACCTCTTAGAGAGAGAGCTCTTATAGAGAGAGCTCTTAGCGAGAGAGCTCTTATAGAGAGAGCTCTTAGAGAGAGAGCTCTTAGAGAGAGAGCTCTTAGAGAGAGAGCTCTTAGAGAGAGAGCTCTTATAGAGAGCTTTTAGAGAGAGATCTCTTATAGAGAGAGCTCTTATAGAGAGACCTCTTAGAGAGAGAGCTCTTAGAGAGAGAGCTCTTAGAGAGAGATCTCTTAGAGAGAGAGCTCTTATAGAGAGAGCTCTTAGAGAGAGAGCTCTTAGAGAGAGACCTCTTAGAGAGAGAGCTCTTATAGAGAGAGCTCTTAGCGAGAGAGCTCTTATAGAGAGACCTCTTAGAGAGAGAGCTCTTATAGAGAGAGCTCTTAGCGAGAGAGCTCTTATAGAGAGAGCTCTTAGAGAGAGAGCTCTTAGAGAGAGAGCTCTTAGAGAGAGAGCTCTTAGAGAGAGAGCTCTTATAGAGAGCTCTTAGAGAGAGATCTCTTATAGAGAGAGCTCTTATAGAGAGCTCTTAGACAGAGACCTCTTACAGAGAGCTCTTATAGAGAGAGCTCTTAGAGAGAGAGCTCTTATAGAGAGAGCTCTTAGAGAGAGAGCTCTTATAGAGAGAGCTCTTAGAGAGAGAGCTCTTATAGAGAGAGCTCTTATAGAGAGAGCTCTTAGAGAGATAGAGAGCTCTTAGAGAGATAGAGAGCTCTTAGAGAGATAGAGAGCTCTTAGAGAGAGAGAGCTCTTAGAGAGAGAGAGCTCTTAGAGAGAGACCTCTTAGAGAGAGAGCTCTTATAGAGAGAGCTCTTAGAGAGAGAGCTCTTAGAGGGAGAGCTCTTATAGAAAGAGCTCTTATAGAGAGATCTCTTAGAGAGAGCTCTTATAGAGAGACCTCTTAGAGAGAGAGCTCTTAGAGAGAGACCTCTTAGAGAGAGACCTCTTAGAGAGAGAGCTCTTAGAGAGAGATCTCTTAGAGAGAGAGCTCTTATAGAGAGACCTCTTAGAGAGAGAGCTCTTATAGAGAGACCTCTTAGAGAGAGAGCTCTTAGAGAGAGACCTCTTAGAGAGAGAGCTCTTATAGAGAGAGCTCTTAGCGAGAGAGCTCTTATAGAGAGAGCTCTTATAGAGAGCTCTTAGAGAGAGAGCTCTTAGAGAGAGAGCTCTTAGAGAGAGAGCTCTTATAGAGAGCTCTTAGAGAGAGATCTCTTATAGAGAGAGCTCTTAGAGAGAGAGCTCTTATAGAGAGAGCTCTTAGAGAGAGACCTCTTAGAGAGAGAGCTCTTAGAGAGAGAGCTCTTATAGAGAGAGCTCTTAGAGAGAGAGCTCTTATAGAGGGAGCTCTTAGAGAGAGACCTCTTAGAGAGAGACCTCTTAGAGAGATAGAGAGCTCTTAGAGAGATAGAGAGCTCTTAGAGAGATAGAGAGCTCTTAGAGAGAGAGAGCTCTTAGAGAGAGAGAGCTCTTAGAGAGAGACCTCTTAGAGAGAGAGCTCTTATAGAGAGAGCTCTTAGAGAGAGAGCTCTTAGACAGAGACCTCTTACAGAGAGCTCTTATAGAGAGAGCTCTTAGAGAGAGAGCTCTTATAGAGAGAGCTCTTATAGAGAGAGCTCTTATAGAGAGAGCTCTTAGAGAGAGAGCTCTTATAGAGAGAGCTCTTATAGAGAGAGCTCTTATAGAGAGAGCTCTTAGAGAGATAGAGAGCTCTTAGAGAGATAGAGAGCTCTTAGAGAGATAGAGAGCTCTTAGAGAGAGAGAGCTCTTAGAGAGAGAGCTCTTATAGAGAGAGCTCTTAGCGAGAGAGCTCTTATAGAGAGAGCTCTTAGAGAGAGAGCTCTTATAGAGAGAGCTCTTAGAGAGAGAGCTCTTATAGAGAGCTCTTAGAGAGAGATCTCTTATAGAGAGAGCTCTTAGAGAGAGAGCTCTTATAGAGAGCTCTTAGAGAGAGAGCTCTTAGAGAGAGATCTCTTAGAGAGAGAGCTCTTATAGAGAGAGCTCTTAGAGAGAGAGCTCTTAGAGAGAGACCTCTTAGAGAGAGAGCTCTTATAGAGAGAGCTCTTAGCGAGAGAGCTCTTATAGAGAGACCTCTTAGAGAGAGAGCTCTTATAGAGAGAGCTCTTAGCGAGAGAGCTCTTATAGAGAGAGCTCTTAGAGAGAGAGCTCTTATAGAGAGAGCTCTTAGCGAGAGAGCTCTTATAGAGAGACCTCTTAGAGAGAGAGCTCTTATAGAGAGAGCTCTTAGCGAGAGAGCTCTTATAGAGAGACCTCTTAGAGAGAGAGCTCTTAGAGAGAGAGCTCTTAGAGAGAGAGCTCTTAGAGAGAGAGCTCTTATAGAGAGCTCTTAGAGAGAGATCTCTTATAGAGAGAGCTCTTAGAGAGAGAGCTCTTATAGAGACAGCTCTTAGAGAGAGAGCTCTTAGAGAGAGACCTCTTATAGAGAGCTCTTAGACAGAGACCTCTTACAGAGAGCTCTTATAGAGAGAGCTCTTAGAGAGAGAGCTCTTATAGAGAGAGCTCTTAGAGAGAGAGCTCTTATAGAGAGAGCTCTTAGAGAGAGAGCTCTTATAGAGAGAGCTCTTATAGAGAGAGCTCTTATAGAGAGAGCTCTTAGAGAGATAGAGAGCTCTTAGAGAGATAGAGAGCTCTTAGAGAGATAGAGAGCTCTTAGAGAGAGAGAGCTCTTAGAGAGAGACCTCTTAGAGAGAGAGCTCTTATAGAGAGAGCTCTTAGAGAGAGACCTCTTAGAGAGAGAGCTCTTATAGAGAGACCTCTTAGAGAGAGAGCTCTTAGAGAGAGACCTCTTAGAGAGAGAGCTCTTATAGAGAGAGCTCTTAGCGAGAGAGCTCTTATAGAGAGAGCTCTTAGAGAGAGAGCTCTTATAGAGAGAGCTCTTAGAGAGAGAGCTCTTATAGAGAGCTCTTAGAGAGAGATCTCTTATAGAGAGAGCTCTTAGAGAGAGAGCTCTTATAGAGAGCTCTTAGAGAGAGAGCTCTTAGAGAGAGATCTCTTAGAGAGAGAGCTCTTATAGAGAGAGCTCTTAGAGAGAGAGCTCTTAGAGAGAGACCTCTTAGAGAGAGAGCTCTTATAGAGAGCTCTTAGAGAGAGAGCTCTTAGAGAGAGAGCTCTTATAGAGAGAGCTCTTAGAGAGAGAGCTCTTAGAGAGAGACCTCTTAGAGAGAGACCTCTTACAGAGAGCTCTTATAGAGAGAGCTCTTAGAGAGAGAGCTCTTAGAGAGAGAGCTCTTATAGAGAGAGCTCTTAGAGAGAGAGCTCTTAGAGAGAGAGCTCTTAGAGAGAGACCTCTTACAGAGAGCTCTTATAGAGAGAGCTCTTAGAGAGAGAGCTCTTATAGAGAGAGCTCTTAGAGAGAGAGCTCTTATAGAGAGAGCTCTTAGAGAGAGAGCTCTTATAGAGAGAGCTCTTATAGAGAGAGCTCTTATAGAGAGAGCTCTTAGAGAGATAGAGAGCTCTTAGAGAGATAGAGAGCTCTTAGAGAGATAGAGAGCTCTTAGAGAGAGAGAGCTCTTAGAGAGAGACCTCTTAGAGAGAGAGCTCTTATAGAGAGAGCTCTTAGAGAGAGACCTCTTAGAGAGAGAGCTCTTATAGAGAGACCTCTTAGAGAGAGAGCTCTTAGAGAGAGACCTCTTAGAGAGAGAGCTCTTATAGAGAGAGCTCTTAGCGAGAGAGCTCTTATAGAGAGAGCTCTTAGAGAGAGAGCTCTTATAGAGAGAGCTCTTAGAGAGAGAGCTCTTATAGAGAGCTCTTAGAGAGAGATCTCTTATAGAGAGAGCTCTTAGAGAGAGAGCTCTTATAGAGAGCTCTTAGAGAGAGAGCTCTTAGAGAGAGATCTCTTAGAGAGAGAGCTCTTATAGAGAGAGCTCTTAGAGAGAGAGCTCTTAGAGAGAGACCTCTTAGAGAGAGAGCTCTTATAGAGAGAGCTCTTAGCGAGAGAGCTCTTATAGAGAGACCTCTTAGAGAGAGAGCTCTTATAGAGAGAGCTCTTAGCGAGAGAGCTCTTATAGAGAGAGCTCTTAGAGAGAGAGCTCTTAGAGAGAGAGCTCTTAGAGAGAGAGCTCTTAGAGAGAGAGCTCTTATAGAGAGCTTTTAGAGAGAGATCTCTTATAGAGAGAGCTCTTATAGAGAGACCTCTTAGAGAGAGAGCTCTTAGAGAGAGAGCTCTTAGAGAGAGATCTCTTAGAGAGAGAGCTCTTATAGAGAGACCTCTTAGAGAGAGAGCTCTTAGAGAGAGACCTCTTAGAGAGAGAGCTCTTATAGAGAGAGCTCTTAGCGAGAGAGCTCTTATAGAGAGAGCTCTTAGAGAGAGAGCTCTTAGAGAGAGAGCTCTTAGAGAGAGAGCTCTTAGAGAGAGAGCTCTTATAGAGAGCTCTTAGAGAGAGATCTCTTATAGAGAGAGCTCTTAGAGAGAGAGCTCTTATAGAGACAGCTCTTAGAGAGAGAGCTCTTAGAGAGAGACCTCTTATAGAGAGCTCTTAGACAGAGACCTCTTACAGAGAGCTCTTATAGAGAGAGCTCTTAGAGAGAGAGCTCTTATAGAGAGAGCTCTTAGAGAGAGAGCTCTTATAGAGAGAGCTCTTAGAGAGAGAGCTCTTATAGAGAGAGCTCTTATAGAGAGAGCTCTTAGAGAGATAGAGAGCTCTTAGAGAGATAGAGAGCTCTTAGAGAGATAGAGAGCTCTTAGAGAGAGAGAGCTCTTAGAGAGAGAGAGCTCTTAGAGAGAGACCTCTTAGAGAGAGAGCTCTTATAGAGAGAGCTCTTAGAGAGAGAGCTCTTAGAGGGAGAGCTCTTATAGAAAGAGCTCTTATAGAGAGATCTCTTAGAGAGAGCTCTTATAGAGAGACCTCTTAGAGAGAGAGCTCTTAGAGAGAGACCTCTTAGAGAGAGACCTCTTAGAGAGAGAGCTCTTAGAGAGAGAGCTCTTAGAGAGAGATCTCTTAGAGAGAGAGCTCTTATAGAGAGACCTCTTAGAGAGAGAGCTCTTAAAGAGAGAGCTCTTATAGAGAGAGCTCTTAGCGAGAGAGCTCTTATAGAGAGAGCTCTTATAGAGAGCTCTTAGAGAGAGAGCTCTTAGAGAGAGAGCTCTTATAGAGAGAGCTCTTAGCGAGAGAGCTCTTATAGAGAGAGCTCTTAGAGAGAGAGCTCTTATAGAGAGAGCTCTTAGAGAGAGAGCTCTTATAGAGAGCTCTTAGAGAGAGATCTCTTATAGAGAGAGCTCTTAGAGAGAGAGCTCTTATAGAGAGCTCTTAGAGAGAGAGCTCTTAGAGAGAGATCTCTTAGAGAGAGAGCTCTTATAGAGAGAGCTCTTAGAGAGAGAGCTCTTAGAGAGAGACCTCTTAGAGAGAGAGCTCTTATAGAGAGCTCTTAGAGAGAGAGCTCTTAGAGAGAGAGCTCTTATAGAGAGAGCTCTTAGAGAGAGAGCTCTTAGAGAGAGACCTCTTAGAGAGAGACCTCTTACAGAGAGCTCTTATAGAGAGAGCTCTTAGAGAGAGAGCTCTTAGAGAGAGAGCTCTTATAGAGAGAGCTCTTAGAGAGAGAGCTCTTAGAGAGAGAGCTCTTAGAGAGAGACCTCTTACAGAGAGCTCTTATAGAGAGAGCTCTTAGAGAGAGAGCTCTTATAGAGAGAGCTCTTAGAGAGAGAGCTCTTATAGAGAGAGCTCTTAGAGAGAGAGCTCTTATAGAGAGAGCTCTTATAGAGAGAGCTCTTATAGAGAGAGCTCTTAGAGAGATAGAGAGCTCTTAGAGAGATAGAGAGCTCTTAGAGAGATAGAGAGCTCTTAGAGAGAGAGAGCTCTTAGAGAGAGACCTCTTAGAGAGAGAGCTCTTATAGAGAGAGCTCTTAGAGAGAGACCTCTTAGAGAGAGAGCTCTTATAGAGAGACCTCTTAGAGAGAGAGCTCTTAGAGAGAGACCTCTTAGAGAGAGAGCTCTTATAGAGAGAGCTCTTAGCGAGAGAGCTCTTATAGAGAGAGCTCTTAGAGAGAGAGCTCTTATAGAGAGAGCTCTTAGAGAGAGAGCTCTTATAGAGAGCTCTTAGAGAGAGATCTCTTATAGAGAGAGCTCTTAGAGAGAGAGCTCTTATAGAGAGCTCTTAGAGAGAGAGCTCTTAGAGAGAGATCTCTTAGAGAGAGAGCTCTTATAGAGAGAGCTCTTAGAGAGAGAGCTCTTAGAGAGAGACCTCTTAGAGAGAGAGCTCTTATAGAGAGAGCTCTTAGCGAGAGAGCTCTTATAGAGAGACCTCTTAGAGAGAGAGCTCTTATAGAGAGAGCTCTTAGCGAGAGAGCTCTTATAGAGAGAGCTCTTAGAGAGAGAGCTCTTAGAGAGAGAGCTCTTAGAGAGAGAGCTCTTAGAGAGAGAGCTCTTATAGAGAGCTTTTAGAGAGAGATCTCTTATAGAGAGAGCTCTTATAGAGAGACCTCTTAGAGAGAGAGCTCTTAGAGAGAGAGCTCTTAGAGAGAGATCTCTTAGAGAGAGAGCTCTTATAGAGAGACCTCTTAGAGAGAGAGCTCTTAGAGAGAGACCTCTTAGAGAGAGAGCTCTTATAGAGAGAGCTCTTAGCGAGAGAGCTCTTATAGAGAGAGCTCTTAGAGAGAGAGCTCTTAGAGAGAGAGCTCTTAGAGAGAGAGCTCTTAGAGAGAGAGCTCTTATAGAGAGCTCTTAGAGAGAGATCTCTTATAGAGAGAGCTCTTAGAGAGAGAGCTCTTATAGAGACAGCTCTTAGAGAGAGAGCTCTTAGAGAGAGACCTCTTATAGAGAGCTCTTAGACAGAGACCTCTTACAGAGAGCTCTTATAGAGAGAGCTCTTAGAGAGAGAGCTCTTATAGAGAGAGCTCTTAGAGAGAGAGCTCTTATAGAGAGAGCTCTTAGAGAGAGAGCTCTTATAGAGAGAGCTCTTATAGAGAGAGCTCTTAGAGAGATAGAGAGCTCTTAGAGAGATAGAGAGCTCTTAGAGAGATAGAGAGCTCTTAGAGAGAGAGAGCTCTTAGAGAGAGAGAGCTCTTAGAGAGAGACCTCTTAGAGAGAGAGCTCTTATAGAGAGAGCTCTTAGAGAGAGAGCTCTTAGAGGGAGAGCTCTTATAGAAAGAGCTCTTATAGAGAGATCTCTTAGAGAGAGCTCTTATAGAGAGACCTCTTAGAGAGAGAGCTCTTAGAGAGAGACCTCTTAGAGAGAGACCTCTTAGAGAGAGAGCTCTTAGAGAGAGAGCTCTTAGAGAGAGATCTCTTAGAGAGAGAGCTCTTATAGAGAGACCTCTTAGAGAGAGAGCTCTTAAAGAGAGAGCTCTTATAGAGAGAGCTCTTAGCGAGAGAGCTCTTATAGAGAGAGCTCTTATAGAGAGCTCTTAGAGAGAGAGCTCTTAGAGAGAGAGCTCTTAGAGAGAGAGCTCTTATAGAGAGCTCTTAGAGAGAGATCTCTTATAGAGAGAGCTCTTAGAGAGAGAGCTCTTATAGAGAGAGCTCTTAGAGAGAGACCTCTTAGAGAGAGAGCTCTTAGAGAGAGAGCTCTTATAGAGAGAGCTCTTAGAGAGAGAGCTCTTATAGAGGGAGCTCTTAGAGAGAGACCTCTTAGAGAGAGACCTCTTAGAGAGAGAGCTCTTATAGAGAGCTCTTAGAGAGAGAGCTCTTAGAGAGAGAGCTCTTATAGAGAGAGCTCTTAGAGAGAGACCTCTTAGAGAGAGACCTCTTAGATAGAGATCTCTTAGAGAGAGACCTCTTAGAGAGAGCTCTTAGAGAGACACCTCTTAGAGAGAGACCTCTTAGATAGAGATCTCTTAGAGAGAGACCTCTTAGAGAGAGACCTCTTAGAGAGAGAGCTCTTATAGAGAGCTCTTAGAGAGAGAGCTCTTATAGAGAGATCTCTTAGAGAGAGATCTCTTAGAGAGAGACCTCTTAGAGAGAGAGCTCTTATAGAGAGAGCTCTTAGAGAGAGACCTCTTATAGAGAGAGCTCTTAGAGAGAGACCTCTTAGAGAGAGAGCTCTTATAGAGAGCTCTTAGAGAGAGAGCTCTTAGAGAGAGACCTCTTAGAGAGAGAGCTCTTATAGAGAGCTCTTAGAGAGAGAGCTCTTAGAGAGAGACCTCTTAGATAGAGATCTCTTAGAGAGAGACCTCTTAGAGAGAGACCTCTTAGAGAGAGAGCTCTTATAGAGAGCTCTTAGAGAGAGACCTCTTAGAGAGAGACCTCTTAGAGAGAGAGCTCTTATAGAGAGAGCTCTTAGAGAGAGATCTCTTAGAGAGAGATCTCTTAGAGAGAGACCTCTTAGATAGAGATCTCTTAGAGAGAGACCTCTTAGAGAGAGACCTCTTAGAGAGAGAGCTCTTATAGAGAGAGCTCTTAGAGAGAGACCTCTTAGAGAGAGAGCTCTTATAGAGAGAGCTCTTAGAGAGAGATCTCTTAGAGAGAGATCTCTTAGAGAGAGACCTCTTAGATAGAGATCTCTTAGAGAGAGACCTCTTAGAGAGAGACCTCTTAGAGAGAGAGCTCTTATAGAGAGAGCTCTTAGAGAGAGACCTCTTAGAGAGAGACCTCTTAGAGAGAGAGCTCTTAGAGAGAGACCTCTTAGAGAGAGAGCTCTTAGAGAGAGACCTCTTATAGAGAGAGCTCTTAGAGAGAGAGCTCTTATAGAGAGAGCTCTTAGAGAGAGAGCTCTTAGAGAGAGATCTCTTAGAGAGAGACCTCTTAGAGAGAGACCTCTTAGAGAGAGAGCTCTTATAGAGAGAGCTCTTAGAGAGAGACCTCTTAGAGAGAGACCTCTTAGAGAGAGACCTCTTATAGAGAGAGCTCTGATGGGGAGCTCTTAGAGAGAGACCTCTTAGAGAGAGACCTCTTATAGAGAGAGCTCTGATGGGGAGCTCTTAGAGAGAGAGCTCTTAGAGAGAGCTCTTATAGAGAGCTCCTAGAGACAGTTCTTAGAGAGAGAGCTCTTTGAGAGAGAACTCTTGTCGAGAGCTCTTAGAGGGAGAGCTCTTATAGAGAGAGCTCTCATAGAGAGAGCTCTTAGAGACAGCTCTTAGAGACAGCTCTGAGAGAGACAGCTTCTAGAGAGAGCTCTGAGAAATAGCTCTGTTTCTCTCTTAAAGCTCTCTCCCTGTCTGTGTCTCTCTAAAAGCTCTCTATCTCTAAGAGGTCTCCCTCCGTATCTGTAAGAGTTCTCTCTTCCTTTAAGAGCTATTTTCTTCTCTAGGAGCTGTCTCTTTCTGTAAGAGTGTTCCCTCTCCTTGGCTCTCTATGGTGCCACTACTTCGCCAAGAGATTTATTCCACAAAGTCATATTTGCATTCCTTCTTTACCTAATCAAAGTGTTCCTATAAATGAAAGCAGAGATAGTGAAGTAACATGAGTATTGATAAATCGTATCCAATCAAGAAATTTTAAAGGTTCATTCATGAGAACTATCATTTTGATTAAATATTCAGTTTGAATGAGAATCCAAACCATCATACACGATACTTTTGTCAATTTTGACCAATTTTCGATAGAAGAAAATGCATTGCTGTAAAGTAAGATTAGCATAGGCTGGCTTTTGAAGTAATATGTATGGCCATGATGCTATTATTTTCTTTAATTTTCATATAACGGTTGTCCTGGCGTTTTTGCTATTTAACTTTGAAAACCAGCTTTTTGTATCGTAGAGCTTTACGGATTTAATAAGACTGAGTAGCTGTGTTTGCCATACGCTCGTCTATAGATTCTTCGAAGTTTCCTTTTGCAAGTTGAAAAATATGCTTTGATTAACCTGCGCTCTTTCTATCAGATTGCAAGGAGATAACGTTAGCTGTCGACGAGCTTTCCAAAGAGCTGTCCAAACAAATGTTGAATCACCAGAACAACTCTGTGAGGCATTTTTAATGTTTGAGCGAGCCGAGGGTAAGTCGCTTAATGGGCTTCAAAGGAAAAGGCTCGGTTGCACGTGCAGAGAAACGTACATGAGCATTTCCTTCTTATTTTCACAGCAAAGATACTTTATAGCGGGGATAGGCCGTTGATTTTTCCCTGGAGCCACACGAGGAACATAATAATAAATGTTCAAAAGTCGCCCCAGCAGGCTGAAAACCAAGTTTATGTCATATTTTTGTATCTGTTTGTAAAGAGAGCAGGAAATGGCATAGCTTTGATAAACTGCTAAGAGCATTTGTTATAGGCAAACAATGAAAAGTCCCAAAATAGCATTTGGCAAGCAGAATTGGAACAATCCTTTGCCATGTGTGACTCGTATTAGTGAAAATCTTAGTCATATTCACTCTAATGCAAATTTCAAGTTTCATATACAATTGAAAGTTGTTTTAAAACTTAAAGCATTTGAAACAAATTTAGTGCATAGATAAGATGAAATCCCAAAAGGTTTACTTTGTAATTTCCAATAAACCTTTCACGGGCCAGGCCAGTCAGATTGGCCCATGGGCCATCCAATGCCAGATCTGTTTTAGGAGGACTTCGTAGGTTTGAAGATACACGAAGATAGTTATGAGTCTCATGGACCTATTGAGGTGACAAGTTTTATAATGCACCTTGCTTTGGTTTACCAATGCGACTCCTTGTCAGTTAATGTTTCTCACGGGCTTATCTCACTCCTGTCACCAAAGACACTGGTACATATTGTCATTTTTATTGGAGTCTTTAAAGATATTTACAATATCAGTTTAAAGTCTCCCGAAATGTTATGATGCAAAATCTTTCCTCGCAGGTACTCGTGAGCAGTTGGAGTCGGCATTACAAAGGAGTGAAGCACTCATCAAGAAACTCCAAGAAAAGCGCATTAAAGTGAGTTATTTCAGAATTAGCTAGGATTAACAAGGTCATGTATATATTTGTTTGAAGCGCTCCTATGCTTTCTAAATAGCATAAGAAGGTGACTAAGATTTTTTCAAGAATATCCTGGCCATCCCTCTCGATGTGTCTGTATAAAGAGGTTCTTCCAGTTCTTCTCTCTCTAAGGTGGTTTTCGCAATTAGCAGGACGTTGCTTTGATCGTTGGTCGCATGGTCTCGAAGCATAGATGTATTCGAAGCTGGTTTGTGTGTGAAGTGTGGGTGTATGATTTATTATATGTTACGACTTGAAATGAAAGCACCTTCTGCGATAACCATTAGCCTGAAGACGATGGAGTGGTGATTGGTTACATTTCATCTCATTTAGGAAGTAACAAAAGAGGCGGAGAAGGAAGCTGAGTACGAATTGAAAAAGGAGAAACAAAAACAAGCAAAGCAGCTGAAAAATAAGCAGAATAGGAAATTGGGGATGCAGCAAACTTTGGAAGGGAAAAGCAAGACATTTGATAAAAATGTATGTTTACGTTATGCGAAAATAGGTTTTTGTTACTTGATGCGATGTGAAGCTCAATCATTCATTGATTTACATTGCATTGCATCGCTTTGAGTTGAATTACATTGCATTGGGTTGGATACATTACATAGGATTACAGTGAGTTGCGTTACAGTGTATTGCATTGCGTTACATTGCATTGAACTACATTGCACCTCATTGCATAACACAGCACCGCATCATATTCCATTGCTGTGAGATGCACTGTTGTACAATCAGCTGCATTTCATCAAGTGGCATTCACATTACATTACATGCCGTACTAATCTTTGTTTTCATCTTTTTCATGTTACAAAAAAATACAATGCTTTTTGGTTTTGTGCCTAAGTTTCTATTTAAGTTCCGGTATCATGACAAGAACATGAGAATAAGAATGCATCATAAAAGTAACAACTGAATTGTTTTCAAATTTTAAAGAAGAAGGGGGATAAAAAGCGGAAGATGCCCAATGAAAATCAAGGAAAAGGGGTTATCGAAGAGCCGCCTTTAAAAAAGGTGAAAGGTAATGAAAAATTCATCATAACCATTATCTAAGAAAAACCTCATCAGAATTCACTATTACATACTAGTGAAATTGGTATATTCTTTTCCAAGGCATCGGTATACATTATTTATTATTCTATTCAAGATACACGTTGATAACAGCAGCAGCTGAAGTGTGCATCATGTATAAGTATTCGTCTTATTATATTATCAAGGTTTCGATAGCTTTGAGTAGCACTGCGTGATACCAGTCTCGACAGGGTATTTCCAGGGTAAAAAGGGGCAGTTGGCACACCAGTTCCTGCACGTGTCTACTATGTGAACGACGTACCGGTTTTGAGACACCCTCGTTCTCTCATTACTTTCGCCCTCTCTCCGACCATCCAGCAGTAAATGGATACCTGGCGTTAAGCGTGAAGCGGGGGGAGGGGGAGGGGGATAAAGTACAGCGAGGAAGGAACTGGCCACCCTACCTCGCAATGCCGTGGCTCAGAATGGTTCTTCTCTAACAATGTGCACTCCGTTTCAAGTATGGACTCAAGTTTACTGGTACACTGTAAACAATTTGCCAAAAGTCGTCAAGGGTTTAGTTCCTGTTTATGAGAAGAGTAAGAGAACGGAAATTGCATTGGCTCGAAGTCTGCGCATGATTTTTAGGGCATGAGTCAATTGCGATGGTGATTTTTTTTTAAAACAGTGAAATTAATTCCATTATTTTTAGAGGGCTTCTTCGTAACGAAATTGTTTCCTTTCAACCTTGAGTTTTTCCTTTGGTCTTTACGAAATCCTTTCATTTAATACATGTTCTGTGCTTTTTTTGCCGCATTGCTTCCTGTTGCATCAGAGGCCAACAATGGAAATGTCGATAGCGCGCAGAGTGGGGATACAAAAAGTGGCACAGAAGTCGAAATGGACGGCCAATTTCACAAGGAGGAGATGAGGTTGCTACTGTATTCGATGCTATTTCTTTGAAAATTATTAGTGATTTAGGGCATACCTCATGATGACTATGATGCTAGTTATAATACAGTGTTTACACAAGACAATTCAGTCTGCTGCAATACATCATCTGCTATTTACAGAAAACGGGAAACCTGTTTTTGAAAGCACAATGAAAGTAACACGTTTGAAGGCCTATATTTTTAGAACCAAATGCAACAAAAAAATTATTGATGTCTTATGATTTCCAACCTCCCTTCTGGTCAACTTCTATGTATTCTTAGAAAATTTCATCTATAACTTGAAAATGAGGTTTAATGACGTCGAAAGGTCAGTCGAACCTCCCATCACTGAATCATTACTTAATGTTTGGAACATAGTTATTGAAAAGCGTTTCTAACCGGACTAAGCTAGACATACCAGAGTCTGGTTATACCATTCAGCAATATCTCAGATGGATTGGTAAGAGATAAGTTATTGATTTGATTAAATGGTTTTGATTTGTTACTTTTTCTTTAAGCGAGGAAGTAAAGGAAAGAACTGTGTTCCTCAGTAATCTTCTATTCAGTGTAAATGAAATTGGGTTGAAAAATCTTTTCAGTTCGGTATGTATCATACAATCTGTAAATTCTAGAACGTTATAGATGTAAGATATACCGGTTCTATTCGGTAAACTCTCAAATTCTGATGAATCTTTCACAAGTACTGCTGTGGCATTATAGAGTGAATGGTGCTACTTAGGGCTGGTTTCCAATGCGGCGATTATGGGTGCGCGACCCGTCCAACACCTATTAGAGCATGCGCACTTCGTAACCCTTGCTGAGACCATGCAATTGCAAGCGGAGCGCGCGATCAGTTTTGAGAGTTGAATCAAGTTGAACATTATTGTGACCAAAAAACGCGCAGCCAGTCACATCACTTCACAGTTGATTTGCATGTGTGATGTGGTTTGTCTTTTCTATGGGAATTGGATGTCTTAAGCTGAAGTTGCATCGTCGTTGTTAACACGCCTGCACGGCAATCAAATTGCAAGCGGCGAAGATTCTCCTGAGAATAGTCTTCCAACATCAAATGATCTTTCTCGTGAGCTGGAAAGGGTGGATGAAACCCAAGGGCAAGTAGGCCATGTGCATGAGTACTGCTGGTCGAAAAGTTTCATCTCTCGAACAAGCAAATTAAATTCACCTGTTTCCTTCCGTTTCTTGTAAATCCTTCTGTCCCAAAACATTCTCTTTGTTGACATTTCCGCTCTAATCCACGTTCTTCTCTTCAAAATCAAGAGCAACAGAGTTCGTCTTCTGCTGAGCGCCACCTTGCTGTCTTTGTTGAAGTGGGATTGGCGCCAATTTTTCATGACCTGGAAACTGTGCGTGCGATTGCAAGCGAGCGAGCGAGCGATCGTACGGAGCTGGCGACTAAATTCGCCAAACTGGAAACCGGCCTTTAAAGAGAGCGTCTATTACGAGAGACGTCTATCAAAAAGTCAGCCTTCTGCAATAGCGACCAATGAATTTTAAACCCATTTTACTTAATGTGAAAGTCATCATCAATAAAGATTCTTTAAATCTATCTCAGAAAAAAGAATTCAGAAACTATCGTTTAGATAAATTTTCAGGAGAAAATATAGAACTCAAATAACACTATCTTGTTCGCCATGAATTTGCCTGCCGATGGTCATTTTAATAACTTTGCAATCACTGGTCATAGCCAGTAAGACTTGGACATGAAATAGAGTCCCATCTTGGTCGCACTATAGCACCCGAGCTCCGAATATTTTGTTTTGATTTGCAGTGTGGAGACATAAATGAAGTCAGAATTGTACGAAATGCAACCGGTCGCTCTAAAGGTTATGCATACCTTGAATTTGAAAATAAGGTCAGCATCACTTGTTAATATCAGTACGTATTGTCCCCGCTTTTCTAAATCTCATTCATACATGACTAGTCACACAGGCATGTACTATCAATAGGTGTCAGAAATCTCCCGATGATCTTTTTTCCAAGAGGGAAATTTTGAACATCTTCAAGCGCCTTCAAATTTTGAACTTTTTATGCTTTGTTATCAATACTAGTTACCTGATGGGATAAAAATTAATAAAGGAAACAAATGGCAACTCCAAAAAGCTTAAAGATTTGATATTGAGAGTGGGATGAACTATTCGTACGCATGACAGAGATCTACCAATGTTCCTTCTAAACCACGACAATCGAAGTGCTCAAGAAGAGCTATATTAATCGATGAAAAAAGTTGGTTTCTAGATTGGGTTGTGTCTGAGAAAGTTGTTGCCTGTATATTCATTGATTGCTGCTCAAATTCGAGTTGGCGTATTACTTCTAGGAATGCCATTAAAAATGCTTTAATGTACTCGAAGTTTTATTTTGAAGTTTAGCGTCAGTATGTTTACATACCAAATCTTGACAACACGATCAACTTCAAACCATGAATCTAAATTTTTTGTGTTACCAATGTTTTGCCAGACTTCAACGGAAAAAGCACTTCTTATGGATCGGACTTTGCTCGAAGGGCGTCCTGTTTTCGTGTCACCTTGCTTAGACAAGGCAAAGAATGAGCAGCCTCAGTTTCGGGTGAGAATTTACTAAAATACATCCATATCAGCGTTGAAACAGTTTGTTATTATCAGTGTAGAGTCTTTCTGTTCAAATTTACGACGTTTAAGTTGTGGACATGAATCCTACACAGCTCATGATTAGAGCACCACCGCTGTTGAAGGCACCGGGAAGCAATCTCATAAATATCTACTTCCCTGGAAAAGTTCTTAGTCCTTTCTCTGGTTTCTGCATTCCTCACAACTGAGCGTGCCATTACGGTTGTCATAATTCGTTCATTTTTCTATTCAGTATTAAGCTAGATGTACGGACACGTCAACGTTATCAAAAAGCATTTTAGTCGGTTCTCGGTAAATAAGCCTGACTGTGAACCCCTTGTCTTAAATAAAGGAGACCTGGCTTATTCCATATGAAGTGAATGATTCGAATCCTTTCATCGATTGAAATTCTTTAGTGATGAGAATGGTCAGCTTTTAGATCCGGGTCATTTGGACCCTACACGTGTCTCTGATTTTCAATTTGCTTATTCAAGAACCCGTGGACATTAACTGCCTTCTTTGCATCCTTATAGTATGCACTGACGATTGATAAGCACACTGTTTTCGTCACAAACATCCCTTTTGAGGCGTCCAAAGAAGAGCTAGAGGAAATATTTGCAAATGTAAGCAACTACTTCGGCCTGTTTTAAATAGTTCTGGTCATTGATATCTCATGATATTTGTAATGATAATCATTATTGTTGTCACCTTTTGTTGTCACCATTACAATTATAATTACGATTTGTTTATAGAGCACAGAGGGGATATCACGAGACCTCCCAAAATAAAACAGTAACGTCAAGTGAATAATAATAATAATAATGATATTGTATATTGAGCATATCCACTAAATATGTGGCTCTTCCACCCTCAAAAGACAACAAAAAGGGAAATGGAGAAAACCCATTTATAAAAATATTAAAAGCAGTTGCCCAGTTAAGCATAACCAAATTTACGACTTCAATTAGAAGTTTGAAGAGAAATAAAAAGGAAAAACTTGCATGTATACATTTTTGTTAAATCCTTGTTTCTTCCTATCTTTCTCTGCGTGTGGTTCGTGCTTTTTACTAAAAATTTCTAACCGTACTGCTTGATTCCGATATTCAGACTGGAGAGATAAAAGAAGTTCGAATTGTAACAAACAGGTCAGGGAGGTCCAAAGGATTTGCATACATTGAATACACGGATGAGGTACTGTTACTGATCTCATTTGTACCATCGATCTTTTGGTCTCCCATGTTCTCCTTATACTCCACTCTGTCAGACTATAGAACAACCTAATTCACTTTCTGCGCTGCACTGCACCTTACGGCGTTGCACTCTATCTTATCCACTGTATTTTTTATATGATTCTTCTAACTAGATGTCAAAGGTAGACAGTTGAACACTGAGAAGCTTTTTGCTAATCGGGTAGTGTCCAAGTCCTTCCTCTCGATGTAACAACACCTCGTGATTCCGACGCCTAGAATTACAGAGAGCTGGCGACTCTCCTCACTAAAAGTAAAAGTTTAGCTAAAGGTGGATTTGAACCACTTACTATATGATTAATGCGCAACATTATCACCATTGAGCCATCCTGACCTACCGTATTCGGCTTTGTCGCAGTTTTCTGTACACTACTATTTTACATTAAAATTTACTGTCTTTTGTTCAACTCTGCTTCTCTGTCCAGTACTTTAAGTGACCTGCTCTTGATATTTTAAGACATCTGCTTCCAACGCTGTGCTGAGACTTGATGGGCAGACAATTAAAGGACGGCCTGTAAACGTAGCTATATCAAAAGCTCCTCCACGTAAAGAGAAATCAGTGACAATTGAAAGAAAACAAGATCATCATGCACCAATGCAGTATGGAAGGTTTGTAGAAATGATAAAATGTCGCTTTATATATATTTCAACGCTGTATGACAACAGTTAACATGACAACAGGTCATATTATAAGGGTCTTTGCTCAGTTGAGTTTTTAAGGGGATGTTTACCGCCTAATTCCGAACTCTATCTCACAAATAATCATTCATCCCAATGACACAAATTTATGGAACGTATTGCCTTCTTGCTTTCCTGAATCTTACAACCTGCCATCGTTCAAATCTAAGACCAACAAACTCGATCTTATATCTCTCCTGTTAGCGTTTTGGTTTCTTATTTCCTCCTTGGTTGGGGCTTTGTATAGGCCACCATGGCCTTTCCTCAACATAACTCACTAAAAAAAGTTGTTAGACCACATGCCTTACGTGCTAAAGGCCATGGGCTCGGGTTAATGGGTACCTGGCGTTAAGCTTGGGGTTAAGTGGAGTAAGGAAAGGAACTGGCCCCTCTACTTCAGAATGGTGTGGCTCAGGATGGTACCTCTCTAATAGGGTGTTCACCGATGTACGTGCCAAGTATGGGACTCAATTGAACTTTACATCAACTGGAAAACTAAGGCATTATAAAAAAATCGCATTTTTTATTCTTGGTGAGCAAAATTAAACTGCCGTGAGGTAGCAACAGTGGGATCTGGACTAAAAAGTTGTAAGTTTTCTTCAAGTAGGGTTTTCTTACTAGGAATTCAATTTAATTATCAGAGGATGTCCCTGTGTTGTTATATATTAATAGAATGATAATATGCTTACGTTGCAGTCGAGGCAGATCAAAGACACAACTCGCCATGGTACCTCGAGCAATCCACGCTTCCAAACCAACTGATATTAAACAGGAAAAGGGCAAAGAAGATCAGAAGAAAGAAACCACAATGAACAATGATGACTTCAGAAAATTCCTGTCAAGATGATGAAAGGATTTCTTTAAAGATTTCGAAGCTGAATGCCGTTCATCATTTGCCGTCCATATGTTGGCAGCAGAAGCAGCGCGAAAGGCCCTTTGCTAGAAATGCTTTTGCTAGAGCCTCGATTCAGATACAGTGAATCACGTATGTTGCTAGTAACCGCAACACGAGTACGTTTTGCATCATTGCGAGCTTTGCTTTATCAAGATGTTATCACACGCATATTCGATTTCAATATGCCTGATTTCATTCGCTTGAAAACTTGCCTTCAAGTTGGATTCCACGTTAGAAATATTTTCCATTCAACGTAAAATTTTTCTTCAAAAATTGACTGCTTAACTTTGGAAATTAGAAATGACTGTTACTGTTGCTTCTACATGAAAGTGTCTCAAAAAGCCGTCTCCATTTGTGATTCTATTGTGATTTTTGCATGCTTAAATTTTGCAAAGTTACTCACGCCATCGTTAAAAAGCAGCATTCCATAAATGGCTGTCGCTTTCCAAGAAAGGCAGAACACTCCCTAAATTGTCAGACTTTGGTTAAAGACAAGGCCACAGTCTTGCTATTCTTGCCAAAAAATTCTATTTTTATTAACTTTTAGCTTGCATTTTGTCTAGGGAAAGAGTCGAAACTGGCCAATTTTTGGCCAAAGAGTAAGGCTAGAGGCTTGGCATTCTTGCCGAAAATCCCCTGTTTGCATGATTTTTATATCCAACTCAAGAAGTGTCAAAAAATCGCCAATTTTGGTCATAAGGTAAAGCTGTGGTGAAGAGGAAAGGGAATACTTTTCACCATGCACCAAAGAGAAGTGGAAATAAGTAATATCTGCCCAAACAGTTTCAACGAAACATGTTTTGAATATGATAATAATTCATACAATTTCCAAATAGTTGCTGTAATTGCAACATATTTCTACATTCAAACTTAAGATAGTTTCTTTAATCTAAAATAAAATTACCCTTTAAATGAGTCCATAGGTAATTTCTCCTCCAGAAAAGTTTGATAATGTTAAATTTCAAATCTGCCAATGGTGAAGAAACCAGAATCATGAGTTTTCTATGATTATTATGTGGTTTGAGAGAACAATCTTTTTCTGTAAACAGTGCTTAGTTCATTTGTCCTTTTTTCATCGTCTTACAAGTGAATTTATTGCATATTATTTCTAAAAATTCATGTTATGCTAGAGAAATATGACATCATCAAAACTGGTATAACCATTCTTAAAATTATACTAGAAGTTAATAAATCACATATTTTGCAACCTTTTATTATCTTGCCCAATTAATAATTGAATGAATGTATGAATAAATGAATGAATGAATGAATGAGTGAATGAATGAATGAGTGAAAAGTATTGCACAAGCCTCACTAGAAAAACAAGGGATATTGCAAAATCATAATTGGGGCTCATTCCTAGGGCATTCATCTCCATCCTGACACAAATATAATTCACACACCATGTTTTAATCAACTGTTGTGATCTCTTGTAATCTAGTAACCTTTCTTAAAACATGCTAACAGATCCGCAATGAAGTAGTAGTTGTGAAACAAAAGTTAAGATTCAAATCAAATTTCATGAAAATTATGTCAAATACCTTATGCTGTTCAAACTTTGCAGTATGAAATTTTCACTGAAATTTCTGTTATAGGAGTATATCTTGTCCTGTTACTCATTTCCTTTACATTTTTCATTATCTTGTTTAATCTTCTCTCTTTCTTCTAACCCCTTGATGATTGCTATCTCCTTTGCTTCCTTCTTTTTGTTTCTTGCTTCAAATGCAAACCTTGAAAAAAACATGGAAAAAATTACAAACAATTGACTCCGTACACTACGTGGTCTCTTGTGCTGTCAAACTAGAATTAAAAGGATGACTTAATGGCATTGATCTATGCCGATCAGCAGTGGACAGGCCCTTCCTACTAAAATCACTTAACCTCACAATTCCTAGGACTAGAAAAACAGTCTAATAACGGAATGACAGTTTTTTAGAATAACAGTATTACTTAGTACTTAGATCCTCCTGTACTGTTGAGTTAATAAGACAGAAAGCATTCTATGCTGTTTCCAGTCGGTTGCAGCATCCTTCCACATGGCCCAAGTGATGCTGGCTGACTCCATCAGAAGACAAGAGAAAAAGAGGGAGACCCAAAAACAACCTGAAGAAGAATTTTCCACGGGGACCAGGAGTCAGCCAAAATCAAGGACAACAGCAACCCAGTAAATCTCCTCTCCCCAAGTGAAATTTAAGCAGATAGGCTTAAACTCTTAATCAGGCCAACAGCAGTTGAGTACCATACTGCTGAGCTGGCCTTACATCTAGCAGACCTTGTGATCTAGTTTGGATAAAAAAGGTAACAGTGCTTCATATGTAAACAGTTGCTTAAGAAGAACTCCAGAGTAATGCCGATGAAAATTACTTGCAGCAAAACTGCAGAGGATGATCTACTTGTAGCATGAAAATCGAAATCCTACAAGTGGATTC
This sequence comes from Pseudorhiza aurosa, assembly GCA_964026355.1. Lineage (NCBI taxonomy): Eukaryota > Metazoa > Cnidaria > Scyphozoa > Rhizostomeae > Lychnorhizidae > Pseudorhiza > Pseudorhiza aurosa. Next base: position 6,586,535 of record OZ032120.1, read on the forward strand.
TTTGTGCTGAATCTTGCATCTTGCCTTGCCATAAGTAAACCAGTTTTGATCAGTGCTAGATTTGAGCCCACAACCCGTGTGGCATGACTCTTCAAATTACTAGCACAATGCTGCATTAGATTTATTTGTACAGCTGAACAAATTTAAGAAGGCATAATGGCAGTGGCAAAAAATTGTAAAAAGTCTGTTTGAAAATGTCTTATGGGTCGAGGGAAATTGCTCCTTTCCAATCACCACATTGAAAAAAAAAACGTCAGGTAACATATTGACCAGATGTGTGTACCAAATTGAGGCAAGAAGACCCTGAGTTTCAGTTGAAAATCTCGAGATCTCATATCAACAATTATTGCAAAGTACTGACACTGGGCTTATGTGAGAGCATACTCCTAATGCTCGGGTTGTAACCATGAACCCTGCATAGGACATAACTTAATATATAATAAGTACAAATATTTATATATAGTGTATACAGTATATATTTATATACATATATATATATCCAACATATGCTATAGAATCAATACACAACAATCTTAATACTGAGCTATCCTGACACACAACTAAAGCACTATAGCTGACGAAGACAACCGGGAACCAATTCATAAAAATCAAATTGCCTAGAAAAGATAGAGTCCTTTATCTGGTTTTGCTATCCCTGGAACTTTTCATGCAACGCAGATCTGAGAACAATTTAATAAATCAATCAGGAATGTACTTACTTGTTTCTGATGATTCTTTCCACAATATCTGCTGTTGTAAGAGGGTTAGTGCTATCAATAGTTTTGAAAATCCCCATTTCCTTTGCAATTTTGTATGGGTCTCGTCCCATGGAATCATTTGATACAGTGGTGCTTCCATGAATAATAACATCAATCTAAATAAATTAGAATACAACACAATTATAAATCATGAAACATAATGAGCAGCTCAATGACAGTAATAGGACAGTGTGGCAGTGCTCAAGTTATAAGCTATAGTTCATGGCCTTAACCCAATCTACCATGCTTTCCTTTAAACATTTTACCCAATAGCATGGAATTCTTAATTCCCCTTCAAAGCTGAAATATAGAGTGCATTTTATAAATAAAAACTCATGTAAATCCTACACCCAATGCAATTATGAAAGCTCATTACGAAATGGAAAACATGTACCTTGAATTGTTTGATGAGCTCTTTTTCAACATAGTATGGTGCCCCAATGATCACTTGGTTGACAAATTTGCAGGCAAGAACACTTAGAACTCTTTCGTGGAGATTCATGATGGGATAATTGCTGCCTTTGTATCGATTGACTTCAAGATCCGTGTGAAGCCCAACAATTAAATAGTCGCCGTGTTTCTTTGCTTCTTCCAGAAAATCAAGCAGTCCAACGTGAAACAGATCAAAAGCTCCCGGAGTGTAGATGATCTTCATTCCTGGCTTAGGTTCTATGCCATCAGAGAACTGCACTATTCTGTTTGAAGTGGGCAAAAAATGCGATACACCTGTGTAAGGACTAGGGCTTGTGGCATCACTGCTTGAACTTAGACTCTTGAGCATCTGTGGATCAACACTGCAAATTGGTGTACCATGGTCAAAATGTTCCTTTGTCATCAAAAGCATACGGCCCACTAGATTTGTTGTGGATACCCCCTCTGTACGTCTACACTCCTTGTACCTGCCAGCTTTCTTAACTATTTCGTATGAGTCATGACCATCTGCTGTGGTTGTGATGTCATCGCCATGAACGCAGAAATCACAACTATATTCGTCCAGTGTGTCAAGTTGAGTTACATATGGAGAGCCTTCAACTATTTCATCAACCCACTTGATCCCCCTTACCATTTTATATCTCTCTTGTTCATTAAAGACAGGGGGTCCTTTATTTGCTGCAACCTTCAGAATGAAGAAGAATACTCCCATTATATACTGATTCTCAATAAATATGTCTTATATTATGTTATGAATATATATTAATATTTTGACTTCAAGACATCCTTCTTCGTTATTGTTTCTGAAATTTCCATGAGATCTTGTCGGCTGAGGCTCTGGCTTTCACTGGTACTGTGTAGTCCAGTGCAAGCTGTTCCATGGTTGAGTCATTGATGATTAAACTGGCTCCTCCACTCGGCCTCAGCCTTATGAGGAGGACGGTGGGAACACCCAGCAGGACTAAAAACAGCACCTGTCAAAGGGTGGAGGAGCTCTTAGAGCCAACTGCCATCCCCTGCAGCCATCATTGGTGCCAACGTATTGACCCTGTCTTTCCTTGAAGCCCACTAGTGGTTATCAAGAGTGGCTCCTGCACCTTGGGCAATGCTAGAATCTATCTTCTTGCCAAGGCTGGTGTGACGAAGAGGGCATTTCATCATGAATCAACACGGTAGAGTGGCAGTCCATGGGCTCCAAGAAGTCATTGAATTGGCAAAGAGTGGAAGGAGAATGGCTTGCTAAATTAGCCAGGAAAAGGACTGATAACTGTCTGCTTAAAATTTCCTCTGTTTTGCGCTGTACAATCTCATGTAGATTTTGATGCTGTTTTTATTCATTTCCCTGGGACTATACTAACCCATTCTTGTAATTATAAGATATCAAATCATTTAAAAGGGTAGGTATGCTTGACAGGTGACATGATACTCTACTCTCCGCAAACTTGGCAATGAATTCAGGAAGCCTGCTTAATAATGGTCCATAACAAAGAAAAAACATTAATTAAGAGCTGCAGTGGTTTGGCTAGAAAATTTGAGAAGAACACCCAATGTTTTGATAAGGCGTGGTCATTGATAGACTGTATTCTCGATATCATTTCATTAGGAAATGCTTTAATTTGCTCCCTGGTGTGTAAATGTCATCTTTGCTTGTTGAGAGGGAAACTCTGAAATTGATGCAGGATACTATACCCTTAGCTGTGTGGGAAAATTGCCAATCAATTAAAAATTGAACATTGTTCATAAGTTGAATACAAAATTCTAATACATCTTTAGTAAAACTTAAGAAAAGGGATGCTGCTATGCAAGTTTAGCAGTTAAGGCTGCCGGTGGTGACAGTACCTAGGCAGACCTAGGAGATTCAATAAATCCTAAGAGGTGTTCAAGCTAGCCATTCACCAAAAAGCTCCCACGGTACAAATTAAGTGGAATATTACAGATAAAAATGTTAACTTTGTTATTATTGAGCGTTAATTGAGGGCCATAACCGATAAGGAAATAGGGCGTGTCCTATCACTAAACGGGACCCTCCTACTATCAATGAATTGGGCGTGGCACCAAATGCATTGACCTGCACTCTAGGTCACCTTTCCTGTAAAGGCTAGCGTAGCCAGCATAGCTTACAACTGGTGATATGACACGCGAATGGAAGTTCAACAGAGCTGCTGAAAAAACGAGAGCATAATGACCAAGGCCGCGAATTGGCCATAAAAACTTGTCGACTGTGAAAGCATGCTTGAAACTCAAAATACGGTAGAAAATGTTGAATCTCGAAATACAGCAGGTCTGAGCATGATAGATTTCTTAGGGGGGGGGGTCTGCTTTCACCATTAACTATGCCACTAAGTCTGGGCGAGGTCCACCATTAAGACACTACAAATAAGCACTTGCAGTAAGTGTTAATTTACATTGGATTATAAACCAGGCTTTACTAACACATTGGAAACCACAAACAGGTGTTGATTAGGGTATTTTTTAATGCGAATGGCATTAGCAAAAACTTCTAAAAGATCTCACCTCTTCGTCGCTGTGAACGCCAACTACCAAATAATCCCCCATTGCTTTCGCTTGTCTGAGCTGATTGGCATGCCCAAAATGAACCATATCGTAGCAACCATCGCACCATACCTTCACAACTTTCTTTTTTTTGCTTAATACGCCATTTGCAGAATCAGACATCTTGTAACCTTGATTACGGAGGGGCATGCGAGAGTATCACCTATTCTCCAACGACTTTATTATCATCCTAGGCTAGGCCATGTGTCAATTCGGCTCCAGACTCCTGAGAATCGAACCACCTTCGAACTAGTTCCAGGAAGATCTCACGCGTCGTCATAGTTACAAGATTCCTTTGAGTTCTCCACATGCACGAAGCAGGGAAGCTGACTAATCTACCCGTCTCTTGCCGTGCTATGCATGCTAGAAATATTCTCAAGAGAGACATGATTGTATTGTAGATGATAGCATCGAAAATATGTGCGATAATGGAAGCTAGGTATGGCGCGAAAACTTTGGCTCAAAATTTGATCATACAGTAAAAATTTTAATTCAGAAAGGTATTACAAGGGATAAAACAACTCTACCATGAAAGGGAATGAAGCTTTCGTCAAAATAAACATGGAAAATGTTATCGTTTTTGTTAAGTTAGGGGGGGGGGGGAAATGGAGGCCTATAACAAAGTTCTGGCAAACGAAGAGAGTGGTTGAAAAGAGAGGAGATGAGATGAAATTTCTTGATTTTTGATTTAAAAGGAAGTAGGTTGTAGAACTTTGGGAAGATAGAGGAAGGAAATGCAACATGCAGATTGCTAACTCATAGTATTGCAAGATCATTATATCAGAAATAGCCATGAATTGCTTTTAAGTTCCGTTGCACCATAAGCAACGATTTCCCAATTTTGCTAAGTGATTCTATCCGCTGGCATTTGCAAAAGAAATTCAGACATGCTGAAACTTTGAACAACAACTTCCTGATTCTTTCTTAACAATGCAACGATTTCATAAAAAAGTTTAAAATAACAGAATTTGAAAAATCACCCGATAAGGCGACTCTTGCCTACTTCGTAATTCCCTGTGCGTATGTTCCTTGTTTGATATCTCTAAGAGAATATGAGAGTAGGTTTGGCGCCATTGAACAGCCATTTTTATCATGCAGTACCCTTCAGACATGTTGCGTTGTAACCACGTGTCTTGACCCAATATGAGAGGCTTCGTGATTCTTCTACCATGGGAAAAATATGCCTTAACGGAACTCGAACCACAGGTCGTGGGAACGAATGATCAGTCTAATTCTCTCCTAAGCTTGTATTGGCTGTGATTTAAAGTTCGTCTCATAGTTAACGCAACTGTTGATTCATCCACATTGAGCAAATTGATGCCTAACTGTTGATTGCTATCCATCCTTACAATTGTCGTTTGACAAGTGCAAACAGAGACAATTCTCTTCATCAGAGAGAATGATTTATGTAGAAAGCACAATTAAATGAAGTTATTTTGTGACTTTTCAATTGAGTCAGTCCCTCCCAAAAACTGTTTATGGTAGGCCAAACAGTCGCCATAGAGTCATCAAAGCCTCGGTCAGAGCATACAAATATTCACTGTTCGGAACGAGCAGTCATACGTGTTATTGATAGTGAAGGCGCCTGCCTCCACTGGATGAGCATGACTGAGGAAGAAGATCAAAGCTTTTAGCCACGCCCTTTTACAACCCGGGAGTGCCTTTTAGCGATAGGCATCCTCCCATCTTCAGATGGATTTAAGTCGAGTCCCTTACTAGAAATTTGCGATAGCAAGTACGCTCAAGAGAGTTGTCATCCTGATCCAGGTAATATATAGGTAGGGCGGCAAATGCCTTCCCTCACCCCACTTAACTTCCAGCTGTATGCCAGATACACTCATTTACTGCTAAGGAGACGAGGAATACGAGAAAATTACTGTACAGCCAGGCAAGGAAGTTAATCATCCCTCCCCAAAAAAAGATCTCGCTCCCAGTTAGACAAAGTACACCAATTAATCGATCCGGGGGGCCATTAGGGAATGCACCCCCAACTCTCCCATGTGGCACCGCTACTGGTGACTTGAACTTCTACCGTTGCGGCCTTCAGATCGAGAGTATAGGCACAGTACGTAGGCTGAGCGTCATGTGTCGAATTTCTCAAACATTTTGCAATGAAATAGTCGAAGATAAATTGAAAATGAAGCCTGCTTCGGGTGGAAAAGAGATTAATGATGAATAAGTGCCCATTCCTTCAAATGGATTCGGGTCAAAGAGGAAGAACACTTATCAAGCAGTTAACTAATCCTACCGCTTGGTTCAAGCACTTTGGCACGTTCTAGTACTAGCAGTGAACGAAAGCCTTTGACTCACCCTACAAGTGACGTCCATGGAAGGACCACTGGTCATGAAATTGGCGATCAAATGTCAGCTGCTGGCTGTTCTACTCTAGCCTAAGTTCATTAATTGATAACTCTAAAGTGTTAATAATTTTTATGCAATTTTGAAATATCTTCATATAGCTGTAGTGACGTAAGAAGCAAAGAAACATTGTCACACAAAACTTAACAGTAAGTCATATGTTCAACTGGGGATGTTGCAAGTCGTACTTCCAAAATGTAGCCGAGAAGATGAAGGACCGTTTGTAGCAGACAGTTGCTGTTTCTGAATCGACCAATGGTTGATCGTGATCGAGTTAACCGGCCACCTGAAGACCCTGCCTCAGGACTGACTTCCATGTATTTCCGTTTGAGAGCCACACGGAATCCAATTCGTCAGATCGAGTATCATGGTAGCTATGCTTCATTGAGCACAACACTCAATGCGATTCTCGTGGAGCAATTCGCTAAAGAGGTATCAGATTAAGTCACAGCATGGTCGGGTGGGTTGATATATCCTTTCCTTGTCCCAATTTATGCCCCAGCTTTGCACCAAGTATCCAATTCTTTGTTCCTTTGTTGGGGCTTTGTATAGGTCACCATGGCCTTTCCTCAACATAACCCACTAAAAAAATAAAAAAAAAATAAAATTATAGCTGGGTGGAAAAATCGAGAGCATCGAGAAGAGTGCACAAGTCTGTTACAGAACCCTTCTGTACAGTGCCTACTACGCCAAATACCACGACGACCGAGTGTCAGAACTTAGGCCATTTGGCCTTCTTCTTGCTTTCCTGAGTCCTACAACTTGCCATCTTTCAAATCTAAGATCAATAAACTTGATCTTATCTCTCTATCCTCTTAGCTGCTCGCTTTCTTCTTTCTTCCTTTGTTGGGGCTTTGTATAGGTCACCATGGCCTTTCCTCAACATAACCCACTAAAAAAAAAAAAAAAAAAACCACGAGGAAAGCTGTATTAGAATTGGAACTAATCTTGGGAGTCTTCCCATTTCTAAGGAAGGAAATGCCATCGAATGATATGTTTTTAAGTATGTGATCAGAAACAATCCTATCTAGTACAACATTTACGGGCCTTTTTAGTAACCGGATCGACTTAAAAATTGCTACCGTAAAGTGGCCATTGCGTGCATGACTTAAAATCCAGTTGCCTCGTTTTGAGGTTTGGAAGTGGTTCTACGCCTCGGTATCAAACAGCCCCAGCCGCAAAAAACCGTCGACAATGCACTGGACAAATCAGTAATCAGGAAAGTAATGGCAATTTTGTGTCTACAGATCATGCAGCTTTAGATAAGTGGCTTGTCTACTGTTTGCTAGAAGCTTTTAGAGGGCGCCCACAGATCGTCATATTAACTGAAAAGAGACATGGGTGCAGATTTTATGATCAAAGTTAAAGAGCTATCATTGCTGATTACTGAAGGAAGAAATAGTCATAATATTCACTAAAAATATATATTACAAACACTACATACATATATCATATTTCATAAATGTTAAAAAAGACTGTCAGTTAGGTAGTCACTTAATTTCATAGGTGAATACTTTCCATTTTAGCGGTCTGCAAATTATCCGTATCATTTTTTCGTCTGAAATTAAGCTCGGGGTTCCGTTTTCTCGGTTAATAAGTGAGCTGTATGTTTGGTTGACGAGCGAGCTGCCCCGTATTGTTAGGCACAATTCAGTCAATTGAAAACAAGTTGATTGTCAAACGAACGCGACAGGTTACAGAAGGTCCTAAAAATGGCAGAGTTGAAACAGATAGCCTGAGGTGATACGATCGGTGAGAATATTTTACAACTAAAGCAGGGTTACGAGTACCAGAAAGATACACAATTGAAGAGATTGGATAATACCCCTGTCATTGCTCTATGCCAACTACTTCACTGCGCCTTCCAACTCCGTACAGGCAGCTAGGCAACTACTTGGAAGATCTCGCACGCGCTGAATGCACCTTGACTAGTAGCAGGGCCGTGTGCTCCCGTGAATTACACCTTGACTAGTAGCAGGGCCGTGTGCTCCCGTGAATTACTCCTTGCCTAGGTTTATAGACCGTGCACAGTTACAAGGAAAATATGCCTAAACCTTGCAGCTAGGCCTTGAAAGATTCAGAACATGGTAGCCAGGCAACTCGCAAGCCAAAAAACAATATGGCAAACGACTGCGTTTCTACGCTAGTAATTGAATTCTAGATTTATAATCTAATGGTAAGGTGATTCTGTTTGCCACCCGTATGCGGCTCTCATACAGTGCTCGTTACGTCCATGCAGGCTGTCGGAGGAAGCGGCATAGCCACCGCAGTATGACTGAGGGTAACCGTATACTGATGTCATTCCATTGGTGATGTAGCCGGTGGGTGGCATCGGATACCCACCCGTCATGACATGCGACGAAGGGTGCGAAGGAGGATGTGACGGAGGATGCGAAGGAGGATGCGCAAGGGGCGGTGCAGGTCCACTTGGAAAACCATGCGACATGGTCGCCTCTGGAGAAGCAGGGGAGGAGCTTGGTGATCGCTCCTCCTTCGTATTTGCATAGACGTCTTGGTCTGGACTGCAGGACTTGGTGGTGTAAAATTGGTTGGTTGCATATGGATATTCCATGTTACTAAAGGAAGAGGAACCTGAAAAAAGCACAATGAAAACTCAGCAAAGGAACTAAAACGAGCTCATCAATAAGGGGAACCACAAGCAAGGCACAAAAGAGGACCACGAAGGAAAGATTTGCGTTGATTTTGATCCAAAAAGTACGTTTATACATTGGGGACTTTCTACTAAGTTTGCCTTCTGTCGTTGCTAGCACGCCCGGAACCCGAATGCTTCTGAAATCCCTCCAAATCGGATAAGATTTAATAATCAATCAGAAATAAGGCCAAAACTATACATCACATTGATTTGATACCGATATTTTTACGCTCGGCTCTTACCTAAGAATTTGGTGCTAAAATGTATGTATTGGGATGTATCTATGCATGTATCTATGTGTGAATCTATGTATGTATGTATATATGTATACATGCATGTATTGCATTGTACTGTGTGTTGTATGGCATTGTATGCATGTATACATGTATGAATTGTATTGCATTGTATCCTATGCATGTGTGTAAGGCTATGTATGGTTATTATGGTCGTGCCATGTCAGACTATGTAGTCATGAATAATAATCGTCAGTCAGCTGAATTCAAACATGTATCAGAAGAAAATCTTTACGATGCTAGAAAAAGATGTTGAAGGCATAATTCTGATACCAGTAGCAAGACCATCAATGCACAAGGCTCTCCAATTGGCACATTGAGTATCGAGAGCAGTTTACTGGGTTCAAGTGCCGTGCCCTGACTCCTTCCTCCTGCCTCCGATCTGATTACACGAGTCTAGTTCCAGCCCACTCGAAATCACAGAGATGTGACTGCAGCTTGTCTTACCATTAACGTCTCACAAGTAAGACTCAAATGGATGGCATTAAGATGGACGATGAACGCACACTATTTCAAAATGAGCCCTAATTTAGTCGGCCATTCATGGTTGCTGCTATCGATAAGCTGGGGAAATGAATGAGGGGAAATGAAAAGACCAGAGCTGTTCAATGGCAAATTCCATTCAATTATGCGTACCGTAGATGTCTGGATACGGTTTCTGTGGCGGATTATACATCGTTGGACAGGATCTGGCGATACCTGCTATGCTTGACAGTCCAGGTTGATATACACGCTTTGCGGCATAGTAAATATCTTGATCATGGTACCTAAAGAAAATTAATACTAGAAACTGAGATGGGCCCTTTTACCATTGCTACACGAATAAAAAACACTCGTTTTTATTATAGGGAATAGAATCCATGATAGGTTTAATTTCAAGAAAACGTCATGGCTTAAGGCTGACTGACTTTTTTGACAGCCGTTGCATAAAAGAGAATCGGATTAAATTGTAGATATATTAAATTGAAAAATAAATAAAGGAATGAATAGATAATGTATGCATGAAATAATGGTATAATATTCGGAAGTGAGCGAATCCCGGAAATAAGCGACATAAAGTGCATGGTTTACATCAACAATTGGCATTCTCATCACAGGCATTCTCATTTTAATTGTTAATTCAGCGTATGTGCAGTGACAAAAGTCACACAAAAAGCTTGAATCAGTTTCACTATGCTTCTCATTGTCCTAGCAGCCGTTCTCGATTTCAGCTGCTCCAGATCACCGAAAATATATTCAGTTTTGGCCAAACAACGACTTGGTTTTTCCTAAAAAAAGCTATTTGAACTTGAAAATCTTGGAGTCGGTTCCTTTGCTCGACTGTGAGTGAGTTCCATCGACTGCGAGTGTTAACATGTGGTTTCCATAAAACACTTGTTAAAAAGGAAGATGCTTGCAGATGTTTGGCGTCGGTTCGACAAATTACCAGTTAAACCATGTAAACTTGAAACCATAATTCGCAAACTGACACCCACTTCAAATAATGAAACACCTTGGGAAAGTTGGCTTTTTCTTCAAAGCTATAAATCAGATACGAAATATCCTTTTTTCCATTAGTGGCTTAGTGGCTGCATTGCTCGCATGTTCAAAATTGACAAGGAACCTTCAAACAATGCTTCCTGCGATATGATTTTTATCCAGCTTAAAAGGAATCGATCCATTGCGTCATAGTGATGACAATAACACAAAAGGTCAGGCCTAAACATCGACAATCGCTTGAATGATGATTGCAACCATACTGGTGATTACGGTAAGGATGATCCGGATTGTGATCGTGATGATTACACGTAGCTTTTTTGCAAGAAATTTTCCAGAGAGTTTTTAAATTCTTATATCCTATATCTAAACAGGTATTGGTGGATACGACAGGATACTGGTGTTGATGACATCATAACAACAATCAAAATAAATAGGCACAGACGGGAAGGACACATTTCAAGGCTTAATGACAACAGATGGACAATAAGATCAACTGAGTGGACGCCAAGGCAATGGCCAAGAAACAGAGGACGACCAAAAAGTCGTTGGTCAGATGATTTTAACCACTGTTCTGGGCCTGCATGGCCACGTCTTGCTTAAGTCCGGTGCCAGTGGAAGGCATCCAGGGAGGGGTTCCTTCAATTGGAGTGAAGCAGGCCCTGCATGATGATGATGATGATGATGATGATGATGATGATGATGATGATGGTGATGATGATGATGATGGTGATGATGATGGTGATGATGATGGTGATGATGAATGATAGGTGTCAGGATGGCTCAATGGTAAGATTCTTGCGCATTGATCCTATGGTCAGTGGTTCGAGTCCAACCTCAGCTAAACTTTCACTTAGAGTGAGGAGAGTCGCCAGTTCTCTGTACTTCCAGGCGTAGGAATCACGAGGTGTGGTCACATCGAGAGGAAGGACCTGGACACTGCTCGATAAGAAAAAAGCTTCTCAGTGTCCAAATTTCTACCTTTGGCATCTAGGTAAAATCATGTGTATAGAGAGAAAAAAAAAAAAAAAATGATGATGAAGATGATGATGATGGTGATAAATGATGATGATGATGATGATGATGATGATGATGATGATGATGATGGTGATGATGATGTCTATACAAAATGTTCTTAACAAGTTGATGGACATTCAATCCTGTCCTAAATTTGACAATCCTAAACCCCTTTTACAAATGCTTCCATTTCATTCATGAAAGTTCACAAGTACTTCTGACAATTTTGGAGGGGCATTACTACTTCAGTAAAAACTAAAACGCACGGATGTCATTTCTTTCAAAAGAAAGCTTAAGTTCGAAAATTTTGACAACATCAAAGCAAATTTTTTCTAATTTTGCCAACCCAGATAAACCTTGAACCCGAAGTCTCTTACTTCTAGAAACACAACTGTCCAGCTTCTTACAGAAGATTTCAGATAAACATTGAGTGCATTAGAATGAAGCAAGCAAATGATGTTGGTGATTACGATGATTGCGATGATTACGAAGAGGCTGATAAGGATGATAAAGTTTCTGATTGTGATGATTCATAGCGAGGGAGTAATGATAAGTGGATGGGAAACAACAGCCAGTGATAGCCAAGGATGACTGACAAAACAATTGAGGTGACTATGATGGTTAGCGAAAAGCAAATTGCTGCAATTTGTAATGATCGAGGATCCATATTGCATGATATCAGTGATAAATAAGCCAACATCAAATGATAAATAAAATAATCAAAATAACCACTTAATTAAAAGTTGGACAACTGCTGAAAAACACAAACAACAAAATACCAACTAAATTAAAATCAATCTAAAGCAATACTATTTACAAATTATACCATCGCAGCCCTCGAAGGGAGAACAGGGGTGACAGAAGAAAAGCCTGGAGGAAGCAGATTGATGAGGATGTGTCAGATATAAGAGCAACTCCTGCGTTCGCGACGAATCGCAGTGAATGGAGAGCAAAGAAAAGACCGACCCCTAGGTCTGCAATAGGGACAAGGCGTCAAGGTGAGACAGGGTGAGACAGGGTGAGACAGTCGCAGTCCTCACCAGCCCGTCTTATATTCTTGCTAAATAGAGGCTGTGAAATACGGTTCTTTACACCCTCAGGTGTACTATTCCAAAGTATGCTACCCAAGAACGCTATCGAAATTGTATCGAAAGACTCAAGCGTCCATGCCTGCGGAAGCGTGAGAACATGCTTAATTCTAATTCTAATCAGGTTCTTGTCAATGAATCCCATAAAAATAAGGATTTCTATGATTGAGTAATTCATTCACTTCAATCACAAGTTTTTGCAGGTTTGACTATGAGCAGTTGCTTGTTGTCTCTAACGAACAGCTCGTCAACAGATGGCAACCTTTCGGTAGGACACAAAGTGCTGGTTTATGAAACCTACTGACCTCTTCATAGTAAGCATTTATCCTATAAAACATAGAAATAAGGGGCGATATCTGAAGCCTGACTTCAAAGAATTATTAAATGACTTACACTTGGATGGGTCATTAAATTTAGTAGACTTGGGAAGGACACTAGCACTTCCATTAATTTTAGACTAAGACATGGTCATCAAATTTCAGCTTGAAATCGATGATGACGCCCAGTAGTCCCCAGTGGCAAGAACCTTGCGCATTGATCCTATGGTCAGTGGTAAGAATCCACCTTCACCTAAACTTTCATTTAGAGTGCGGAAAGTCGTCAGCTCTCTAAAATTTCAAGCGTATGAATCACTGGGTATGATCACATCGAGAGGAAGAATCTGGACACTGCACGATGAGCAGAAAGCTTCTCAGAGTCCAAATTTCTACCTTTGACATCTAAGTAGAATCATGTGCATAAAAGGAATAATTTGGCTTGCTTAGCTTGCTTGACTATTATTAATAACTCATCATCTTAAAAAAAAAAGTTTGCAAGCGTGTCACATTGCAATAAACATAAGCTAAACTATGGCAGATTTTCAGCCATCACATTTGACCAGGCTGGGATATTTTTCATGTCATTCTCTAGGCTTGAAATTATTTCTTACAGTGATAATGATGAGGATGATAATAATAATAATTATAATTATCATTATTGCTGTTTCATAGTTTGAGAACTGATGCGTATAAGGTATAATCATCAGTGAATTTGCAAAATGAGAATCCCCTGTTAAAAATGTGAGGCCATTATACATATGTTGAATAGTAGAGGACCTAGGATTGAGTTTTGTGGTACACATGATGAGATCCAAAGCCAAAAGCTGTAAATAGAGTTAATTCTGAAATGCTTTCAAAAATTGGCTTCAGAACTAACTGTATTTGATATTCTTTCTAAAAATACCATACCGTTTCATGCTTGCATAGTGATCTGTGTTGCACCCGCCACGGAATCCTTTCGCAAATGGATTGTATTCAATTTTCAGCTGAGTTGTCTATGAAGCAAAAATTCATATTTCATTTCGTGTAAATAATTAAGGAAATGGTCGCAGTTTCTCAAGAGGTACAGCCATGATATGAAAAACAGAAAATTTATTACTAAAACGTAGGAATAAATCTTGTAATATGAAGAATTGCTCATTCAAAGAATTCTGTTGTTGAATCGTGGTTTCAATAGATGAAAGTTTACTGAGGGCCAATATTTTGCGGAGTACCTTCTACTTTAAGCAATATCTTAATATCTTTCTATGATTTATTACAAGCTGGTCTAGTTACAAAACTTCTGATAAAAAGCTATGAAAGGCGCGATACTGTGACGAAAACAATAAATATTTCGACACCATGGCTTTTTCGGTGTTTAGGTACTTGTACAATAAGAGTATTAAAAATAAGACCAATTAAGCTATCAACAATTGGGGTGCTGTCTTTCACTGTATTGAAAATCTTGCCTAAGAACTGCGCAATTGTAAAAAAATTAATGCTAGTGTATAGGAAGGACCAGGGCAGTTCCTAAGATGGGTCGCTAAGCAAACCCCATGAAACAAAATGACAGAAGGCAAAGAACAGGTAGTAACCTTGGATTCTTTAAATGACTGATTATCATTCTCTTATCTGTACCATTACTCGTCTAGGATTATGTAACATGGCATCTTTATCAGTTCTGTTTAGCGGTATAATAATTTCAAAGTATGAAAACTCACTCGGGGGTTTTGGTAGGCCGTTACAGCCATGAACTCGGTCTCAGTAAACACGTGCGTTGTGAAAGTGCTCTTTCGAAGGGCTGACGGCGAGCTGTCATCCGCCTGGACGATGTGCATACGAGGCTGATACTTGTGCATAGAGTTCAGGATTAGCTGAAGAGAGGCGAGAAAAACGTGCTCAATGCATTAAAATGACTGGGTTTTGAAATGCTTTGTGAAAAGGGTGCAACGCAACATCAAAATAACATCACAATCAGTTGGGATTCATTTCCTCAGGAATAGGATAAAGCATAAATTTTTGAAAAAAAAACTAAGATGAATGAAGGAATGTACTGATAAAGAAAAGATGTAAAAAATGATTGAGAGATGGAAGTAATGAACGAATTAACATATGAATGATCTAATATACATACTGAGGAATGAGTGATCAAAAAATTTGAATGGAAAGTTGGATGCATGAAAGCGTAGACAAACTGTCTGACATAAAAATGTCAAATCAGTAATTGTTCTCAGACGAATCGATGCATAAGCTCAGTTCATCAAAGTGGAGTCACTGTTCAACAATTTCCTTTATAATACAACTGTTTTTACGAATACTTGGAACATTGAAAATTCTGTGGCTTTTCCTTAATGAATAATTCCAACCAAAAAAGTCTATTGATAGGAAACGTTTAAGTGGTGGGCAGTGGCTACGTAATAAAACTTGGAAACGCAGCCATTGCCCAAGACTGTTTTGTGAGTAACTGGGCTGTATTGTCTGACCTTGCTCTCTGTTATATGAAACTAACGATGAATGCCTGCAACCACAATCTCCACTAAATGTCGAGACGGCTTTGAAGTATTGCAAAAACAACAGCTTTTTGTGAAATAAAAACGCGAATCTATTTGACCCCAGCGTGATCGCAATAAAATATTCAGAGTACATATTCAAAGTCCATTTCGCTTAAGATATTTAGATAGGAGGTTTTGGATGGCTTTGGCTCCACGTATCAAGAGACATCTCGTGATGCATGCGTGCATGTAGGCGTTCTTGTGTGTGACGCATATGATTGAGTTGACGCATTGAAAGACAAATTTAAGGACGATGAAATTTCCGAATTGTGAGGGTCACGATGAGTGGTAGCATCCAGAAGAAAAATCAGGCCACTGTTCTGTGGATTGCAATGCTCTAAAATCTTCTTTGGCGTGCTAGGTTAAACAAGCAGTACTGAACGAGTCAGTGACGATATGTTGAAAACTAAAAGAAGCCGTCTGAGTAGAATTGAAATGCTATGCGACTTTATATCAGATCAAGTGAGTGCCACAACGATCATGATGACCGGGTCATGATTATGATGACCTGCACCAAAGCATGGCTATTCAAGAACTGATGCTAGCTTGAACTGATGAAAGTAGTGGGCAATACCATTTTACTAGAGACAAAATTGATGCCACTTAGTCGAAGATAGACTGCAGGATAATTTGACTTAGCAAGTGGCGGCGAACTCTGCCATGACACGTTTAAAAAGCGTCCATCAAGAAACGATGCGCCCCCAGACAATCCAAAATCGTGGCTCGATCCCGACCCAGGGTGAGGCTTAATTCAGAAGCGTAGATCTCTTTAACTCTCTGCAATTCCAGACCAGCGACGAAGATTGACGAATGAACCTTGCCTCGTGTCATAGAATATACATTTTAGGAATCATGAATCTTATGAAATACCAATTGGAGTTACATGGAGAGAGTTGACAGGGGCACTGCTTGATAAGAATAGCTTCTCAGTGTCATTGAATCTACCTTATGGATCATAAAGCAGAGAGAGGCTATTTTCGGAGAAGAAGAGCAAAGAATCCCCTAGGTAGGCCATAATCTGCTCATAAAGTCATAGTACCATGCATGCAAGCAAAATAATGGCATTTTCAAATATGGAAAAATCTCATGGCAAAATCCAACTACCGCGAGAACTATTCCTTTGGGTACTTCCCACCATAAATGAATCATACGCATTTTATCCATTGTAATGAATTCTCACATGGTATACTCCTCGTGAAACGAGACCAGTAGAAGACAAGGACTTACTTAAGATAAAGAGAAATTGTGGCAAACTCATTGTGATCATTTAAATCACTTTAAAGACACTTTCATTCCGAAATAATCTTAATTCTTGACAATTTACGGAGTATCTTAAACTATTCTCACTCTTTTCAATGTGTAATGTGCCTAGGAGTCCTACAGCTATACGACAAAATCAGAAGAGTTATTATTACCATCATCATTAGCGTTATTCTTCTTCTTTCCGGCACATCCCTATTCGGGGTCGCCGCCACATAACCATCCACTTCTCCCTGTCCCAGCGCCCCCCTCCTCTACTCCAGCCTTCCACATATCTCCCTTCATTGCGTCTATCCACCTCCTCTTCGGTCTCCCTCGCATCCTTCCTCCCACCATTATTACTATCATTATCATTACTATTATTTAGGTCAGCCGAATACAAATTACCTATTACTAGAGAGATTTGTATTTGTATGTTTAGCTTATATATCAAAATGAAGTTTTAAAAAAAAAAAATCTATCACTTAATCGATGCCATAATTCGTCTTTAATCTTTGACTCGCATTTTATATCGTTTCTATGAGACATGCATTGTAGGTATGTAGGAATGTATGATCAATGGAATCAAGGATTTCAGATACCTTAGAAGCCACAGACACGAGGAATGGGAATCATGCAGATCACAGAAATCATAGGAACCATGATAGTGTAAAAATCAACAAATCACATGAATCATAAGAATGAATCATAAGAATGGCAAGGCGTTTCTATATTGGAAGAAAGGACAAGTGCATTGCGTTGGATCTGATACATGCGAACAGATGCATTGGCATAGTATATAGAAAAGAGAGCAAAATGATGAACATTTAAGACTCGTTGTTGAAAGAGAAACGGTCATTGCGAAATATGAATTGAACCTACGTGAGCACATTGGTCCAAATGGTTGTTGGTGAGCTTGATTTTTTGGAAACTGATCACCTGCCTCATTAGCTGGGCACCAGTCGACGGAGAATCCGGGTGGACATAGAGCCTTCCTGGCATGTTTGGCTCGGCTTTGCCGGCAATCGTCCAATCTGAGTTGTGGTACTTGTATCTGTTGTCATCGACTGGTACAACATCCATAACTAGAATGTACTTCAGCTTCGGGTTCAGTCCAGCAATGCTCACTTTGATCACGGGGAACATTCTCCTACAACCAGGTTAAATTGGCACTTTTAAAAACACTGTTTTACCACACGTTTCATGGCAATACTGCTTTCTAGCATTTTTCTTATCTAGTAACAACATAACTTTTTATGTTATATAAGGTTGTCTTTGCAGCAGGAACCGTGCTGTTATTAATAAGAGCCCTATTGGAAAAGAAAATGAGGAGTCGTAGATGGTGCCTGAAAAGTATGAGTGAAAGGCAAAAGAAAGATTAGATACGGTCAAGAAGCTTAAACTTTAAAATCTTCAGAATTGAATTCTCCTTAAACAAGAGTCGTCCTCCAACTTAACAGCTGCTTTGATGAAACAGTCCCTCAGCTTTGCAATGGAAATAACAATAAGACTCCAAGAAGCGCACATCTTGTTGGCACTTCGGTACAACACTACGGTTCTCTTACATAAACCGAGCTTTAGGCATTTTCTTCTTTATTCTGGGGGCAGTCCGGGGCAGCCTGGGCCAGCCTCGTTTTGCAAATGCAAGTGCCCAAAATGTCGGCAATGTTTGATGCAGCTGTCGACATTTGGCTGGGTAAAGTATAATATAATTGCTGTCATGATTGTGAGATATGCTAAACATATGTTAATTAAATATATAGAGCACAGATGTGTTAGGAAAAATCAAAATTTCCACGGAAACTAGATGCCTTCTCGTGTCATACATTCACTTTCTTCTACGAGAAACCTAGAATCCCTCCTAAGACATACTGTGCAGTCATATTCCCAAAACTTAACAAGCTTAAAAATGACTTTTTGGGTTGAAAAAATTAGGACAATTTTACTGTCGTGTTATCAAACTTTTAAACATTGCTTTATAAAACTGTAACTTCGGTTCCTTTTAATTTCTCTCAAGAAACATTTATTTCCTTTTAAAACAGAGCTAATGTACCGAAGATCAATCCCCAACAGTGTTCGTCATCTTCATATTTTCTATAAAATAGTCACAAAAACCGTGCCTTTACTTTTAAACTTTCTCTCTCCCAAAAACCTGTCTTTTCTCTCTCCTTGTCCAGTGGAATCCCACTGCGCTTCTTCACACTTCCGCACACTAAACCATTCTTAAATGAACTTTAACCATATTAGCTATCAGCAACATTTAAAACCCAAAATCACGAGACATGATGCAAATCTTTCCTGTTGACGGGAATGTTTTGAAATAAAGATATCTACCGATGGAGGGGACTAGGGTTGGCAAAGTAAGGAACAAGGTTTCATGCCAAGAGAAACTCGCTAAGAAACCTTTCCCTTACAGAAGTTGGACTAAAAGTTACAAAAATCATAGACAAAGATTTTGCAAGGTTTTTTATAAGAATGAGTGGCTCAATCTATGGAGATATCGCGTGCAAGAGTATAGGGAGCAAGTTATTTCCTTGTAGTATTGATTACCCTAAAGGCACAGCCAAGGAGAACCTATAAAGAAAGAGACACCTCTATATGATTGAAAACCAGTGTTGTTTTCAGTTGACGTCTTCTCGCTGTAACTAGAAACTTTATTTTTGCTTTCTGTACCGTCGTCACCAAACAATAGCTCCTGTCTCAGCTGCAAAGTTGCGTTGGTCTTCGCTTCGTTCCTACTTCAAATTCTTCATCACTACCTGTATTGCTTACAGTTTCTCAAAATTCCGCAAAAATATCACAAAAATAAATTTCTTTCTGGCTCTTACAAAGCAAAAAAATTAAGTTTGGTGCGAGTGTAGGCAGACTTGAAAAGCGCACGAAAACTAAACTTCAAAGCAATGTTGCGAAAGTAAATCCTTTCCGTTGATGATTCCAGCTACCGAACGATCATTCGGAAACGGGTTCTTTTACCCGAGGAAGAGCGGCTTAGGATTTACACAATCCAAGGACGTTCGCGGGAAAGTGGTGAGCGTGAGAGAGGTTCCGCGCGGAGAGATAGAAAAGACCACATCCCTCCCGTGTCATCAATGCGATAAAAACAGCTGCTTCGTTTGATACTATGGTTCTTGCTAAGCATAGTAACAAGACTCAGTCGAGAATTCGAGCTTCGGGTATTCGATGCTAAGATGCCTTACCGTATTTACAATCTCATTGGCAGACACTTCCTTCCACGGCATGAAAAACATCTTAAAAATGTGTTGTTTACAAAAGCGAAGTACCCCCTTCAGTCACAGTAGTCTCAATTGCAAATGTTTACATTTTTGGAAAAGAATTTTCGTATCAGAATAAAAAAACTACCCACATCTTCATATTTTTGGAAAGAATTTAGTACACTTAGGTTATCAACAAAAAGCTATGTACGTGATCGAGAAGAGGGTAGCAATGCAAACAAAGTGAGAGTTCAGAGAATTGAAAAATGCTCGTAGGTTTTTGAAATTCTAAGGTCATAGCGACATAGCGATAGGGACGTCTTATCAAATATTTGCCAATACTTGATTTTATCAATCCTTTTAAGTTTATGCAAACAAACTGAAGTATTCTTAAAATGCTTCACCGCATGCTTTCTTTCCGAAGTGCCGTTCTCCTGTTTCATGCCAAGCTAATTTGATACATGGCTGGTGGCAAGCCAGCTATTGCGAACAGTAGCTTCGCGTTGTGAGAAAAATACCCTCCCTCCCTCATGCCTCTCGTTGAATTCTGATAATGATGAGAAAAACGAAAAGCAAAAAGCTGCGAGATGAGAATCGTTTCATCACAACCGGCCTTTGGCGTCCTTTGATTTTACTGGGGTAGCCACTACCCTGCAAACCCTTCGACTCCACTAGGGTGTAACCAGCAGCCTACGACAGGCCTTAGTGTTTCTAGGGGGTGAGAACAGGTTAAAATTTGCAATGATTTATCAGGGTGACAACAGGCCTGCAATATTCTTTGACATTACTGGGAGTGACCATTTTGGTCTCCTTGGGTGCAAGTCACTTGATGGTGGTGTGGTGACCAACGGTTGACAATGTCCCTTGATCGTTAAGTGGTGACCGACGGCCAACAATGTTCCTTGATTTCAATGGGGTGAGGGAGCATGGCAGCAAGACATCCCTCCGTTGAGACATGTTGAAAAATGATCATTTTTAGTCGATGGGGCGAAGGATCTGGGTTTAGAAGATCAAGGAGCGTAAAGGAACATGCGATTATGTAAACGTGGTGCAGACGAAGCAATCGAGATGTACTTAGGTTAATGCAAAGAGAAGGTGGGCATAGGAGACTTTGATCAATATAAAAACCGTCCACCAGCAAACCACCATGTGACCATGACGATCGCACACACTGAAGTGATACAACGGTAAATACCTGAAGTGATTTACCAGTCGTTAATTGGAAGCCAATTTACGTTGTATAGTAACATACCAGCAAACGATTAATTCCAGTCAGGTAATGGGTTTCGATTCAGATTGACAAACAGCGACTCTCGCAACTGAATGGGTTTGAAACATCAGGCAACAAACCAGCGTACTGGTACTGACTGACAAGTAATCACTACTCTAACTGTTTACACGTGAATGTCTCACACAAGTGAGAACATCCTTTTTAGTTTAAATCCATATCGGAATGATGATTGTTAAATGCTAATTGCAACAACGTCTCTATGCACCAACTTCGCAAAGTTCCCCATTTTAATGCACCTCTTTTGTACGACATTGAAAGCCTGCCAGAAATCTTTCAAACGAGCAGCTTTGCACGCAATTACTTTGGCTTAATCCTATAAGAATTCGCTTTTTTTTCTTTGTCTAAAAGTTAGTCTACAATTACAAATTGTAATTCATTAATTTCCCAATCAATTAATTGTACTAATTAATTAATGAAGTCTGAAGCAGCACATCCACTTACGCTGTGCCCGATGACCATGCAGTAGTATTAATGTATGCATGTATGTATAGTAATGTATGTATGCCTCTGGATATATGCCTATGTATGTATGGCCATGTATGTATAGCTATGTATGCATGGCTATGTATGTATGGCCATTCATGTATGGCTATGTATGTATGGCAGTGTATGTATGGCAGTATCTGTATAGCTATGTATGTATGGCTATGCATGTATGGCTATTTAGGTATGGCAATTTATGCATGGCTATGCACATAGCAATGTATGCATGGCAATGGATGTATGGCTATGCATGTATGGCTATGCATGTATGGCTATGCATGTATGGCTATGTATGTATGGCTATACATGTATGCATTTATGTATCGAGGTGCCAAAGAGATTATTGTCAGTTTATGCGAAAAGATATGAAGATAAAACCGCTTCGTTTGTGTGATTGATGGATGATAAAATCAGCAGCAATAGATTAGCCCTTAAAGTATGATATTATCAAGAACTGCTTTCATTAAAGTGCCCAATACATCACGCATTGCTCATTGCCACCCAAACCTCCGCTACCTTGTTACTAATTTGTTTTTCAATCAGTTACTATCCAGTTTCTGTCAATGTCCCTCTTGATACAAAATCAAATTGCAGGCAAGCGTAACAAAATTCTTCCACTTTTGCAGCATTCTGAACTGAATCTTAGCATCTTCTTACAAGTATCCTTTCCTTCTCTAAACAAATCCTAAACGTTTCAGGAAAATTAAAGTGACGGCGAATGCATGCAGAATAATTCGTATAATCGGAAGAGCAATAAAGCGAAAATGTTAAAACAAAAATTAATGTAGTAGCGAGGAGTAAGAATTTTTTAGCGATAGGGGTTTCCCAATATTAAATTCTACTGACTTTGGGAAGCTATGCATTTTTGTTTCCTTGTGATTGAAGCCCATTCTCGGTTGCAAAAATTGAAAACATGTCGGAAAAAATCATTGATTACTGAAGCCAGGTCATCTCAGGCAAATTTCACTGGAAATAGCTGTAGAAAGAGAGCCCACTTTAGCGTAAAAAGCGCTTCTCTAGTTGCTTTCAAAGTTTTCGATGAAGTCTCTGTATACACAATGAACTACTTCCCAGAAAATTGTTCTCCTTGCTTTACAAATTGACGAAAAAATCTAACTAAAATGTATTTAGATAAAACAGGGCAGTATCGTTTAATGTCTTTGTCTCCGTGTAAAATTCAGGTAGGATGCGTTAAAGGATTCCAGGAAATTACTTAAAATTGCAGAAAGAAGACGGCGCAATCACCGAGGAATTTTGCAAACATTAAATCAAAGATCCGAGACTTGCTACAAATCATTTAAAAATTTCGTTGGTAAGCTAAATAAACTGAAAGCAAAAACAGTTTTCGTTTACTTATAAGTTTATTGAATCGTTTATCCAGTTTAAGTAGCAGGTGAGCAGTGATCTATGTTTCTGTATAAATGCAACCTTCCCTTAGTTTCGAATCTATCTTTTAGAGCGCCTAAAAATTCAAGTGCCTAGTAACTTCTGACATGTTCCTACAGCAAATGTAAGGAGGTTTTGATAATAAACTAAATCCAATATCGCCTGAATGATATCCAAAAAAAGTTAGATGGCTGTATAACTCCCTGACTCTTCGATATCTCTAGTATACTGAGCACAAGTAACACATTTTTGTGTTAAATCGAAAAGCGAGATATGAATTTGATTCTGATGTTCAATCCTCTATAGACGCATGCAAGGCTATGCCCGGTTGAATGTAAACATGTATGACCATGTATGTACGCCTGGTAATGTATTTCTGGCTATGCACGTCTGGCTATGTGTGTGTGTGTGTGTGTGTGTGTGTGTGTGTGTGTGTGTGTGTGTGTGTGTGTGTGTGTGTGTGTGTGTGTGTGTGTGTGTGTGTGTGTGTGTGTGTGTGTGTGTGTGTGTGTATGCATATATGGATGTATGTATGTATGGATGTATGTATGTATGCATGTATGTATATATGCATGTATGTATATATGAATTTATTTGTATGCAAGTCTCACACAGGCAAACTGAATCAACTATCCAGCCCATGCGGCAAAGCTTCCCTCCTAAGATTGGCAATCTGTCACTTATGAAACGGTACAACTCGAGTTAACGATACTGTTTTGAAAATGTGTGACAGCATTTGACCCAATAGTGTACCATCTGCTCAATATGGTTGAATGTCGTCACTTCCTGAAGACTATTTACAAATATTCACTTCAATATTGACACATTTTATCGCTATGGATCGAACAAAACCTTCCTAAAAATGGGACGCTATTTGGCACAGAAATTAAACAAATATAGATTGAGGAAGAGTGGAGAGCATGGAAAAATGAATTATTAAACTTATTTCGTGACGAAGCTAGCATGACAGTGTTCGCTAATTATGGCCTACACGTAATGGACTAAACGACTTTCAGCAAAGTATCTGAAGACAGATGATTTATTAATTAGCAAATTCTCCTATTTACTAATAATCCTTCATACGGCACAAGAGATTTCCTTAAGAAAAGGAGTAGAGTTAAAGTTGTAGAGTGCCAGATTTGTAAATTCTATGGAATGTGAGCGAAATTTTTCTGTAAATGCAGTAGGCCTGCTTTCTTAAAGCTATTTCCCTACATTGTAAAACGATGGTGTTTTTAACGTACCAAGCATGTACGCCACCGTAATAAAATTTCTGCTTTGCGATATACGTTCTGCACCTACAGAAAAACGTCGAGCGACTGCTAGAAAAGAGAGCTGGCAAGTGAAGAGGCCATCTTCCGATGAAGAATCATTTTAGTTACGGAAAACATTTGAGGACATAGTCATACAAAAAAAAGACTGAAATAAAAACAGCAAGCAATTGGTAGATTTGATCGGGACCGAGTAAAGACGATTCTCAAAATTAGAAGAAGGAAAATATTTCTGCAGACGTGCATACTTGCTTCGTTCAATCAATACCTTCGCGAGAAGATAAAGGCAGCAGCATGGAAGGTGTGGTACACTTAAAAGTTCTAAAAATGGAACTTTGGGATACCAATTAACGATAAATTTTTCCAGATTTGTTCAATGTAAAGTCTTGTTGGTATAACGAGCATTTTTATCGATGATTAAGTGGAAACGCTTGTAAGTGCGTGAGTCAATTTTGAGGACAGGAAGACTTCCTAATTTGGTGCCAAAATATGTCAACCAATGATTCTCGGGCAAGTTTGATTGCCTAGAAAATTTTGATGCTGGAATCTCCACATGGGAAGGACAAATTGTTAATACTAAGAATCTGACAGAGTCTTGAGCAAGAGAAATAATAATTGACAGGAGATTGTCAGAAATCAAAGTGTTGGTTTGCAACAGCTTAAAATTGTGTTTTGTCTCGCAGATGAATGTTTGTAGAATTACCAGCTGACAGTCTTAGATTTGACAGTCATAGGAACTTCACAACACCTTCGAAGACCTGGGCTGTTGTCTGGGAATTATATTACCTCTGCCAGTATCTTGTCAGAACTGCCGTGGAATCAATTAAAGCTTAAGATTGGCACCCACTTGAAATAAGTTATTGCCGTAATCTTTTTTGGATCATGTATATCCCTGAGGTAAAAAGCTGATGATTCTACATGGACAAGAAACGGTCTCAAGCATTCAGAGTTGGGTTTTGAAACTTGTCAAAGAATTACTTGTTAATATGCGGTTCATACTTGCTAACAATCTTGTACAATTAAGTCGAGTATTTGTGAAGTAAAAAGGCCATCTTTGTGACTTTTTAATTAGCTTCAATCACAATCTTCTTAGCACTTCCATGTAGTGGCCTAGTTGGTTAGAAAGATGAAAAGGAGCGACCTTTTGGGTGGATACTTTCACTTGCCACCTTATGACGCTTACTGCAACTGAATACGCTCATTCTTGGCTCTGGTTAGCCAAACCCTGCTCCAAGTTCATATAAATACCACCTCGTAATCGGCAGCTATACATGAATACATTCTTTGACACAAAGAGGAACGGAGGTCTTTAGACGTCTAAGTGAGTAGCAAAGTTTAATAAGATGATACAAACCTTCCAGCTTTGGTGATGATCATTTCAGTTCCACACGCATGGAATTTATCCCATATCTCTTTATTCTGCAGTGTGACTTTCACATTTGGGTCTTTGATTTCACCGCAAACGGGAATTTTTTGATCGTCCATGACTTCTCCGTTCACCATTCTTGCTTCGGCGTTGATTGTGTCCATCGTATCCGTCAGAGTAGTTGACAGTGTTTTGGTAAGACTTCTGTCTAACGGGTCAGCTGAACTCTCGTCTGGTACTTCTACAAGCAAGAATTCAACACAAGAGGTGATAAGATGCTATACGCTGATCCGTGCTAGCACAATAAGCAACCGGTCACGGGCCGATTGCGCACACACGAAAATATCTTATTGCGCGCAATGTGCAGGCGCCATTGGAGATTATTTGTCTGGCAAATCTTTTCACAGTTCATAACTCTAAACTTTGCTGTCGAGGTCGGCATTTGAGATAGGTTACGTCACCCAGCAAGAGCCCGTCCATAGTTTACCCTGGCAATGAATAAATGTGACGTTATTTGCCTCCGCCCTCCATGTAGGCTTTCCTCGGTGTCGATCAATGCAAGGCCGAAATTCTTCGCGTGTAACAGGAATCAAGCGACACTTCAGATCTCCCGTTTTGCACGCCATCGGGCCTACCATGTTCCCATACCTTTAGTTTGCAGCGTTTCTTCTTTGCCTTGGTTTCAAAGGTTGAAAGCTCTCGACGTTAAATCAAAGTCTGGCCAAGCGACAATGCAGTTACTGTCTCTGTTACCTTGATAAACGGGATCAATCTATTTTCGCGCGCAAAAAAACTTCTTCACTTTGATTTAACTTGCCGTGCAACTTATGTGGTAGAAACTAACAGCTCCAAAAACTTTGCGAGGTATCATGCATTTTTCAAGGAAACAGTTTCTAATCTAAATTTTTTCTCCTGCATGCTTCTCGAATTATAAAAAGACCATTAAAGATTATCAAAGGTTATTTAAGATTATCAAAGATTATTAAAGACTATTACAGATTATTACAGATTAAAGATTATAAAGATTTTCGCCACTCTCTGCTGTAATGTTTGAATTGACTTTGCTGTGGCACATACTGCGCTTTGAACAAGGCCAGGTGTGCCGTGAAACATTATCTAAATTTTTCGTTTAATTGGCCCAGAAAAGATGAGCTTCTCAGCCAAAACTGAAATCGAAACCAAATCAGAGAAAGACTGAGAGCTGCAGAGAAACAGCTTCGTAATAATAATAATAATGATAATAACAGTAATACGAATCCTTATACAGGAATTGGCACTTCAACATGTAATGCTGTTATCAACGTGTGTCGTGTCTGCTTGTCTTGGAATCCTCGTAATATTGAATGCACCTTAATTGGCCAGGCTTCACAGTTAGAGTACATAAAGCAAGCGGTACTGCTGCCAGTATTAGGCTAAAAAGTGTTATTTCACGATACTTTTGGTTGGTGGTGTACAATGGGATTTTATCAAAAAAGGTCGAAAATTACTGCTCTCGGGTCAAGTTATGTAGCAGAAGAGAATTTTGTGCACATAGAGGGTCAAATAAACGCGAGTCTATCCATCCCTAGAAGGTTTATTCATCAAGATGCAGATTTTATGTCATACATACGTTCCAGTCTCAGCATCTCACTGCGACGATGGTTTTTCTAGCATGGAATTTTCCTTGCTATCTCAATGGACAATACGATCCTCGTTGTTACGATATTCGTGAAGCATAAGCAGTATCATTAGAGACTGATAGATAAAAGGAAACATCACGCTATCCAAAAGGTAAATTTGAACGATAAGTCAGCCAAAAATGGAGCTGAAAAATTTCAGAAATTTCATAATTATGACTACGAGATAAGAGAGAAAATATCCAAGGTCAAGTAGATCAGGAAAGTCGTTTTGTTTCGACAATAAAACGGCTACAATTTCATCGGAAAATAGTTTGTGAATTGAAATGGGTCCAGGCTTTACCGTAATCATGCAGTTATCCCAAACCTTGATAACTCCCAAACGAAACAGGGTTGGGGATTAGAAACAGAGCATCCGACCAAAATGCTCAATGTTTGTCCCAAGGTACACATTTAAGCATAATAGCAATTACAGTATTACTCATAATAGGAAGCAGTTACCCAAATATTGGATCAATAGCTAAAGACTTGTGGGAAGATTTGAGAGACCCTCGTTACTAACATTCTATGAACATGAAAGCTCTTTCTGCTTTAAAGTAACGAAAGATAAGATTCAGTCGAAAATTTTCTGACAATGAGCAACAAAACTTGATTCAAGACCGTTAAAATATTTCGCTAATTGAGCAATTTCCAGCATCGTCCCTCGTGACTGAACGACTTTCCAATTCGATATAAGGGTAGGTTTCAAGACACAGAGAAGCATCCTCCCTGCCATCCCTCTCAATCGTAGCATTGCTCCCGACTGGAATGGTTTTGAGACGCTGTGAAGGCATGGCATACCGATAAGTTATCGACTGGTCCTGGTAGAACTACGTAAGTTAACGACAACACTGTGCTAAACCAAGAATCACTCGAGACATTCCTTCCTCACAGGAAGCATAACCAATTAGTATTATAATTGTCACTTTTCGAAATCTTCGAGTTCTGGTTTCTTGAGTTTCACTGCATGGTTAGACCTTAATGAAATCTCCAATGGGAATTTTTTGTACCACTCTCCACTGCGGTAAAAATCTTAAGATGCAGCAGCAAAACCACATCAAACTGAAGCTCTGTTTCCCTCAATTGATTTCAGCTTCGTTGTTAATTGAAATTTTCATACAAATTGTAGTAGACATCGAGCTTGCATCGTGTCTTCTTCCGTTTCCAGGAACGCAGGAGTGGGATAAAATATCCTACCGAGGAATACTTGGCGAAAATGGGACAGCGTGTTCCGTTGAATACAGAATCGCTCACTAGTCGAAGGAGATGAAATGATCGTTGGGCTCAGCAATGTAGCTAAATTCGTTCAAGGAAATTCATCCTGGCTTGATGACGTCGCGTTATGCTTGGCAGTAATGCTGTTGTTTTGAAACGCGTTGGGAAATGGTCCCAACGATGTGGCGGTAATCAATAAACACTGCCATTCGACAAGGTTAAGCATAAGATCAGAAAATAAAAGGAACTGGGAAATTTGCAAAACTGTCGTCAAATGGCCAACAAGGCCATTGGATCACAGAAAGCCTTGTGTCCTTACAGTCGCGGCAAAAACAGGCACGATTGCAATAGACATTGAAAACTTCTTCGATCAGTCAAATGAAGTGCATTCATACACACGCTTCGCTTTCCTTTAGACAAGCATGCCAGTCTGAAAGCCTGCTTTGATAAGGTGATAGAAAGGAATATGCTTTGGGGTGTCCCATTTTCATTTCTGTTGCATTGATGGTCTTCACAAAAGTTTCCAGGCGTGCGTCATAACACTTTGAAGGGGGACTTTCCTTCTAATTCATACCAGCAAACTCAAAAGATTCTAAATACTCACATGAAATATGAAAGAATTGGAAAAATACAACGTGCATCTAAGGCATTGAAGAAACCTCATCTACAATTATGCGTTGTTTGGTTGTTACCATCAATAACCTGAACGATTCGCAAGCCAGTTCTGAGAATTTTCAGTTTCGGGCAATGAAATCCTCAGTGAATCATTTCGTAACATGCTTTCTGAACATACGCGTTTTAGACATACAACAATTGGCGACAGTGCTTTAAATCTGACGCAGCAAAGCGACTTGACTATCATACCCTTCACTCATCATCAAGCATTCTAACTTCATTCATCCTTCTGAACACTAATTGCAATCAGACTACATAAAAAGGACACACATATATACATATATATACAAAGCTTTTTTCGGTTTTGCTATGGATTGGTGAGTGATGGACTTTATTCAATTACAACCCCAGAGTTTCTTCTGAGTACCAACTGACATCAGGCTGCTACAAAAATATACTTTTATACACACAGCCTCGTTCATTAGTGTTTCGACAGATACCCCTGACTGTTATTACTGTTGTGAAGTGACTGCATACCTTACTCGATGCTGTTACAGGTGTGACTTGAGATGAGAAATTCTGCAGCCTGCGTCGTCTAACAGCGTTGACACTGTCACTAGTTGAGGGCCTTTAGATTAGCTAGAACAAAACCTCTTTACTACGAGCAAGGGAAATGGCAAACAATAACGAGCAGATTGGTATGATGTTTTGGCACTGTCTTCAGGAAGTTAAGAAATACTTTCGTTTGTCAAAAGAACCGCTGTTTACAAAATTCGAAACGGGCCTTGTGTTAGGGCTGCATCCTTCAACTTTTTCACAGTTATAATACGACGTTGGGTTCCTAGGAAAACGGTGGGTCACTATTATGAGTTGGTCCTATCTTGTTCTCTTTTCCTTGTCGACACTGGAATGTAGGGGAGCACTTTGAAAAAGCCAATTTAAAAGGCCTGAATCGGAAATAGTCACTGTGCACGAGGAAACGTTTTGAAATTGCCTGACCAGTAACAGCAGTTAGTTTTCAAACGAAAGATCAGGTAAGTATCGTGGGGAATTGCTTGATAATGAACCAGATATCGCCAAAATAAATCCAAAAAGGCACACGGATTGGATATTGCTTGCATCATGGCACAAAACTTTGAAGGAGCACGGACTGTTGACAACAGTAAAAGCTACATTAGACTGAATGACGGTTATTAGGTGGTGACAATTGATTCTATTTTACCTGCTACAGGTAAACTAAGAAAAAATTGAGTGAAAATGGATAGGAAAGCTGATAATGTTCTCTCAAATGTAATGGGAAGTTTTGTTGAAATACTGCCATAATGTAACAAACTTAATGTATTGGAGCTTACAAACAAGTTACACATGCAATGGCGGTGAAGTTTTGGGCCTGACCGAATGGATCGTGCAACTGTCATGAAGAGATAGTGTCAATGGTTGCTGAGCAAAGTGAATGAGGGTGACGAATTGTCTGAATGCTGCATTGACGTGACAACTGTGAGTAGCGGGCAAAGGTATCGTGATCAACTGAGTTATAAACAAAGTGCTTAACATATATACCTTGTTTACATGTAATTTCTTCAAAACCTTGAAAGTCATCGTCTCGTGTTGTTAAGGTGACCACGTTCTTGCACTCTTTGCCCCCTGATGCTGTAGGATACAACTCCGCTCCTCGGCTCATAATCACCTTTGTTTGGATCGTGTATTAATATCGCGGGATACTGCAGCGTGACACGACTTGACCAGCGAGAGCGGTTGACACTGAGTAATAGGAAGACGCGCCAGACCTTTGGTATATGACTAGAAAAAAGCGCGACAGGAGTACGCAATAAGTTGGGGAGATTACATTTTACAAGACGGATAAGAAGGCAAAGGGTGAAAGCAATGAATGAAAGGGTAAGATTAACGCTAATACGACGCTGAATCGCTAAATCGAACAAAAATTCTGCAGAGCTTGAAGTAAAAGTGAATAGAAGAAATGGCTATATACCAGCGTGTATGACAGGCAGCATCCACTAGGCCTTGGATCAAAGGCTTACCATTCTCTTGAGATTGCTCCGCGGCAGTGCAGTGGACAAGAGCGGGAAATTTGCAATGACACTATCTGAAGTGTCTAT
This sequence comes from Pseudorhiza aurosa, assembly GCA_964026355.1. Taxonomy (NCBI): domain Eukaryota; kingdom Metazoa; phylum Cnidaria; class Scyphozoa; order Rhizostomeae; family Lychnorhizidae; genus Pseudorhiza; species Pseudorhiza aurosa. The sequence goes on from OZ032120.1 coordinate 6,617,861, forward strand.
GAGCTGTTGCAAACTGGGCAAAGTCACATTTTTAACTTCTGTATTTTTACCTAAATCACAGACGCAAAAAAGACCGCTAACGATTTTGATTGGCTACTGTTTGCTCACAAGGTGCTGAGGAGGCGTCATCACCGTTTGACTTCTTTCGTCTGGCGGTCTCTTTGATCACCTCTTCACACGTCGTTAACGTTGCTGTAACCATCACGTGATGTCGAATATTTCATTGTTATTGAAAGAGCACATCGTGCTACGTTGAAGTATTGTTGATGCTATGTTTCGTCTTGACGTGAGCGCAAGTACTAAAAATTAAACGAGTACCTTGATTAGCGATAGCTTTAACCAGCCTCTCTTTCAAACGGGATGAAGTTGCCCCCGAGTCAATTTCAGTCTTTCTTAGCCACCACTTTCCGAGAATTGAAGACATTTCTTGTTTGCTAAGGATAAGACTGGGTTGGTGTAAGCAAGAGCGGGACAAATGTTCACCAAAGCTAATTATCAGTCCATTACTCTGCCAACGGGTTACCAATGCTGTAATTTAACTTTTGTAAGATTATCCCTGTTGGCTGGGGTTAAAGTCAGCTCCGATATGGGAACATAGCACATCATTGCGGTTTTACACTTCTGTCTAGTCTCTATTTATTGCAGCTATCGGCTATGATATTTGAAAACTCTTATAAGACTTAAGGTATGGGAAACAACTCTTGAGACTTGGTCGTTAGAATAAATACCCTGGTGGTGTTAAGGGCACTCTCTTTCGGCAAGAAAGCTTGAAAAAATCGATTGAATAACAATACAGTCAAGTGCAATCAACTGTGTCTTATTCGAGCTTATGTAATTCGAACTTTTGCCAGGTCAAAAAATGTTTTCAGGTTCATTGAAAACCTCCTAACAAAAAACCTCTATTCTTCGCATCTCTATAATTCGAACTTTTTGTAATTCGAACATTTTAAAGATCCCCCAGAGAGCTCGAATTAGACATGGTTGACTGTACTGTAGTTTTGATATCGACTGCGACCAATCTACTACAGTTGTGATTGGCTTCTTAGTTCGGCGAACAGTTTGTGTGACATGTCGTCACTTGTTCTGACAGACATTCACATTATCTTAAAGAGAATCCATGGCAAGAATTCGCCAAAGAGTAGCAATCGTACAACAGGCCAATCAACGCACAGTGCATGAATATCCTTGACGTTACAAGAATGCCTCTTTCAAGGCATCCAATGCTCGCTGTATTCCTGACCCGTTTTTTTTTTACTTCTTTCGCTTCTGTGAAGATTAATGCTGTTCAACGTGGAAAGTAAAAGTAGAGTCTCATACTCAAAACGAGGATCGGGAGCACCTTTCTAGATTGGCACTCTGGGCTACTGCATTCTGAGGAAGACCAAACGCATTATTCACCATACTCACGCCAGGTACCCGTTTTGTTGGATGGACCGATGAAAGACAATATTCGTTAACGTAAATGAATGTGTCTGGCACCAGGGACCTTCAGCGCAGTTGCCACGCGCTCTAACAAGTATGCAATGGCGATCTTAGGGACGGCGGGGTCTGGGTCCGAAACCATCTGCTGGGCCCCTGTTTGAAAATTTCTTATCAACTAAAATCATTCTTGATTCCGTCATTGTTTGAATCAAAGAATTCTTTCACTTTTTCCCTAAGGTACCGACCCCTTCTGGGCTTCAAAAAGCAATGGGTCTGAGGCAGTGGTCCCTCTTAAAACCGCCACTGCCCCTCTTCACGTCGCCCCTTACACCAGACAAAATAGCTGAATGCTAACAGGCTGAAAACTGGGAAAAGAAGAACTACTGACACGTTGTTGTTGCTGACGAGTTCTTCCCATCGAACCCCAGTCGTTCCGGTCCTCCATTTCACTAGCTGCTATGCTTGTCGTCATGACGCTTCACAAAATGTTCACAAACACTTCATAGCTGCCCCCACTCTATCCTGAGACTTCCAGTGCTTTTGAAATGACTCGGTCCTCCATCGTGACCTTAATCAACGATCACTTGATAATAACAATCACTGCAAAATGATAACAAGTGTCTAATCATAGGACGGCATACTTACATAATCAGCACTTCAATTTGAGACTGCCACATCGATCGATCGGTGGATATATGAAGACGGGAATATCTATCCAGAGGCTCAACTATAGAAGAAGACTTGTGGTACTGTCCGCTAACAGAACTGTCCGCTGACAAAACTGTCCACTGACAGGCCCTGTCCGTTTTCAGTCTTTTGAGGTTGATCAGCAGATTATCCAGAGTCCACAGTGACACTTAATCGAGCAGGCTTTTTGCATGTTGAATCGATAAAGGTAAGTTCATAAATTAAATCCTGCCAGGTCATAGGGGTCAGTATTTCATCTGTTATCTTCTTCTGCTTCCGCATTTCCTTTGCATGTTGCCGAAAAAGCTCTTCCTTATGACAACCACTGACCAGCCTTACCAAGACAGAACCGAAGAGTTTCGAGAGTTTGGAGCGGGTAGACAGTAATTTGCCTTCGCGAAAATATTAATTAGGGCACACGTTGATTTTCGAACTCAGGCCATTAGGTATCTTAACTGACGACGCACGTGCAAGCCAGATATTTGTGATATTTATTGCTTTTATTAGTTTGTACTTTTAAGCACCGTTATCTAAAATTGAATAAAGAACTAATTGCCATTGACATTATTGTTTCATTTACACAAATGAATGCAAGGTTTACTGAGTATATCCACAATATCTGCGGCTCTTCAACTCAAGGCAAAAAGAAGATCCCGAAAATGTTGAGATCATTATTATTATTATTATTATATTATGATAATTGTGTGAAAATAGATAATTTACAATAAAAATTAGACATTACAACAGAAATTCAATATATAAAAGAATTGTCAAAGACGATTACGGGCTATCATGTTTATCATTCTTACTATCAGTATTATCATCTGCACCACTTACTACATCTTCTCTTCCAAAAACAAATCATGTTCCACTCCAGAGCTTCTCTCTTGTTAATATTTAAGATTCTTAGTGGCTGTCAGGCAGCTAGGAACAAATTGCCTTTTAGTACGATTGGTATTTGTAACATTTAAAGAAATACATGATGAAAACATACGGTTTGAGAAATTATCATTATTAGAGGAATGGACGTAACAGCTGGTGAAAAAATTAGGTTTCTCGCATCTTGCAAGATGAAAAGGGCCAGGTATAATTCTTCAAAATGAATAATTCTCAATTGAGAAAAATTGATTGTCAACGCACGAGCTTTTTTTTTGCAGCTTGTGGTACTGAATTGATGTTATCATTTGAAATTCTATCCTGAAAGGCAATGCTTGCCAAGATTCCACTTGCCCTCATCACCGGTGAACATGTAAATGCTTCGATTAAGAGCACCATTGATTGTTACTCGGAGGGAAGACCTCGTGCACCTATTAACTGGCAAACCAGCCAAAACCACAAAGTAGATTCAGTTGAATTTCTGACGATGGTTCCTTAGTGAGAAAAAACTTCTCTTTGCTGATCAATAAAGGCAAGAATCGAGACTCATTGAAAATGCTTAAAAATTAATGGTTCAGGATATCAAAGCAGGTTCAAGTGAAGGGGGGCGACTTCTTTTTCCTCAGATTATCCATCAATGGGTTCGCCACAGAACTGCTTGATACATTTCCTCCATTAACCATAATCAATTGCTTCTATCACGCTAATGGCTGGGGTTTTTAAGGCCGGATACCCTTCCTGATCCTAAAGTTCCCTGATTCTACAAGTTTGGGACAAGCTACAGGTATCAATAATCTGTGTGTTCCAGATTCTAGGTAGGAGATTAACTGGGGCATGTCCTCATCATTTTATCAAGAGGAAGGGGCATCAGTAGGCAGATCCACGATTTCAAAACAAGCTGGACCTCATCCTTTCAGGTAAAAACCGTTCAAGGAATATTAGGCAAAGTATGGACAAAAACATCCAAGAGGCGAATTAATTCATACTAGGGGAACAAATTCACACGTAGGGATTCAAAATCTTAAAAATTTTGCTATGATACGAGTGAGATAGTTTTAGCAATAGAAATTTAGAAGTTGTGATTCGTATGCAACGTCAATGTAAAGGAGAATTATGACTGAAATTCACTGAATAAAAACAAACTATACATGTTTAGAAATATAACTATGTTAAATCAAGAATTAATCATAGACAATATGAATCATTATTGTAGATCTAATTTGTTTTCGGTCTTATTGCTAAAAGCGAAATTCTCGATGGTGTCATTAAGGATGATTATAGCTGGTGAAAAGGGTCCTAAACGAATCAGTGTTACTGTTATTGAGATCATAAGAGAAGGATTGACTGAGATTCAGGTGCAAAGTATAAACACCTGCTGCTTATTCGCAGCCCTCGGCTGACTCATTCTTGAATTAAGATTTGTAACTTCATCATCCGGCAACTAGCATTTCGACTACCCTTGCAGGACTCTTATCAAAAACATTCCGTTCGTACGAGCCAACAACCTAAGAAAATGAATCGATCGGAGTGGCCCAATGTCGATCGGAATCAGTGGAATAGCTAGCAAGGCTATCCCCTCTTCCTTTACTCTAGTCCATAGAAGTTCTTTCCCCTACGGTGAAATCTCACAGCAACATTAGCTGCAAGAAATTTATGGCACAAGTCAAATCGCCTGTGTTTCTCACACACTCCGCTGGCAGGCGCCGGGATCGAGCCAAAAACTCTTATATTCCTGGGCGAACGCTCCACGGGCTGAGATACCAGCCTATCAATATCAGCGCTATTTCATTTCAATACTTGTCGAAAGAATCATTCGCATCCGCTCCTATTGAATTGCAGATTACATGACAATGTTGGCCTGTCTGAGCCCCAATCCCAACAAACGGATCCCTTGAACCCGGCTAGCCTGTCCTCGTTCGAACTAAGGGTACTGGAACCCAGACAGTCACCAAAAACAACTTACTGATAGTTAAGGATCTTCGTCATTCCTTGGCTTTCGCATGACTAATGGATCAATGACTAAATAACGTGGAGGAAAGAATGAGATTGAATTTCAAACTGCTGATGGCGAATTCAATTGCGAATCAGTGAATATAATCAACGAAACTCTGTAGAAATATCTCAAGGATATGCTTACGCAGAAATTTCTCCAGGTGAGCATCACAAATGCAAAAACCACACTAGTTCGACAACACACATCTGGACCACTCAAAACTAACTATCACCCCCTGGTCCTTCCGCCTTAATTCTCGTTAATCAATTTTTATATTAATTCATCCTAACATTCGGCTGAATGCATTTCTAGCTATTCAAAGCTCATTCGAGCAGACCATGCACGCCACAGCCAGACATGAGATCCCCAATTCAACGTTCCTTCCAAAGTGAGAGGTGATTTGCACAGCTTTGGCAGCCAAGGGATCACCCATCCAGAGTTTGTCTTAAGTTCGCCGAGCTTAACTTCAGTCACTCGGGGGCAATGGCATAAGCTGAAAGGTCACTAGCCCGTTCGAATACCAAACTTCGTCGTTTGAAGAGTTTCTCCATTCTTTTTTAGTTCGTCGAAAATTTCAAATTCTACACTGTTGCTCGTCATTCAAGTACAAAACAATACGAAAGTCTATTCGAATCAAGGCCATACGAAAGAAGGTGTTGTTTGACAGGTGCTACGCTCACCCGAAGAAGCATGTATTGTTTTCAATATCCCATCAGTCAAAAGCATAGCCAGGAAAATGAGAAAAATTAATGCCGACAGCGTTGTTTAACGACCTTGAAAAAGCGAGGTCTCTAGGCTATAACACACACACATCTTTACCTTATTGCTACATTATGAGATATTCGTAAAATCAGCGTCTGTTCGATTGCCGTTGTATGTCTTCCACAATCTTCCTCGCCTTTTCCCAAGCAAGCCTCTCCTTTTCCTGCGAAATACGTCGTCATCAAACATACTATGTGAGCAAAACGAATGAATCTTGAACAAAACTATCGTTCTTTGTCATGTACGATCTTACGATAACTAGCACTGTAAAAGATTCTGACAAGGACAATGCTGACAGATTGCACTGAGGCAAGCGGGTGTGGCAATTTGTACATAAGTAAATGGTGTCAACATGCAGTGGCTTATGTATGCTAACTCACAACGCAGGGGCTGTGGGATTGAATCCTATATTTTTCCCAATAAAACACTATCGGCGTGGGAGGTAACGGGAGACTACCTTATAATTATCTACCTCCTTAAAAACTACGGGGACACTCGTCTCTCGCTTCTGTTACGCGACTATGCAGTTTATCAAAGAAAATTCCCTAAAACAGAAACTCGGACTGTTGGCTGTGTTTTCTGCTACGCTGGAAATAGAGTATGCTATGCAATTTGCATATGGTTATACTTAACGCGTGCATATACCTTTGTTCGCTCAAAAGCTCGGCAGCCCAAGGCCACCGATGAGATCGGCACCTTCGAGAAACCATTCGCACCAAACATATTATGTTAAGGATGACCTTTGCAAATATATACTTAGCGTGTGCATATACCCTTGATAAAGCCTGCTAACATAAAACCAAAGAGACACGTATCTGGTTTTCAACTGCGCTCAAAATCGACAACGTTTTTCAGTAGCAGTACATGAATGCTGGCAGAAAAGAGCTATCAAAATACACCATGACTGTTGCGGCACCTTTTTTTCTAAGTGATTCATCATCATTGAAATCGGAACTGATGTGGAGATAAAGTTTACGGAGAATACTCAAGATGTTGTGACTCTTAGTTGCATTCAGCATCATAGATGCTGGAGTAGCTCGGTGGTAAGGTTATTGCCAATTGGCCCAATGGCCAGCGATTCGAATCCACCCTCGGCTTAACTGTCACTTTCAGTAAGAAGAGCCATTAGCTCTGATGCCGGGTGTTGGAATGACGAAGTGAGGTCGCATCGAGTGCTCGATAAGTAAATAGCTTCTACATGAATAAAGATCTACATTCGGATGCCAGGTAGAAATCATGAAAAAGTTATAATTTCAATTAACCACCTTCTCCGCGCAATGACTGACCAAAACTAATGACAGGAAAATGCCAAGCAAAAGTAAAGATTGTGAAATGTTTACCTCTTCAGACTCCTTGCTTAGTAGATTCTTCATTGCCTTTCCAAGCTTCGAGACTTGAAATAGAAACAAACAAAATTTGAAAATGTCTTTGCTTCACCTCTTATCTCTTGGCAAGGGATTTGCTAAGGGTACTCTCAGTGAAATCGCCTCGGTGACAGACCAACCAAACGACCGACCAAACGACCAACTAAACGACCAAACAAATGACCGCAAAGCGATCGATAAAATTTTGACCAAATGACTTGCCAAATCTAAGTCAGTGACGAACCAATGGGCCATGGGCCAATCAAGCAATAGACCAGATGACCAACTCGATGACCAACCAAATAACAAATAAGTGACCGACCAAATGACCGGCAAAATGATTGGCGATGTCATCTTCTAAACGACCGATCCGATGAGACCGACCGCACGACCAAGTGACCAATAATACGATAGGCGTGTAGCCAAGCTCTTTCATCTATAAGCATTGAGTGATTAAAAGTGTCTAAAAGGGAGTCATAAACGAATGAACATACCCGATGATTTATCATCCACGTCTTCAGGCGAATCTAATTCAGTTACAAATACTCCCAGTGGATTTACATATCCCATCGCCAGCCGGCTGGAAAACAAAGGCATACGCTCAGTTATTTGCATGGTTCAAAGAGTTATAGAGAAAACTCTGAAGGAAATATATAACTGGTACAGCTGAATTATACTGCTTATAAGTATGTGTTAACGCCTCGTTAAGTTCAGTAGAAATAAGAGCATATCAAAACTTGGACATGGCAATAGATAGATAGGCATAGATAGATAGGCATAGATAGATAGGCATAGATAGATAGGCATAGATAGATAGGCATAGATAGATAGGCATAGATAGATAGGCATAGATAGATAGGCATAGATAGATAGATAGATAGATAGATAGATAGATAGATAGATAGATAGATAGATAGATAGATAGATAGATAGACAGATAGACAGATAGCCATAGATAGGCATAGCTAGATACATATGTAGGCATAGATAGATAGATAGATAGATAGATAGATAGATAGATAGATAGATAGATAGATAGATAGATAGATAGATAGATAGATAGATAGATAGATAGATAGATAGAGGCGATAGAGATAGATAGAGGCGATAGATGTTTGAGATAAAACACGGTTTGATGCAGTGAACTTAGATATTGTACAGAAAAACAGGACATGATTTCGTCGTACGGACGGGGTTTCCTAATGACCCTGAACGAGTAGGAAGCGTCGACAATCACTTACTTGCATAAACCTGACACTTTTTTACATGCTTAAGATCCCTAAGTTGGTACCAATTTTAATCCTATGTTAGAAATTATCCGATGCTTTATAATCCGGAAGAAAATATATCTAGTACAACACATTGCGCTTCTGCTTTTATGTGCACTATTGACGATTCAGAGACTTGCATACTTACGCACCCAGGGCGAAAGAGATTTCACATGCAACGAGATCTAATCAAAGGTACTTCAAAGAAGAATACACTGAGACGATAGTAGGTGGATGCAAGCGACAATATAAGTAGAAAGATAACGAGCTTTCACTTCTGCACGTGACTTCAAGAAATCAAGCAGTTAAAGAATGTAAAGCTTTTTGATTGACACTTTTCAGCGCCAAATCAATTGGCACCATACAAACGCTATGATTGCAATCATGAATGCATCTAGATACCTATGCATTAAATGCTTATCTTGACAAAGATTTGATGATCGGAAAATATTGACTAAAACAGTCAAAGAAGTCTTCTTGAAAAGAACCGATTAAATCACAGCTGCTCATAAAGAAGTGTGTTTCGATTCTGATGTAGAAAAAAATCAACTATTGCGTTTTCATTGTTGACAACAGAGTGAAACTTAAATCAACTCTGCAAAAAACGTTTTTACAACAAGGACAATAATACCGTCTGAGTATGAGTAAACATAGACATCAAAATGATGTACAAATAATCAAACAGAAAAGGCATTTCTTACGCCACAGATTTCAGGGGAGGGTTTTATTCTGTTCTTTTTGATTGAATCTAATTACTGTTTATCTAATTTGAAGCTTTGTCTGACATGCAAATTACAATAGAAGTGTATTAGCTATCGAAACCTCTGCTCTGGTGAATTGGGAGTTTGGAATCGACAGCCAAAGCAGATTAACTGCATTGCATACTCGATTTCGAGCGCAGGAGAAACCAGAGACAGGCCTCTGAGTTTTCTCTAGGGTAGTGGACTTTATGAGGTGGTTTCTCGTCGCCTTCCTCACCAATGGCGTTTTCATTGTGACAAGTGCAGGAGTCTACCTTACAACCACTGCGCTATGAGTCTGCACGCTTAACCACTACACCACGGCACCATCCAAAGTAAACTACATGCATCATACAGTCTAAAAAAAATGCACCAACACAATAGATAGCACCATTACGTGTATTTACCAAGCTTTAAATTTCTAGGGTTTGCAAAGGCTTCTTAAGAAGATCACTTAGATGGGAATGTAAAGACACCATTAGCTTCAACCGTACGAATGTGCAACTGAGCGAATTTCTCGAATCCGTAGTCTTAAACATATTCATGAAAAATGTCATCGGCGATTGGATTGTTGCTGATGAAAGGCTTCCGTCAGAGTCAACTTTATTGATAATTTGGCAAAAGAGCATCTATAATAATTCTATTCAAATTCCTCCGTTATAGTGGCTGGTTCACGGTATATTTTGTACCGTAAAACGTCGTAGATGTGCAGCGTCGTGAGGTGGGTTGGCGCATTTCTGTCTACGCTCCACTTTGCCTCGCTTTACTCTACGTTCCCATTTTCATGCTGAGCGCGCAATAGATGGTTTCCAACAGCAGCAACAACAGAGGGCATCAAGGAACGGCAGCAAGCCGGGCATGTGACTCACAGGACAATGGGTGCGTGCCGTTACCGCAATGCTAACTACATCTAACATCAACATGCGTAAACCTACGGCCAAATATTTACGACTGGCATTATGGAAAAACCATCTTTGCAAATTGGTGAATTTCAATGGATTCCTTACCATAACTATTGACAATTGCTGGTGGATATTTTCTCTTTGCCTGAACGATCCTTCTGCAGACGAACCAGTTCTATTTCTTTCGTTTTTCTTACATTTACTACTGCTTCAAGAAAACACAATTCCTTGCATAAAGGAAACTCCGCTTCCCCTTCATTTGCAAGGATGTGGTTTTAAGTCCATTTCCTATATCTTAATACATTTTATTTTGCTTTAAATACTGTTTGATTTGCCTCCTGCTATCTTTTACAGATAGTCAAAAACCTAAGACAGAACATACGAACCCAGAGTGGTTAAAGATTGTGACTGACGTGTGACAATGTTCCCTGCGCGATTGCGCTAGATGACGACATTGCAGGAATGCAAGAAAATTTCGCTCTGATATCATTCAGCCTAGTTGATGGAACATGTCGCTCCTATTAAAGAACCATTGGCATAGACGACTGGGTTGCGATTTCCATGTACTCTGTAAAAGCACTAAAAGAGATTAGCGTTGTACTGGTTTGAGAACATTGGCTAGAGCTTACCCAGCGTCTGGTCTGTACCACAAAGAATCTGCATCTTGGTCAAGAAAATCCGACATGGAAGCTGAGGTTGGCAAAAATTCCGTCGATTCGCTTCGAGAATCTGATGACGTAGTGCTCGAGACTTCGTCGTTTTTTGGTCGATCAATTGAATTCTTACAAACGCTGTCAAGCAGCTGGCTGTAATGATCACTTACCAGGAATCGCTCGAAAAATATCTAGAAAACGAAAAGGGATGAATTTGGATCAATGAAAAGAACGACTAGCTCAATTGCAAAATACTGCCGAGAAGTAAACAAGGGTTTATCCAATTACAAAACGCGAGAAGTAGGTCATGTCCTTTGCAAGGGGAGAATGACAATAATTTCAGTTAATCTAAGATTATATCTATTTCTTGTTCGTAGCGTCAGAATTTCTTGGGAGATGATAGTGAGTTTATCTTAAGAACAATTTTCACAGTTTCTCGCTGGATTATACCAAGAGTAGTTCTCTTAAGATTTCAACGCCGTTTTCGAGTCGACAAGGCTTATATGTCAGTGATGGAGAGGTATGGAATTTCCAGGCAGCTGCTCTATCTGATGTTCTGATGTTCTATCGACAAAGCAACAAAAGAAGATGTAGATTTCAACCATCACGGCTAGCTAGAGACCCTCTGACATCTAGGAAAAAGCAACAGGGTCACTCAGAGCAAATGGCATTTCAGCTCTTCACTACTGATTCACGGGCGGAGACGCTACTGCCAACTTGACAGTAACCCCTCTCCGGAAGTAAAATGCCATTGACTATATTCTTTGTTAAGCCAGACAGCTATTTTGTAACTAGAAGACTTAATGTCATCTTTGGTTAATTAAAACCCGCGCTACCGAAACCATCTGCTGCTTGGTAAAGACCTGTCAAATACAGCCACGTGCAGAAAAACTCTTCGCTTCGAAAAACATTGACACAGGAGAGATCTAATAGCCAAACAGCTGATTATCATAATGAAGAGTCACTGAACGGGTACCGTTTGAATTACAATAGGAAACTGTGCATACAACCAGTTACAAATGGATTAATAAAGCAATCACGCGTACAGAAGTAGCTTTAATGTAAGAAGATATAAGTGGTTGTTTACAGTTTATCAATAGATTAACCATGTACTGAAGCTGCCGTACAACATTCATCAATGCTAGCAGCTAGGATCATCATTTTTCGAGACAATTTCGAAGGATAGAGCAGCACAGCTACTCGATTTAAGCCTGCCAGAAACCAGCGAAAGAGCTTCCGAGTTTCCTCTAAGGAAGTTCAGTTCTTAAAATAAACTACATAGCTTACTCTATTCCGAGCATAGCAGCAACGTTCCGCTTTTTTGGAGAAGCGGATGCTCATGAGGTGGTTTCCCGTTGCCTTCCTCGCCGACGGTGTTTGTTCGTATACGGAACCACATATGATTCGAACCCAAATCCTTACGTTATTGAGAAACACAACACAACTCCTTCGAAGAATACTATCACAAAGATCAACACGTTGTGGCTTTGCAATGCTCAGTAAAACAAGGCAGATAAACCAATTCGAATGAAAATAGCTTGAAACTATTTTCGCTCGAGTATGTGGTAATTATGACAGCATTGCAGGTATTATGCTTACCTCTTTAAGCACGGTCCAAGCAAACGCAACTGGTATGCAGAAACAGTTCGGTTGTGGTCCATCTTCCCGGCATATATTGTTTTCAATTAAAATTCTCAACTTATCATCCTTTATTATTTGATGCTTAGCACGCATAGAAAAATATCTGAAAGAGAGAAAATATTTCACAAACTCCCCAAATATATTTCTATCTGACTTCACAAATAGGCGCGTTCAGACTTTACGAAAGATACAATTTTTAAAAACTGGTCAAGCAAGGATCATTTACGAACGAAAGTATTCCTGGAATGGAGGAATCTATGAAATAAAGCAAATAAGTAGGAGGTAGACAGAAAAGGTTACAGGGGACCACGATTCGAAATAAACCAGATCAAAACGCTACAAATGTGGGACTTATATTTCTTCATCTTCTTCTAGTACCGATTGACAGTCTGATGCAGACAGATGATCTTCTGAATATTACCGAGACCGCATCAAGAACGAGAATTTAGACAGCATCATCAAAATGTAATTTCCTACTGTTGCCGATTGGATGGATGATGTAACCTACTGCAACGCTTCGTAGTGAGCAAAACTTGCACGAGAAAACAGAAATTTACAGCGAAACTTGTCCCATGTAGCAGGTCAAGATATTACTTAGCATAGATTGTTGGGAGAAGATGCTGCAGATTTAGTTGCTACTCAAAGTAAAACTAAATCGAGGCCCATGCTCAACAATCAAGTGTCGGGGAACACCTTTATACGGAAGTACTATTCTGAGCCACAGTGTCACGGCAATGTGAAGTAGAGTGGCGAATTCTTTTCCTCGCTGCACTTTGCATCAGCTTTGTGCTAGGTTCCCACTTACGTCTGGGTGGACGGGTGGACGGGTGGACGGGTGGACGGGTGGACGGGTGGACGGGTGGACGGGTGGACGGGTGGACGGGTGGACGGGTGGACGGATGGACAGAGGGCATCTAGCAACAGGAATGAGCCCAGCTTGAACGCGGGACCTTCAAAAAGTAAACATCTGCTCTGACCACTATACAAATTACCCCTTTGCAAGTCAATTGCTAGTTGCTACTTACTTTTCATAGATGGACATTGCATCATCAACAGCTTCGCTTATGTCGTATGTTTTGCTAGCTTGCTTCTGTTGCATCGTCTGCTCAAAGTTCTCAGCCATCAACCAAAACTCTAAGATTTCTCTGCCATTTTCGCGATCTAGGTACTAAAGGAAATGATACTTTTAGTAGAAAAAATGTGATATTTTTTGTGACAAGGTCTTTGTAATAATAATAACAGTAATGTAATGATAACTAACATTTTAACAGGTTCACTTGTGCAGACCTAGGCAATCTGCTATCTTTCAACTGTTTCGCAGTATAACTTTGTCCATAAGACATACAGGCATTTTACTACAATCTGAAAGGAAGATGAATAGCTGGTCTAGATGAAGAAGGAAAAAAACCCAATAGTCTTCATAGAAAACTTATGCGCACATGGGAAGGCAATAGATAATCATTCTCGTGTTTCGATTCTTCAACCGTTGCAAAAACATCCCACATCCGACGAGGTGCTAATATGACATAATTCTGATCCATGGAATTGCGAGGTAGGGTGGCCAGTTCCCTTCTCCGCTAAACTTCACCGTAGGCCTTACACAGGGCAAAAGACACCCTAGGCCTTACGCAAGATACAAGACACCCTAGGCCTTACACAAGATATTTACTGCTGGGTGGATAGATGAAGGACACTGATAAACCTACACAAGCATGAAACGAAACCGTGAATACCAATACAGTACTTTGCACAATCGTACAGTACGTAAATGTACAGTAAAACAAAGTAAAACAGTTGAGTAAAGTAAAGACAGCATGACGCAGTTCAGTAGAGTACATTAAAGAACATTACAGCACATCACAGTATAGTAGATAACAGTATAGCACACTGCAGTACAGTCTAGAAAAGCATGGATCAATATAGAACAATAAAGTACTGTGTAGTACAGTACAGTACAGCACAGAAAAGTACAGTAAAGTACAGTACAGTACAGTACAGTACAGTACAGTACAGTACAGTACAGTGCAGTACAGTACAGCACAGAAAAGTACAGTACAGTACAGTACAGTACAGTACAGTACAGTACAGTACAGTACAGTACAGTGCAGTACAGTACAGTGCAGTACAGTACAGTACAGTACAGTACAGTGCAGTACATTACAACGAAGTACAGAACTACTACTTCAAAGATGTCATGCGGCTCTATAGGTGCAAATGACGAAAAAGGCATGGAAAAAGCTGCAAATAAACTATCAATAAAGTACAAACCTCCATGAAATAAAAAAGGGAAGTCTCGTTGTACAAAATATCTTGCAGCCGTGGCTTTGTTTCTCGTAGTAAATATAACTTGTATTTATTCCCGAATGGGCTCCCTATAAATTCGTCGTACAAACTGAAAGGAATGAGAGATGAAAAGACTCAATGCACGATAGCAAATCATCCTGTAGTGACCTTTGTTGTACGCGATTAATAATCAGTTGATAAATCAACCATTAAGCAGTTCTGGACAACCTAGAAGATGTGACTTTCGCATTCCACCTAGCATCTAAAGGTGGATTTCAGGAAACAGGGAGCCAACGTCTATAGCATGATGTCCTTGACCTTTTCCAACTACGGCTATTCGTACCCTTAGATTAACAGATAAAAGGTGAGTCTTTTTCTACGGGTGAAAAGTGGGACATATTTGATCCACATAAATCTATTTAATCACTGCAACATATCCAATCCAAGAGGAACTGGAGAAGCCAACACTGTCTATAAAAACTGAACGTTGAATTCAGAGCAGTTAAAGAAGTGAACAGACAATGAATTACACCAATCTATATGCCATAATTTTAACATTTCAAATAAAAATGAAAATAATTCAATCTCGAAACTCACGGTTTGAGTACTATTATGACGTGATCCTGAGCTTCAACGAAACAGTCAGCACTAACATTGTCTTTATCGCGACATATTTCAGCTAGAAAGAAAAATACGATGCTGAACAACTGGGGGTTCTTTATGCCGGATCAAATGGACATTCTTGGCGATCCAATGTTTCTTCGGCAAGCAAATCGTTTTTAACTTACTGCCTTGCGTCTGAGGGTAGATGTTAAGGAATTAGCAGCGACACTTATCGAGCATTTTCTAAGACCCTCCTCAACGTGAGAAGTCATTTTGAGATTCCTATGGTTCGTGCGTCGTAAGGTAGACTTTTGGAAACTGGGAAGCTATGCTTATTGACCAGTGTCCTGGTCCCTCCTCTCAATGGGACGGCAAATCGAGATTCCTACCCCTGGAAATTCAAAGAGATGGCAACTTTCCTCACTCTAAGTGAATGTTAAGCAGAAGATGAGGTTCAAACCATTGACCTTGCGATCTACGAAAAGGCCCTTACCTCTGAGCTATGCTCACATTAGAATACACTAAAGTTGAGTCGAAGGAACAATACAACATTGCATTGTCCTAATGTTTCCATTTGATACTCGTGGGCCTTCATATCGTCACACCAGGCACTCAAGAAGAGTTCTCGGCGAGGGAATGCTAAAAATGCCAATTTCACTGATCTCACTGATTTTGGAAAGAAACCGATACCTTCTATTTGATTCCGAATATCAGAAGGGAAACCAAGAGGATGGTCTGCGTCTAAAGAGACGAATCTTGCGTACAGGTCAACAGCATCAATGACAGTGGCTGAAAATAAAGTGAAATTAACATTTGATTCAAAAGCATTGCAACGTATCAAGGTACAATAAATCTCATTACAATAAACGACAATACAGTATAGTATAGTAAAATGCAATGAATTACGTCACACTTTGTAATACGAGATGCTTTGACATGCAATGCGGAAGCAGAACTGTTTCATACAGAGGATCTTTTCGTCCAACGCTCGTCAGAGCATAAAACGTCGAATGATACGCAAAAACAGTCAACGGGCAAAACAGGATATACCAATCACTTGCATGATTCTGCACATTGGCACTTTTCGATCCGCATCTAGGTGCAAGCTGAATAGTCTTAGCACTGCATTGCATACTCGATTTGGAGTGTAGCCAAACCCAGAGACAGGGCTTTGAGCCTTTCTAGGGAATTTGACATTGTGAGGTGGATTCTCGTAGCCTTCCTCATCAATGGTAGTTTCACGGAGATACGCACAGGACTCGAACTCACCACCCCTGATTTATGGGTCCGCATGCATATTACACTAAGCACCAATACTTAGGCCATTTTATCGCGTTTCCCAGCCAGGTCAGTGTAGCACGAAAAGACCTTAACGTTTGACAGAATTATGCTTCCGCTTTTCGGTCTAGTTCCGTAATACTACATCAAATTTTTACTTTTGCATTTTATTTTGTTACATTCGACAACATTGAAACAGATGACAGCACAAAACATTGAAGTAAACTACCTGATCATAAATCAAATAACATCACATAACATGACATAATTTGTAGGATACCAATTAGCATTAGGGGGAGCGTAAGTTCCTTTTCTAACCAAATGCATAATAATGGCTTACAAAGTTTCAAATCCTCTTCCGTTTTTGGTGAACATAGTGATGCTTATCTCTCTTTCCTTGGCCTTCGGACCGCATATATGTAGAAACACAGTGAACACTACAGTTTCCGTCTAGCCAGATGACAGCAGTGCGTGTTTAACTCCAAAAATTCGTCTCCAAAGTCTTTGGTACAACTGAAATTGGGGAGCGAGTCTTGCGCAAGTAAAGCGAACATTACTGAGCTCCGGCAACATTCCCCATATTTTCAATTCATTTAAATAGCCTCTACATAGACTTCAAGATTGATTTTGGTTTGAATCACTCCATTGAATTGATTAGTTGATAGCTTACAAAGCTTACAGTCCTTCCCTGACTACTTGTGACAAATAGGGCAGCCCTGCGAGTGCAGTGAATGCTACAGTTGGAGCTGGCCTTCTACTAGCACTGTGCATTTAACCACGACATAAACCAATCTCGCGTTAAAGTATTCTGAATTTCATTGCACCATCTCAAACTGAAAAATAACGAATGAAAACTGCTTTTGGGTGGCACAGTGGGTAAAGAAAAACAAAGCAAAATGGCACTCACTTCTTGTCCTGTTTCTGGTCTGTCTTGACATAATCCTCCTTGCCACGTAAGAATCCATTTTTGCCTGCTCCTCGTCCCCAGTGCAAAATCTACCTGGCACTCCCCCCTGCTCGTTTGAGAACGGTTCCCAGTTTCCGCTGAAATTAATCCCTGTTAAAAGATCTTCACTTTTGGTCGCCTTTTTGTAAGTATTTCTGGACTGTTCATGAAAATTGTGATTTCCGACTAAACAGTTATCCCCGTTCGACTGATCAACATGGTTTTCAGTAGATTGGTGCGTCGTTTCTCCAATTTGCCTGCTGAAATCGCTACGCTTCTGATCATTGCTAACCCCTGCCGTCTTTCCACCGCTGCTAGCTTCCCCTTTAACACTCCAAGAGCATACCTCCCTTTCAATCAAGTTGCCTACTAGTTCTTGTTTCTTGTCTTCTTGTTTCCTTTTGACGGCATCGTTACTGTTCAACCTGCAACGCTCAATAGCCACAACCTTAAATGCTTGCACTGCCAGCCAAAAATCGACTAAATGTTTCAAGTCTTTTGTCTCAAGAAATTCCAAAAAGTAGGGCAGTGCCAACGGGCTTGACAATATTTCTTCCAAGGTTGGAACGAGCCGAGAGGTTCGGGTTGAAGATTCATTGGGCTGAAAGGCACAGATAAAAATTTACGAGGCAATGGACTCAATACCTGCTTAAAAGGAATACGGTCAACACTGTTCTATGATTTTTGACTATAGGATAAAAGCACTCTATTAAGCATTTCTTCCGTAAGAAAATTTGACACCTCTTGTTGATGACTATTTCAATACGTTTTTCAACTGAAATGAACTCTTAGTCCTTGGTAACTAGCTTTGAATTATTTGCCAGATTGAATTGTTGGATAGAAACATTAAAACTTATTCAATCATTACAGTAAAATGGTCAGAAAATTAAGGCTTATCTCTCTAGCCACCCTTTCAATTGACTTGCAATGCTTTTAATATACCTTCTACCTTTCTACAATACTTCAATCTTACAACTATCAATTTTGCTGCAGGCCCTTTTTTGGTAGCATAAATTTCATTAAATTTCCATCAAAGAGGATCTGATAAACTAAAATACAATTCTTCCTATCATCATTAACAACAAATTTTTTTTCTTGGATATCAAAGAGCTCAATCTGCACCCTTTTGTGATCACATCATTAAGAAATATAAAGAATAAGGAAATTTAACTTACCTTCAGATTAAACCCATGACTCTCCAAGACTTCTTTCAAATCCCAGTCATCTGAAATCAAAGGGGAATGGCAACGTTTAACCTATCAAAGTCCTCAACAGGCAATTTCTTGATGGTATATATTAGATTGCTCTTGAGAAGTACTAATTCACTGATCTGAATTTTGAAACGGTGAAACTGATTTGAATTGCACCAGTCCAATTTTTGACTTCCACTTTGAACATCCTTTCTAATGCCTTGAAATAGAATAGCTTCTGAGAGTCACAAACCAGCAGTGCCTAGAGATAGCTCCTATGTGGCTGAGTGGTTAAGGTGCCGTGTTTCGAATCATACAAGGAGTACTAGCGTGGGTTCGAATCCTGTCGTTGGAACCATTAACCACAAGCAAACAGTCAACTCAGCTGTCTATCCTTGGTCCGTAAATGAGTACTCAGAAGTAACTCTGAGGGCACAAGCACTGGACACGCATTGATAACAGCTGATCTAAAAAGTTGAAGTGTTTCATCCAGTATAAAGATTTGGTTAAAAAAAAAACCGCTTGGACAGATGCAGATGGCTTACCGCAGGAATGGTAGCTGACCATAAAACCCCACCTATTAGGTTTGTGTAGCTTGCTTATGGTAGACCAAAAAGTCTAATCAATCATCCCAATAAAAGCTCGTCACAATACCAACAAGGACGATAAAAATGGTGATAAATTGATGGGTTAGCTACACTTTAAAGTGCTCTATTGTCAGTTTCAAACAAAGGTATTAAACTTCTCTTTGTTCTGTCACACTCATCATTGATGCTACCAAGCAATGAGGCATTCAAATATTTTCTTTAATTTCAAATTACAAATCTTTACATCTCTTAAACAAAAAGCGTGTGCATCCCTCTGAAACCCTCTGCCATTTCCACACAGACAGATAAAATACACAAACATACTTGTGGTGAAAAGGGGCACAAATTTTGCTTCAACTTGCTTTTCTTTCCGTTGCTTTTTTTCCTTTCGCGTTAGTTTCTTCTCCTTGTCCTTTTTCCCATCTTTATTCCTTGAAAACCTCATCATCTTATAAAATAGCTAATGAATGCGATGTCGTTGGCAGCTCAGACACAGTCCATTATCTCCAACAAAACCTAGGAGATGAACATGATGATTCAATACTGGCTACAACATGAAGGCACAGGTAGCAGTCTAATAATTTTATCACTTGACCTGAGTAAGAAACCTTTCATAAACAAAGTTGAATACACGCAGGAAGATGCAGCATAGAAGTCATGTAAAGGTGAGCCCCATGTTTTTTTTTGAGTGGGTTATGTTGAGGAAAGGCTATGGTGGCCTATACAAAGCCCCAACAAAGGAAGAAAGAAGAAAGTGAAAAGCTAAGAGGAGAGAGAGATCAGATCAAGTTTATTGATCTTAGATTTGAAAGATGGCAAGTTGTAAGATTCAGGAAAGCAAGAAGAAGGCAAGACATTCCATAACTTGCATGTTCTTGGGATGAATGATGATTTGTGAGATAGAGTTTGTGAAGTAGGCAGTGAAACTTGGAAAGCGTGTGAATGACTTGAGCTTCTGGCGGTCCTGGCACGCCTCAGAGGAACTGGAACAATATCCCTGATCTCCTGAGAACAATGCCCAAGAATCTGTAAAAGATGGAAAGATGAATAAACGTAGGAAAGTTGAATAAACGCAGGAAAGTTGAATAAACGCAGGAAAGATGAATAAAGGCAGGAAAGTTGAATAAACGCAGGATAGTTGAATAAACACAGGAAGGATGAATAAACGCAGGAAATATGAATAGACGCATGAAGATGCAGCATAAAAGTTATGTAAATGCGAGTCCCATAAGTGATACAAGCAATATGGACCACATTAATAGAGAGGCATCATCCTGAGCTATTGCAGGTATGTGAGGTAGGGGCTAAGCATCTTTCATCGCCACACGTTACCCTTGGGTTGAAACCAAATATTGTTTTACTGCTGGGGACAATGCAGAAACCTCCACGTTGGTGTCCCTGGATATCAACTGCCAAAAGTGATGTCGACTCATTTTCGTTGGCTTGTAACCGATTCTGCAACTACTTTCCCTCAAAGCACATTGGAAGGAAAGACTTGATGAAGAAGATTTTACTGCCATGTGGCATGCACTCTTACCACTATACCAACTACCTACTTCTAGCTAGCATGATAAGTTGATAGAAAATAAAAAAGGACTGAATTGAATAGACTTTTCTAATGAGTACAGTAATTTTCTTGTTCCAATCTTTTATGGATAAGTTTCAGTTCAATTATGTTTATTCTTCAAACACATTTCACCTAGCATCCCAGGGTAGATCTTAATACACTGACAACCTGTGTTTATCAACCAGTTTCCCAATATTTCCTCTTAAAGTGATCTAACCTTGTGACCCCTGAATCAAAGAGAGGTAGTGAGGCTCCTTACTCAAAGTGGAGTTAATCTTGAGGTGGGACCTGGACCAATATGATGATCTTTCAGGAAATGCTTTAACACGGATCTACCCAGACACCTATTTATTTGTCACTCTTGTCATTTCACCAACAGGATCCAAAAATAAAGCTCTATCTTAATTCGTAGCATTTAAATCCATATTGATATTAAAAAATTAACAATGCTTTGACACAACTATGTTGGGGCTTTGTATAGGCCACCATAGCCTTTCCTCAACATAACCCACTAAAAAAAAAAATTAGATAAATACTGATTTAGGCAACAAAAACAACGAGCATACGCAGGATTTACATTCCTGGGATTGCTGAAGACTGCCAATGGAGACTTTATGAGGGAAATAAATAAGGTTAACTTGTATTGCAGAAGAGAAGGTGTTGGGACTAGAACAAATATGCAATGCAAGGAACATCAGTGTGAAACATACAGTGCCTTCAATGAAAGCCCTTGTTTGGTCTACTATCATTGTTTCTTCTTTGGAATGATATGGCTGAAAAAGTTGGGACTTTTAAACAGAGTGACAGGAACAAGGTCATACCATTTGAAATGTGGTGCTGGAAAGAGTTGATCTCATGGCAAGAGTATTGCACAGATCTTGCTATTTTAGAAGAGCTTTGCATGAAACAAGAACTGATGGCAAGAGTGGCATATCTCAAATTTCATTACTTAGGATACAAATATTTGGCACAAGACAAATTTGTATGAAAGATTTTGTCATGGAAATAGATTTTTGTCTCCCTAAGCATTCACCAATGATGGTACAATAAGATGAAAGTGTGGCTCTGTGTTTAAGTTTCTGTCTCATTTTCATCAACTTGCTTAAAATCATATGCATAAAAAGACAGTGAAACATCAAATTAAGCTGCATCTTCAAGCTGCATCTATAAAGAGGCTGAAAATATTGTTGGCATCACTGAATAATTTAAGACCATGCAAATTATGTATGCATTTTATTATGTACATAAAGGCATACTTGAGCATGTAACTTTGCAAAATTTGATTTCTTCTGCTGTGCAAGCTGGGATAAAGTTCAGGCTCCTTCGTTTGAAATTTAGCGGTGATAGGTGAAATTAGGCTTAATTGAATGCAGCATGATTCTGGCAAGCTGGCATACATCAAATGGTATAGCAAGGTGTGTAGGCCAAGTGGCGAGAATTAAATTCCCTGGCAATGAGAGACTTACATCTATTTATTTTTGACGACAGGACAAATGATATTCATTCATATCTGCTGAGCACTATCTCCGCTAGCACATTAGCCTAGCGGGGATGTGGCTTGCTGCAGAGCACTGTCTGAGCTAACAGCAGTTCGGCCTATTTCATCGAAATAAACCGGAAAATGCGTGGAAACGAGCATTCACTATGCATTTTGCAATAATGAAGGATAGGTAAACAAAATTTGGGCCAGAAATAGCTCCATTCCGAAAAGGGTCTCATCTTGCATAGTATATGCGAATGTAGGAAGTTTGCCTTGCCTCTTCCGCTAAAGTGCCATTTGGCCAATAGCAATCCTCAAAGCCGAAAAACCCATCTGAAAACGAATAAAGAAGAATGATTAAGGGAATATCAGCGCTCAGACTTACCATTGTTTGCACCTATGTAACAATAAATTGCATTTTTGATGTTTTCCTGCAAAGTTCGTAATCAAATGCTGCTCTTGGGCTACTACCATTTTGACCCAGAGGCCTCTATCTGAACAAAACTTCACCTCGCTTCCAATTACATATTGAATTGAAAATCTTATGCAGTGGACAAATGCATATTTTTTTTCCAAAATTGAGCTTCTGGCCCTCCTATAGTGCTGAATGAATGGTGACGCAGTTAAAAGCTTTTTTATTTCATTTTGGAAGAGGACAGCAATAATTCCATCAGATGTTGTTAATTTTCAAAAAAAGCTACGTTTCGAAATGCAATATTTTAATCGTTAACATCGAAATTTTTTTGAAACAATGTGCAGTTGATATCAAATTAATTCTCTATGAGTTTACACTCTACTTCAAAGCTACTGCATAGCATGCTTGACCACGTGCTTAGCAGAAACTAGAGACAGTGCACCTAGTTTCTTCTAGAAAATTTAATTTCACGAAGTGGCATCCAATTGCCTTCCTCATCAGTAATGTTTTTATCACGAACAGTACAGGATTCAAACTCTGGGTCTGCGGGTTGAACCACTGCAGTCCGTCACCAATGCTTCAAAGATACTATCGTATACATTTGTATCGCTATCAACGGTTGTAAGAGCATATTCAATTCATACGCACGCCCACTTTAGCAAACTTCGCTCATAAAAATAGAGCATCTATATTCTGAGGAGATTGACGCATGCCGTGGGATGATCAGAATATCGTTGAGGAACTCTCTGTAGATGTTTCATGCAAATTCATATACAGCACAGTACACGTATATTTATGCTGTCAATAGCTATGCAAAAACATGCCTAAATTTTTTAATGTCTTGATAATAATTTTGCAATCTATCTGAAATAGCTCTTTACATTCATCACGACCTGGTTTAAAGATTGCGGGAAGATGTTATGGACAAATGCACCTACTGTTCTAAGAGTGTTGTTACTACAGTGTCTTTGGTCATGAATTGTGTCCTTCTTGTAAACAAGGAACTAATTGTCTATTGTGTTATTGCTGTGGTCAGCAACGTGATTGTATGGTGTTGAATTGACATAGCTGACTCCAGCTTCAGCTAACTGCCAAGGCTCGTGATTCTTCTGCTGGCTTTCGTCCCATTTGGGTGGGGTCCCGACGAGTGCGGATAGCTCTCCTCCAACTCATCCTGTCCCTGGCATCCTCCTCCTCCAAGGTAGCCACCACACGTCTTTCACAGCTACACGGCGTGTATCGTCCGGGGATGGCCTAGCATGAGCTGCATTTGATCTAATCTGCATCTTCATGTAGTTTGGCAAGGGTTTCACAACCGGATAAGTTTTCCCCCCACTCAGCCTGCTCATTCATCCGGGCTTGGGAAAGGCACGAGGTTGTGACGCCTCCAGTGGATTTGCAAAGGTAGCGCTTTTACCAAGACACCATCTCTAGCCATTTTCACACTAATTGCACTATTACAAGGCAGCAAGAATGGCAGAAGGCACTGGCATCACTGGTCAAGACGGACCTAGGAGCAAGGATGACTTATGGGTGGCTCCACCCTCCCAAAAACTCGGCGCCTCCCGAAACAGAACCCTACCCTAAGATGCAGTTCAAAGTGGTGCCCAGGAAAAGGCTTGTGATTGGGTAACATGGGACATCTAAATGAATACGTGACGTGATAGTGCTTGTGCTCTTATCATTCGAAGGAGAGAACCTACTACTGTAGATAATGTATTATCTTTGTGTCGCGTGGATAAACCCAGACAGGCAACACTGCAGTAGGCCGTAGGACAACAGCTCGGAAATACTTTAGCGACCTCAGCTTTCTTACCCTGATATGCTCCATCTATACCACCATGGCCGCTTAGTTTCCGTGTTATCTGCACGTTAGATAAGACCGCAGACAAGAATCGTCCATGTGGGTCGGATCGAACAGTAGCTTTTTAGGACCAGTTCCATACCCACATCTACAAACTGGCGATTCCTAAAATGCCAAGATATACATTGTAAGTCGTTCAATGATTTTTTGTCTAAAAATCCAAAACGTGAAGCAACAGCACTTATCAGAGTAAACAACAGGGATGCAGCAGCAGCAAAATAAGCTTGAAATCAAGTGAAGTTCTTTTTAGACACATTAATTCAGTAACATTCTGCAAATGAAAATCATCAGTCTGAGTTTCCGCTATACTTTCTGTTAAAAGGTGATTTCTTGACTGTCTGAATAAAAAATATTGGTGTACTGTGGAGAGGTGCTCATTTATACGCACACAAATGGCCGCGTTCTGAGGGGCCGCGTTCTCAGTGCCGACATGGGAATGGAAAGCAATGCTGCGACATCTTCTAATTGCAAATGATCAATAAGACAGTGAATATTATATTTCAAAAGTGTGAAATGTTCTTGTTAGCAAATCAAAGCGTTCACGGAATTCTATCATTAATCACTTGTCACTCATGGGTGCTATTTACAAAAATCCAGGAAGGAGAATCATCTTATTTCCACATGCCACTCATCACTTCACAAACACGCTTGAATTTGGTCCCATTTCCTGCCCTGGGGCAATCCTTCCTTTTCACGACATAAACAAGTAGAACGGAAAGCATGAACCTCGTCCTCGTGTTTTTGAGAGTCAGAGTGAATCGGAGTCCCATCAGGGACGAAGGAGGCACCTGAAAAATGGGGCGAGGCCGTGTCAAAAAAGCCACGTTCTAAAAAATGAAAATGAAATCCTCATTGAAACTCTTGATTGCAAGTGTCATTCTGGGTCTTATCTTACGTCGATAAATTGGGCAGAAGAATGATTATGCAAAAAGGACACTTTGGATTTAGAAGGAGAACTTTTGCATAGTTTGCCAAATGGCAAGTGCCCCCTGGTCCCCTGGTTCCTACGTCCCAAGTCATCACCAGGGCCACCGCACTAACAAATTTGGGGTCCCTGGGCTCACTGGTGTTAGGGGCCCCTCTAATCTGCACATGCACTGGTACTGTTCACGAGGTGAAGTGATACTGTGCAAAGAATAAGCAAGAGAGTAATCAACCAGGTTTCTCGCCCACATGCTAACACATCGACTGTCGTATTGGCAATGGACTACGTGAAGTTTTTTTAGTTTTTTCAGGCAACACAAGCGTTCATTATCTGAATCTTGATTTTCACAACGAAAAATCCACCAGAATATGGAGCTCCTGACCGCTTATGGCGTGCCCTGTGGCTGGTGTGGCCCTGGTCATCATGCTGAGATGTGGCTTGATGAGATAGGGCGGCCAGTTCTTTTCTTTGACTTGCATGGCTTCTTTATCAATGTTTAGCTTCACGACTCGAATGAGTGGCCTGCTGCTGCGACGATTTATCTAGAGAGAAATCACTCCATTGATCTACGAGAAGCATGCAGCCAAGAGCGCAGCAATAAGATACAGTATACAACACTGGGTATCAATTTGATGTTGGACAGACATGTTTTTTAGCCTAGAAAGCAGAGAGAAGGGCTCCGTGCCCTTCTCAAAAAATCAATTTCCCCAAAGAAAACTTGGAGCCCTTGGCATCGGTAATTTTTTATCTCATGCTTTCAAACCATGTACTCTTGCAGCAACTGAAAGGTAGCTGGCATAAAAAAGAGGCTAAATTATCAGGCAGTGTCCTGGGCTTTTCTCCTGGTATGATTGCCTCGCGCTAAATCAAGGACGTGCCAGCTCTCGTCCTCTCATCAAAGGAGAATGCTCCAAAGGTGATAGAGCTACATAGCTTAGAATCTGTGAAAAGAATAAAAGCTGATAATATGATGATGTACGCCTCTTCATATAGATGCATCCAAATATCTTTTGATGTTGACGGTGATGATGATGATCATGATGATTATGACGATGGCGATGATGATGGCCATCATAATGATTATTATTATGATTGTGATGATGGTGATGATGATGATGATGGTGATTATCATTGCGGTGATGATGATGGCGATTATCATTATTATTATTATGATCATAATGATTATAATGGTGGTGATGATGATGATGATGATAATGATGATCATTATGATGGTGATGATGATCATGATAGTGACTATGGTGATAATGATAATGATTATGATTATGATTATGAAGGGGTAATTTTGTACAAATTGATTGACTTATTTGACCAATGGTTTTATTACCGTCTTGTGTCATGTGCACAAACGCTTGCATTGAGATGGCAATTTTTTAGACGGGACAAGTTAGCAGAGAGGAAATTATATCATTAATAACTTGTCTATTATAATGCATTGCTAGCCGTGAAATTAAGTTGGCATTTCCATGCAGTGCTATGCACTGGGAGTGTGTATTGACCCCTGCTCTTTCGTTGCAACCGCAGGGGAAGTGGTCTGGCTGATGTAATGACAGATCGTGTTATCATGACGCCGAACATTTATTATGCAGAAACTGGGAAGCAGCCCGTCATAGCAACAATCGAGTTTCAAGTACTCATCATGTGCCTGTTTGAACTACGCTGCTTTAGCACCGTGTGTCTATGAGGGGCTGCGACTGCAAGAACATTGCTACAGCAAGACGGGTACAGCTGCAGAATCTTGTCGCATCTGAACGGACATTCAATCAAGGTAAAAAAAGTCCCGTTTAAGGACAGCAGCGGGGAATAGTGTGCTTTGCAAAGTAATGAAATCATTGGTGACTATGTCTGCTAAAGCAAATGCATTTTCGATTGCCCAACTGCTCCATTCGACCCAAGCAGATGTGCAGGAATATGTAAATAAAACGTCATTTTTTGGTAAATGCGCTACTCCGCAACAGATCGAGCTAGAATTAGAGGGTAAGTGAGAGAACATGCTTGCTTGCTATCCGTATTGTTCTTACACGAGTGATTCTAGTTTGTTGAAGGCGCAGTGAAGGGAAAATCAATATATCTGTAAAAACTTACTTTTTGCGTTGTATAGGGTCAGCTAATAGGAAGTTTAGTTTTTCTTTCAAATTTGAATTAAACGGCGCAAAGAGCCGTCCGAAGTACGACTATGCTGAAAACTGTTCCTGAGAATTCCTACTTCATATTTAGAACACTTCTCAGTTGCAGATTCATTTCACGTACAAACCTCTTCAATCTTGAATATCGCCGACGATATTGCGCAACTTCAAATCCTCGTTTAATTTAATGCATCAATGATCTAGAAAATGTCTTCAGAGCGGATTCATATTTGATGCTGAACATACTTGATGCACCAAAAAATCCATTATGGATATAGTGTGGAAGCAGGGGACATTAAAATAGGAATCATATGGTTGCAAAGTCTTTACTTTTTAACTTCCTTATTTTTATGCATGCATATCTATGTAAATCAGTTATACAAATCTCTCTAATGATAGATTACTTGCTATATGACTTGGCAAGTTAGATGAAAGTACTTCTACAATACACGAAAAGAACAAAAGAGAAAAATGATTCATTGGAGCCAAAGGGGGCAAGGCTAGATAGCCATTGATAAGTTATAAAGTCGGTCTTAGTCCAAAAGCTTGCTATGCATGCAGTATATGCAATAATACAAATACATGACATAGTCATTTTTGGGCGAAGCAGATATCGGATGTAGGGCTTAGAGTTTTTGCTTGAGAAGTGGATATTCATGAGGTAGTTTCATCTTGCTTCCGTCAACAATAACGTTCCATTGTAAAGAAGAAGCTGCATCTCTGTAACTTCGTGACTTTCAGCAAGGTGTGCATTACCAAATACCAATTTCTCTCCATGACCCGATGCATAAAGCCTTCTTCAAACATTCTCAACGAACAGAATGCTTCACAACATCTTCTGCCTTACAGTGCATTATAACATTTGAAGCTGATATTAAGAGCGCAAACCTCTGAAATCCTTTCAGCTTTGTTACTGAAGATCTGTATAATAGTCATTACATGTGGTAAATGAAAAGCAAGCAAAATTATGGATCTTTATAATGAGAGTAATGAAGTCTTAAAATATCGAGACCCCGCTTAGACTAAACCTGCTCATATGAATATTAATGGTTTTTAGAGTCCTTGATAAAAACGAACTTGGCTCTAGCATGTCATCATTTTGGAAATTAATGATCAGTTTCTTAAACATCACATCAAAATAATGATTTTTCCTATGGCCGCATTTCTTTGAGAATTTTGCCAGAAGAAAATCGAAATAGATACATGAAGGATATTAATATCAACTGAAATAATATCAATGCAAATATTATGGAATCGGCACCTGAAGATTAACGATCTTTTCCTGGAACGAAAGTACCTAGAAAATTGCCTGTGATGACGGGAAAAATGTGCGTTTTCTAGAGTTACCATGCGATTGGGAGGTTTGATCTAGAGGCTCTTGATTTCAGAACGAAGTAAGAAGTAGTGTTACCTTGAATTGTATATTACTGATCCTTTCTTGATTAGCAATATTTGCGCCATCTGAAAATGCATATGTTAGCTAAAGCACATAAGCAAGAATTAATTACCTGGCCATGGGTGATTGTGCGATCAGTGCAAACCCAGTTCCAAAGCCAAGACCAAATAAATTATGGTGGGTTTCGTGACAGGAGGAGCACCTAGTTATAAAATGGGGAAGTTTATTGTGCCAAACTACACAATGCGCGCATTTCGAGCACCAATCAATACCATTGATCCCACTTAAGTGTTAGCCAAGCATGCCAGAAGAAGACATTAATGAGGATGATACCACGGGCATTACCATAATCATGGCTGATAACACAAGAACATAAGGGCTTTGCAAAGCTCTGTTAAACAGCTGAGTTTTTGAATGATTTGCAGAGCTGGAACTTTCCAGCGGATCTGGAGGAAACTGAGGATGCAAGAGTGCTACGATTATGGAACATTACATTAGTCCTCCCCCTCTGGGTCTCTCTCTCTCTCTCTCTCTCTCTCTCTCTCTCTCAGGGTCTCTCTCTCTCTCTCTCTCTCTCTCTCTCTCTCTCTCTCTCTCTCTCTCTCTCTCAGGGTCTCTCTCTCTCTCTCTCTTTCAGGGTCTCTCTCTCTCAGGGTCTCTCTCTCTCTCTCTCTCTCTCTCTGGGTCTCTCTCTCTCTCTGGGTCTCTCTCTCTCTCTGGGTCTCTTTCTCTCTCTCTCTGGGTCTCTCTCTCTCTCTCTGGGTCTCTCTCTCTCTCCCTCTCTCTCTCTGGGTCTCTCTCTCTCTCCCTCTCTCTCTCTGGGTCTCTCTCTCTCTCTCTCGTCTCTCTCTCTCTCTCTCTCTCTCTCTCTCTCTCTCTCTCTCTCTCTCTCTCTCTCTCTCTCTCTCTCTCTCTCTCTCTCTCTCTCTCTCTCTCTCTCTCTCTCTCTCTCTCTCTCTCTCTCTCTCTCTCTCTCTCTCTCTCTCTCTCTCTCTCTCTCTCTCTCTCTCTCTCTCTCTCTCTCTCTCTCTGGATCTCTCTCTCTCAAGCAGTTTCGCCAAAATAACAAAACGCTTATTGGTTAACAGGTTAACAGGAGGTACCTTCTTGATTTTCTCTACCTGAAACCAAGATGAAGACCTGACATCACTGAGCTGCCAGGTCAATCAAGCTGCATTGAGGTTTTCTTGTCGATGTGAGCGAAATCTGTCATTTCGATGATTCTTATGATTCTAATGATTTTAGAATAAGAAAGAGCTGGTCAATCCTGTCTTAATGCAAACTCAATGTAGTTGGACTGTAATGTTTGTGAACCACTGGACTATCTACTTTGACTACAAATCTCTGGAACTACGAAGAGATGGTGACAATAAACAGTCAAATTCTTGATCCAAGGTCTTTTCTCCTAGCGCGAATGATTTTCTCAGACCTCTACACTTATAATGGTCGCTTGCAATCATCTACAATCAAAAGCGAAGTTACGCCTTTTGGGAAGTCAGACTACAGGCATCATTCGAGCATTGAGCTTACCTCTTCTGGATAACAACCAGCCCATAATGCACTCTGTGATTTGTTAGAATGGTGAAAGGCTGCTCTGACATAGTTTCAGGGATCAAGGAAAGTGATAAATTATATCTGATTAGGCCAAATAAACCGATAAGCACGTATGCCATTTATGAGATTATACATCTTATGGAAAGAGGAAATGATTGACGAGGCAGCGACAGAAGGGATGCTTCAAAGCAAAGTGAGTACTTAATGAATCAGAAGCGAGAAAATTCCCATGTTGTGAAAAACAATGATATAGAGATAAAGTTGGTTGTCCTAAAATAAGGAAGAAAATACCATAAATATACAAAGATGGTGGAAAATGGCAATCATGCGAATTAAATGCCAATGTCGATTGATCTAAGTCCACAATTTGCAGCAGATAGAATTACCACACGGCATTGTAGGATAAGGTAGCTGAAGGGAAGAGAAAGTATGGTAGAGTGGAAGAATGTGTTATGAAATAGGAAGGGACGCAATGTGACACTGTACGATGCATCATGTTGACATTTTGAATAACAATGTACGGCACCATCTGGCATGAAATGATACAAGTCGCTTTGACACCATACGATACAACATGGCATGATTTGATATGGTACGATATGATACAACATAATACGTTTATACGATATGATATGAAACTATACGATATTGTACAACACGAGACTATACGATTACAAGATGATATTAAGTAATAAGAAATTACATGCTACGAAGAAATACGATATGGTACGATATGATGTAATATAATGCGATATGATGCGTGATATACAACGATACCACTACACGCAGTGTATGCCATCGAAGCTTATCACTTATTTTGCCCTACTGAACATATATTTTGCGTCATAGTGAACTTACGAAATTACTTACATTAGCCTACTGAACATCAATTTCACGTAACAGTGAACCTACGAAATGTATCACCTTAGCCTAGTGAAAATTCTTGTTCATTGCCTGACGAAACATGACCGAGTAGAGAAAATTCGAGTGAAATGACGTAACTTCTTGCTATCGCATGGACCAATTGCCTGCATTAGAAGGTAAAAGATACACTAGGCTTTTGTTTTATACTTTTATGAAATCCTATTTTCCTGTCAGAAAAAGTATTATTCGTAAAATTCCCTGAGTTTCATGGTTTTTTTACTGTATGCGAAGGCGAATGTTGCTGTGGCCTAATTTACATATTTAAATGAGACATGATTTTCTGGCATGCTACTTCACGTAGTAGTGAACTTACTAAATGACTTATCCTAGCCTATTATGACCTTTTTAAAAATCTAATTTTCGATTAAGTTCATGACTCAGAGCAATACTTTTCAGAAACGCTAAAATACGTTGGAACGGGAAAGCGATCTGAGAAGAGAATCTTGAGCACAGACGACAGCAACTTCAATGGCAGCATAGAACGTCCCATCGCCCAACAAAACAGCGCCAAAAAGCCGGACTTGCAAATATCGCAAGTTAGATGTGAACTGGAGATGAGATCTTTGTGGCAAGAATTCAATTCTCTCGGAACAGAAATGATTGTCACGAAAGCGGGAAGGTAAGGTTTTTGAAATCTATTCTTGCATGAATTTTTCAAAATCATACGAAGTTTATGCCAATGTACGTCTCTAGCAAAGCAGAGGTGTCGCCAGAACATTCCCGACTGGGAAGGGGGACAAAGCTCTCAACAAGGAAGTTAAGTTCCCCAACAGGGGGGCTAGATTATTGATTCACAGAAGGTTGCATTTGGTAACGATGTGTCACAGAATTGACTTTTTCCCAGATGGAGAAGCTGTAGGCCCAGCCCCCTCTGGAGACACCCCTGTAGCAAAAGTGACCACCAACACTCATTTAGAGTATGGAACTCTACCTCTTTTAACTACTGTATAGCATAGGTGTTGATACAATGTTAAGTTGATTGAAAGTCACACTCTTGGCTATGTTGAGGATGTTCACAGCATAGCCAAAAGAAGAGAGCCAGCTGAAGTTCAACTGAATACGCGAAAGAGCCCAGTGCTAGGCCAATGCAAGGCCAAAATGTGAGTCATAAGACAATAACAAGTGAAGACGTTGGAAGTCAATATCCTAAACTAGAAAAGTACAACTTATGTATCATTCATCCCAAGAACATGCAATTTATGGAACGTCTTGCCTTCTTCTTGCTTTCCTGAGTCCTACAACTTGCCATCTTTCAAATCTAAGATCAATAAACTTGATCTTATCTCTCTCTCCTCAGCTTTTCGCTTTCTTCTTTCTTCCTTTGTTGGGGCTTTGTATAGGCCACCATGGCCTTTCCTCAACACAACCCACTAAAGAAATAATAGGAGAAGGGCAGTTACAGCTCGCGGAATCAGCCTAATGCGGCTCAGTCTCACCAGGAATTTTTCAGCACACATTTTTAAGCTTCGTGAAATTTCAAATTGGCAAGATTCTCTATTTCCTCAATCGCCTTTGTAATTCCCGCAGCAAAGGCAATGACTTAAGTTATCTTTTTATCACTAGAAACAGTCCCGCAGCTCTGAATGTCTTCCCGCGCATTCGTGGCTAGCCCCGCTAGTGAGTTTGATTTACGAATCATAATCAAGCTGGGTTTAGCATGTCTCAAGGCAATAAGCGCCCTTTGATTGGTCCATAGCATTCGAAAAATGAGGCGCTTGGGGCCACAGCTGACTGGCCACCAGGAATGCACTTCCATTTCAAAACCTCGCGCGCTTGGCATCAGCTTACAGAAAATGGCGAAAAGTTATTGCAATCCCAGGAGTATCTTGGCCTCTCCTTCCAATCGTATATCCATCTCCTCTCATCCCTTCTCATTCCTCCTTTCTTGGGGCTTGGGGGCTTGGGGGCTTGTCTATGTCAGTCAAACAGCTCGAAGACACAGATGCTCGTCAGTCAGATGCAATTGTATAAGATTACTAGTCGACAAAACTGTGACGGGAGCAGAACTGGTATCTTTTTCATGAGGGGGAGTTTTTACATTGAGAATTCAGACATTGCGAAAGATGAGTAAAGTTTCAAGTTGGCTGCAGAATCTTTTCAATAGCCTGACAAACGAGGAAAAGCACGAAATCAAAGACTGGTTCCGTTCCATTCGAGGGATATCTCCATAACCATATCAAGCATCATCTGATAATGTGAAGCATTATGCGTTTATCAGAGGCTGATTAGTTAAAACAGCCAGTTTCAGATTGCTTTTGATGGGCTTGCATCTTGAATTGTAATAAATATATAAAGTTAAATTTTCATTGATTTTATTATTCTTTGAAAAGCT
This sequence comes from Pseudorhiza aurosa, assembly GCA_964026355.1. Lineage (NCBI taxonomy): Eukaryota > Metazoa > Cnidaria > Scyphozoa > Rhizostomeae > Lychnorhizidae > Pseudorhiza > Pseudorhiza aurosa. The sequence continues at coordinate 6,651,657 of OZ032120.1, forward strand.
TGCCAATTCGATTGCCTTTTCATTTCATTCCTTGCAGTGACTTCTAATTTTTTAGCAAAATTTTTCACGTTACTCTATAGAGGGCAATGAATTAATGAGTATACTTCAGAGACACCAATCTGTTTTCCAAATGGGAGACGGGGGTCAGCAAAGTGCATTGATATGATACGTGTAATGAGTAAAAGCCCCACTAATGTTTTAGCTGGTTGCATCGACCATTGTTTTGACCAAAGCTTGATACGATAAGAAAGTAGCTGTAAGATTATGCAAAAACATGGAAAAACATTGTAGCATTAGACAGGGACCTTGGTTTCCATTTTCTTTTGAGGATAAAATGTAAGTTCTCACGCAAATTCAATAGTTTATGTGGGGGTTTGGGGGTCCATTTCCTCCAATCCTGCCAAGAATTACAGTCCTGGTTATGGTATGTCATTTCTAACAAATATTGCAGTGACTTCATCAGTCAACCCGAAGCATTGTTTCACGAGCCTCCACTGGAGAGGAGACGGTCTTTCTAGGATTGCAACAAATGCAGCAAGACGAATCAAGTCCTCTGGCTACGCTCGGCCCCTAGGTTGGCACCACAGCCTTGAGAGAGAATCCAGACGGGTTTGGGGTATCAGCTGCATTCTTGAATAAAGCTTTGCTACATGAAGGGAAGGCCTATTTACAAGGCTGCAGCTAGTTGTTCATGTTTCTCCAAAAAAGAGGGGGTCGCCGATGTGTACTGCCAAGTATCAAGTTCACATCTTGATGATAGTTTAGCTTGGGTTTCATGATGAGATGCCCTTCCTGTCGCCAAGCTCTTTTAGTCGCTTCTTACGACACAAAGAGGATACTCTGGTCATCTTCTTCCTTGCAACTATGCACCTTCATTACCAGCCTCCCTCTCATTAACGCCTCGATTTGGAAATAGCCACTTCAGTGTCGCGACTGTTGGAATAAGGCCAGGATCAGAGGTTGAACTCAACAATCATAACGGTTTGTCTTACGAGTGATAGGCAGGTTTCACGAAGACGTGTTGGTGTATTCGTTACTCAGTTCAATTTAGTGTGGGAGATTATGACAGTGTCATTTCGATTTCCGTTGAGGTTTTCAGGCAATCTCTATTTTGTGCCAACTCCAGATGCATCAACAACAGCGGTTGGAAATGAAAACTAGTTGACGCATTTACGACTTACGCTAATGACCTGGCGGTTCAGAACGATTAAACACTTATTTCGCATTTGAGGCAGCATTATCGATGCTGGAGAACTTTCTGCCTAGCTTGCTTAATTTAAGTGTAATCCACTTGACTTAAAAATCAAAAACCTCTGTCTTCCTTCTTGATTTCAGCAAACTTCAAGATCGAATCAAACTGCAATGTCTCCTAGCTCCCACCACAAAGTTAGCTTTTGTGGGCAATTGAATGTCTGCTCCCGGGGAAAATGGTCCAGCGCCTTAGCCATTTACAAACTCTCTCAGCTGTGAATACGAGCTACCATCCAAAATATTGAATTACTCTCGGTTTGTCACCTGTGCGTAATCTACAACCTGATGACATATGAATGCAATAAAGAGGCCATGAATTAATTCCATGATCCAAAAATGAACCCAGACATCAAGCTGAAAAGATTTACAGCTTCTTAGCTGGATATGAAAGCATCAATGTATTTGAAAGGGTAAAAATAAGACGCACATTTTACACTGATCAATACGTCTTGCTTTCCAGCAGCGCTGGCTGCCGCAAGACAAGTTTACATGGACCGCATTGCATTCCTGTTGAACATAGCTAATAATGACGTAATAGGCAGTCTGAGATGCACTGTTTACATGTAGGGCTTTTTTCTCTCTCCTTAAGTTCCATAAACATAACTCACTCTAAATCTGTGAGTAGCATGGGAGCAACCAACCGTGTCGTTACTGTGAAATGAATTACTGCAGAAAGTACAGCAGAAGTTAAAGTAGCCAAAATGAGTAAAGATCGCTAGAAAAATGAGCTAAAATCAAGTTACACAGACCCGCAGTATCAGTGATACCCACCATTTCATATGTCAAAGCCGACTTTACATACATAGTTGAATTTCCTCAAGGCTCTTTCACAAGTACGTGACTATTCATTCCAGACGAATGTTCCCAACATATCAAGTCCGGCTGACAGGAATGGACCCAAATGCACGCTACGTTTTAATGATGGACTTCATACCAATCGACGACAAAAGATACCGGTACGCATTTCATAGCTCAAAGTGGTTGGTTGCTGGCAAAGCCGATCCGGCCGTGCCCGGTAGAGTTCATGTGCACCCCGACTCACCCAATTCCGGTGCCCATTGGATGAAGCAAGCAGTTTCTTTCGATAAATTGAAGTTGACAAATAACATCATGGATAAAAATGGACATGTAAGTATTCCACATATCTGAAAATTGCATTTCTACAATCATCGAAGCTATTAAGGATGTGCTGCATGCTTTAAATCTGACATAGATTGCTTGCCAATAATTAAGGATATTCATGCCGCTTCTCTAGCAAAGCATCCATGAGTGACTTTACGGAACTCTTTCATAAAATCTTCTTCAAATAATATTGCCATCATTACATAGAAATTTAGGGATAGTTAAAATAGCAGTTTTAGCAGAATCCTACCGTGTTGAAGATGCAGGTCCAATGCTTGTTTCTGGCTCTAAATGCTCCCCGTCTGCCCCCCAGGGGCAAAGGATACCTGGTGCAAAGCTAGGGATAAGATGTGACTAGGAAAAGAACTGGCCACTCTGCTTCACAATTCTGTGGCTCATGATGATACCCTTTTAGCGTGGTGCCCCTTCTATTTTATATCATCTCATTTTGCGCAATTAAGGAGACTAGCCCTCCAGCTGGAGCTCATTTAAAGGTCCTCTCCTGCTTTGATTCTCGTATCAACTACAAGACTCGACATCTTACATCGCAAATAAACACTTTGGTATTTGATTGTAGTAAATTTGACTGCGTCATATCTTCATTCAAGATTATTCTCAACTCGATGCATAAATATCAGCCTCGCATTCACGTTGTTGCTTGTGATGGAGATTCGAGCGAACGCCAAAATGAGAACAGGATAAAGAGAGAGGATTCCAGAAATGACATAGTTCGAATGTTTTTATTTCCGGAGACTGAATTCATGGCAGTCACTGCTTACCAAAACCACATGGTATGGGAAAATTTTTACTACGGATACGTTCTAATCTAACAATTTTACTACGGATACGTTAAAGATACATTTCTCCCGGCAAGTTTGTAATTCTCATACGCAACAGTTTTCAAGCTCCAAGCTCCTTTGTCTGCGCTACGTTTTGTGCAGTTACTAGCTACGGTCAGAAGCTAGACGCGAGAGCACTGAGAAGCTTACTGAAGAAGAAGCAATATCCATTACAATCTTATCAATTTGTCCAGGCACATTTGCTGCTTCAATGGCCATTTGAAAAAACTAGAGGCCCTTCTTAAGATAGACTCAGCAGAGGCGTAATGCCTATTCCATATGTTTTAGATAGATGCACATTATGTTATAGATAGATAGGCATAGATAGATAGGCATAGATAGATAGGCATAGATAGATAGGCATAGATAGATAGGCATAGATAGATAGATAGATAGATAGATAGATAGATAGATAGATAGATAGATAGATAGATAGATAGATAGATAGATAGATAGATAGATAGATAGATAGATAGATAGATAGATAGATAGATAGATAGATAGATAGATAGATAGATAGATAGATAGATAGATAGATAGATAGATAGATAGATAGATAGATAGATAGATAGATAGAGGCGTTTTCTTTCGTGCCTATCCGCGTTGCTTAAAGTGAATTGAATAGTCAGCAATAAATTATCCATTTTTCGTGATTCAGAGTATCCTTAATGCAGCGCTCATTCTGCAGCGCATGCTTAAGAACAGCTCGGCATACTCGATTCTAGGCGTAGCAGGATCCAGAGACAGGCCTATCGAATCCTTTTCGAGGGAGGGAACATCTGTGACATGGATTCCTGCTGCTTTCTTCGCCAAAGGTGCTTCTATTGTGAATTGTGTATAACCCTGACTTAAGTTCACACTCCTAGTCACCACACTATGGCACAACTGATGCTAACCGCTCCACAATTTAACAACCGAAAAGCAATTTTGAGAGACGTATAATGAAACGATACTCTGAATTTTCAGATAACGCAGCTGAAAATCGCAAGCAATCCATTCGCAAAAGGATTCCGAGACTGCGAAGCTGAGACGTGGTAGGAATTGAACTTGCTAAATATCTGGCGAGATCATTTTCGCATTTATGGTTTTTGTTTCTGCTCGTGTTGAGTTCTTTTCATGGGGTTTCAGACCAATTGCATGAGGCAGAAGAGCATTGTGTCCACCTATTTCAAAATAATAACTTCACGCTAAAATCTAACAACAGCACATTCGTACGATTCTATTTATGCTATCGTGAACCTGTATTTATAGAATCAGAACCAATGGGGTGTTACCATATTTGGAGCCAGTTGTTTGTCTGTATTGAAGAAGGTGGTCCCTGTATATTAAATGCATGTACTTACGGTACTACGGGGGGCATTGAGTGATCAAACATGTATATAGATTTTACCGCGGCATCATCCCCTTCAGTATTGGTCACCAAGACCTGATCCACTAATAATTACGGCCATGGCTTTTAGTGTCCAAATTTAACAGCACACTATTCTGTCTCTTTGACTTGAAACAAATGTTGTCTTAAATAAGAAATGTTGTCAGAAAATGAACGCTGGGGGCGCAAAGGGATCTGCATGGTTTCTAACTAATAAATGTGAACCAAGGTGAACAATGACGAATCCAACAGCGTTAGATTTGATGATAGATTTTATGGATTAGGGTGCGAATTTTTCTTCTAGATAACTTAATGTTGTACGGTTTTGTTTTTACGTTGCAGTGTAAATCAGGTAATGAAAAGAGGTCAGAATGGAAGCAGGTCGTACCAGAATCAAGGCCACATCGAAAGTATGACAAACTTTAACAATACAAGCCCCGGATACGAAGGTAAGAATTCGCTGTTGCGGGAGGTGTAAACGTAGGAATTGTCGAAGTGGCAACTTAAAGTGAACACGCTTTCTGATGCTGAATCCAGTTTCAAAGCTTTTTGACCAAGAATGAATGAAACCTTGAACTCAATGCGACCACCAAGACTTATCTCTCTCCGCTTTCACCGAGGACATGTAGTGAGACGACTCTTGACTGGCTATTACGACTACACTGTCAGCGACCCAAACACTGACTTCATCCTAACCCTAAGCCCTGCCCTGAAGCTACTACTAAACTTAGTCCATGCCCAACTCACATCCGTGCGCTTACGTCAACCTTCGCGCTTCTACGACCTTTTGAAATACGAACCCTACCCCTTCATTTTTCTTCATGCCAGAATCCTACAACTTTGCTTCGTTCAAATAAAAAATCAGCAAACGTAATCTTATCTCTCTTTCTGCTCTAAGCCTTTCTCTTTTTTGTTTTTAGGGCTTTGTTATAGGCCATTAGGACCCTTCCCAACAAAGCAAACTAAAAAAGACCATGACAGAAGCTACCTTGCCTCTGGCGATAGCCCCATTCATCACACTAGCATCAAAACCCTAATTTTCAAGATGTCCACAAAGTGTATTGTACAATTTCACGTCCCATATCCAAGGCCAACTTAGAATAATGGCAATGGACAGACACGGCAGTTTAATCTGGAGATAATATCCAATGGCAATGTATGAGAAGCTTCTCAACGTGTTTAATTGTTTCATCTTGAAAACGTGCTGAAGCTTGATACAGTGATAGATGACATCTGAGAAAGTATTCATGTGAGATTTGCGACAACTAATTTGCAGCCTAAGACCTTTAATACTTAAAGGATACAGGATAATCCCAGAGCTTTCAAACGTACATTCAATGAACGATTATTACACTTTTAGAATAGCTTTGATTAATGAGCAAAATAGATTCACTCCAGCAAAATCGGTAAATTAACTGGGTTTTATCAATGAGTTTTTGCAAACCATACCACGTCGCTTCCATGTTGCTGTCGTTGAGATATTGTTACAAAAGATAACTAGAATAAATGTTGGAGATACTGTCAAAGGAAGTCTGAAGCTTCGTTTCTATAAATGATTTTGAGTGGAAGCTGTCGTTATTTACTTTAAAAGGCATCGGAACTCTGGCGCCTTGGTTGAGCCTTGCTCTGTTTGTTCGTGATATTGTGTGCCTTGATATAGCCACCACGTCACTGTGTCAAGATCTATTTAAAACTATGGTTCATGCTACTGGCTACATCTGTTAGTGGTGCTATGACCTACTGCACATTCCGTATGCATT